>JASAUF010000547.1:3000000-3420000 GCA_030180095.1 Magnolia changhungtana | reverse complement strand
ACCCGCTGTTGCTAAGTCACAGTCACAAAACCAGATTGGTTGAAAAATCCTAACCTCTGATTCGTGGACACTTTTGTTGGAATAGGACAATTGGATACTTTTCAGTTTTAAATGACCAATAAATGTCCACCAATCCAATAGTCAGGTTATTAAATAATCTTAACTTTTGGTTCATGATACATTTGAACTGGGAACCGGGCATAATTCGGACAGTTTAATTTGAATTAATTGTATGCCAAGTATGCAATTTCAAAGTAATTTCTAAGTGTCTGCGTATCATCCATGACACTCGGCAGAGTATCAAAGTTTTTCTCCTCTACCAAAAGTGCAAGCACCAATTGCTGCTACTGTGATTCCACTAAAGACCATCTTAATCTCAGCCGCTTTTGTTGTTGTTTTATCATTTGCCATGAAGTAGATATAAAAACGACCTCTGAATAATTTTTTTCCTTATTTTAGCAAAGGGAGCATCTATTTCACCCACGCTGATTGGTTTGTTTACATCCATTCTCTATTTTCAGAATTGAAATAGTACTAAGTATACTATTTCAATTCCAAGAATGGGTTATGGGTATAAACAAACCTATCAGGGTGGGTGTAGAGTAAAGGTGTCAATTACCTTGGTAATATAAATATCTTAAATTCTTTAATAATATTCGGACATCTGATTCCTGATTGATCCCTTTCCAATTCCCAAAATGGAAATCAGTGAATCAGTTTGGGTGTAGATATGAATTCCCTCAGTAATAAAAATAAATATTTGAAATTCTTTAATATCATTAATACATGTGCTTCTAGCTGTTTTTGCTTACTATTTGTTCTCTTGAAACATATTGCTTTGCTGTAACTATGAACTTCTCACTATTATTAGATGATTAGATATTAAGGAGTCCATATTAATGACCTAATTTTTTTTTTTCCAGGTAGAACTGTTTTTTAGAGACTAAAAAAACTAAACTTGTAATCTCAAGAAGAAACTGAATATAAATATTCTTCATCATACATCTTTCGTAGCACAGTCTTCCACTCTCAGAATCGAAGATCTTGAATCCATCCTTCGTGCCTATGGAAAAGCCTCTACAAACACCAGAACAAGGAAAAAAAGTAAAAAAGAATAGTTTGAAGATTTTTTTACGCTGCGATTGGATGCACAAATGAATTGAATTGCAAACCTTCCGTATAATCGAGAGGAAATGACAATAGTTAGTGATGTTTCATATTATTCCTAATGAGAAAGTACCTGATAAAAGTTAATGATGTTTCATAGTATTCCTAATGAGAAATAATTTTTGTTTCTTTCAACCCTTAACTTGAAAGAAACATGATTACAATTTGGATGACCGACCCTCAACTTCAAAGAACCATAATTGTGATTTGGAAATATGGATGCAAATGAAGGAAACTACAATTCAGTTGTTTCCATTTTATTATACTGAAAATTGCAATTCACTTTAATGATGCATCCAACTTCACATTTTCTTTTTTAATGATACGTGTCCATGGATGTCAATGGACCAGAGTCAGCCCGATGTCACGGACCACATGTTTCCAAGAGGCTAGTCCAGGGACTTGCAAATTTTGGCTCATCATGTACACTAAAGGAGATGTAGAGGTGTGAAGAGAATTCTATAGAATGGTGGAAGAATGTAGTGTAGAGA
This sequence comes from Magnolia changhungtana, assembly GCA_030180095.1. Lineage (NCBI taxonomy): Eukaryota > Viridiplantae > Streptophyta > Magnoliopsida > Magnoliales > Magnoliaceae > Magnolia > Magnolia changhungtana. Next base: position 3,418,342 of record JASAUF010000547.1, on the reverse strand, counting down.
TCATCAAAATGTTCAGGAGTTCTCTAGTAAGTTTTTGTAGAGAGAGTAGTGTAGAATAGAAGGTTTTGAAAGTATTCCTAGCTGTTGGATGAGAGCTGTGTAAACTAGTGTAGAAGGTTTCCAGAGTATAGCAGTGTAGAGATCTCTAAAATGTTCTAGAGTTCTCTAGTGAGTTTTGTAGAGAAAGCAGTGCAAAAAAAGTCGAGGAGGTTTCTAGAGTATTCCTGATTGTTAGATGATCACCACATGGCTTCATCCCAACCATTCATGTGAGGTAGCTAGAAAGTTCTTGTGCCCATATATGGGGGAGTGCTCCTCATTTGGGAGGCACCTTGGAAGTAGTAAGCATTCTTGACTTCCAATGCAAGACTAGTTCTCTTGCCTTCAACTCTTGCTTGCTTCTCGTCCAAGATATTGGCTACACTTGGGTGATTGGCTGACTCGTGGCTGTGAGTTAAGTGCCACACAGTCTACACTTGGTGAAGCATTCGACATGAAACCGAGCCTAGCTCTCCATAGAATGTCCACCCATGGTATAATTGGAACGGGAAGCGGCCTATAAAGGCTGATATCCTGCAAGTGACTTTTGGAAACTTGGCATCGACAACATCATGCCAAGAACTGTTCAACGTCATGACACATACGAGGCCAATAATATTTTTCCCTCACCACGGCCAATGTTTTCTCCCAAAGTGATCACCCAATTCTCTTCTATATAGCTCAGATATGATCTTCCCTCGCAACGATCTTTCGGGAATGCATAAGCCCTTAAATAAATATCCATCGTGTGAGATGAATTCACACTTAGGATCTCGGCCATCCACACATCTATCAAGCGCTTTGCTAAAAATGGGGTCCTTATATTGTTCTTTTAATGCCTTAAATCCCATGACCTCCACGGCAAGTGTTTCTAGTAGAATTACCCTCCTATTCAAAGCGTCTGCCACTTTATTATAACTTTCAGCTTTATAGCGCAAAAGGAAAGTATATTCTGGTAGGAAACCCATACACTTCACATGACGAGCACTTGGCTTCTTTTAGGTGTTGACATATTTCAATGCCTCATGGTCCAAATATAGAATGAATTCCCCATGAATAAGGTAATGCCTCCAACGTCATAGCGCCTTAACCACTGGATAGAACTCAAGATCATGTGTAGTAGTTTTTCCGTGCGCTAAAGAAAGAATCGGCTTTCCTTCCTGACCCAACACCACACCAATGCCAATATTTAAATCATCGCTTTTTACTTCAAAGACTTTATTGAAGTTTGAAAGTGAAAGAATTGGAGCCTTTGTCATCTTCTTTTTACGGCACTAAAGTTTTCCGATCCGTCGCTTTAGTCAATTCGAACTTGCCTCCGCGAATGCAATCGGTGACAAGTGTGATAATTGTACTAAAATTTCAGATAACTCTCTAGTATAATGTCGCCCAAGTTGTAGAAAGAATAGACCTCCAGAAGGTGGGGTGGGCCACTCTACAATGGCCTTGATTTTCTCCTAGTCAACCTTTATCCCTTCCGTAGACACAATATACCAGGAAAAACACAACACTAACAACAAAGAGCACTTTTTCAAGTAAGTAGTGATTCTCTCCATAGTACATCAAATACCTGTCGTAATTGATCATGGTGAACGGATGAATTGGGACTAAAAATAAGAATATCATCGAAAAAAGCAACTAAGAACTTTCCCATGAAGGGCGGAACACCTTTGTCATCTGCCTCATAAAAGTGCTCGGCGCATTTGAAAGGTCGAATGGCATGATGAGCCATTTATATAGTCCATCTCAAGTCTTAAATGTAGTCTTCCACTCGTCTCTAAGCCGAATGCGTATCTGAAGATATCTGCTCCTCAGGCTGATCTTTAAAAAAACCTTTACTTCATGCAACATATCCAACATATCATCCAAGCAAGGAATAGAAAACTGATATTTGATAGTAATCTGGTTGATCACACAACTGTCCACACATATCCTCCAAGATCCATCTTTTTTAGGGGTTAATAATGCTAGAACAACACATGATCTCTTTTGTAGCAAGTCAATAACCTGTCAATGGAGCTCGACATATTCTGCTGGACTCATTTGGTAGTGCACAAGATTCGGTAGACTCAAACATGATACTATATCAATGTAGTGTTGAATGTTCTTTATAGAAGGAAGTCCAGCTTGGAGTTTTTCTGGCACCAGGTCTTCATAATGAAGTAACTCTTGTATAAAAGGCGGAACATGTAACTGTTTTATGTCTTCTTTAGCAACCAAGACATAAATGATGCCAGTCTCCTTGCTTTCCTATTCAAACTTTTCTACATTGAGCGATTTTGTACCTCGTCTTTGTTAGATTTGGGCACTGGAAGATTTTTCATTGGGTTCAATGTGATATTAACACCATCCTTAACGAAAGAATAGGTGTTAGCCCAAGTCAAATACACCAAGATTTTTCTCGTATCGAAATGTGGCATGCATTTATGGGATTTGGGCACTGGAAGATTTTTCATTGGGTTCAATGTGATATTAACACCATCCTTAACGAAAGAATAGGTGTTAGCCCAAGTCAAATACACCATATCTCGGTCCTACAACCACGGTCTCTGTATCGAAATGTGGCATGCATTTATGGGACCATGCCACACTACACCTCATCCTTGTACTTAGATCCAATAGAGAAGAAAACAAAGTACTTGGAATTAACAAAAACTTACTTGGAATTAACAAAAACTTCTCCCCTTTTTTTAAACCAATGAATTTGGTATCGGTGTGGATGCTTATGTAATTCGAGTTTTAATTTCTCCGGCATTTTTTGTGAGACAATTTTCTCAGTACTCCCCCTATTTATCAAAATTGTACATAGCTTCCCCCCATAAGTACAAGGAGTGCAAAAAATATTATGTCAAACCATCGCTCCTCATCAATCACCGAGGTGTCTATAGCATAGTCCAATAGTCCATTGGATAACAAATAACTTGCCCCTATAGCCATACACATTTGTTACATCTTCCCTAACATGCACCCCATCCTCGTATGTATGTTCTTCATATTATGTTTTATCTTCATCTTTCATTTGCATGCGGTCGGGAGCCTCTTCAACATATTTTTTTTTCGAGAGAACTGAAATTTATTAAGAATTCCCTCAAAAGAGGGAAAAAAAAATACAATGCTACACTAATGCAAATGCAAAAAAGAAAAGAAAAGAGAGAGATCAACAGACTTGGTTGCTTGAACATAAGGAACCCATTTGGAAACAACACATTTCATTTTCACTAGATAAATGTCCTCTTACATGAATGTTTCTTATCTTCAAAACGAAGTCTGTTCTGCACCTTCCAAAAGAACCAAAAAATACCCATCAAAACTAGCCGCCACACTGCCTTCCGAGGCTTGCTTGTGACTCCACCATGTGAGGCCCATAAGAGAAGATCAACTAACTTCGGCATCACTAATAGATGTGGTACAAAAGGAGGAAATGATCCCCGGTTTTGCATGCTAAAGGATAATGGATGCAAAGATGATCAATCGACTTAGCATCCTCCATACACATCAAGCATATATTGGGAATGATAATGGATCTCTTTTGAAGATTGTTTATAGTCAACAAACTCTTCTTTCCCATCAACTAAACAAAAGCCGCAACCTTGGGAGGAGCTTCATAAGACCACTGGAGGCAGGGAAAGGACTTTGAAGTATTCGGTTTAGATATCATCCTAAAGAATGAACGCACCGAGAAGACACTCGAGCTATGACCCTTCCAAACCATCGCATCGACTTCTTGGGAAGAAGGTAAGTAAAGCTTTAAGTGGTCAAGCAAGCCAATAAACTTCTCAAACTCCTCTTTGGAAAGGTTACTTTGACATATTCTCCTTCCTTGGCCAAACTTTCTCTAATTGTGGACTAATGTTCAAGACAATGAAAAGAATAATGTCCCGGTTGCCCACACGTAAAGCACGTAAAATGAGTGTCATTTTTTTCCTGTCTTGGGCATAGTAACCCCACGTCCACAACCACATCCCCCTAGATGGAGTTCAGTTTACCTGTTGGTCATTGCCTATTGTCCTCAACCTACGGGAAGTCTTGTGCTTACCTCACGTAGGAAGTTAACATACTGCCCCATCATTGATGAAGGTCCTTGTGGGGCACCAAATTGTCTCTCAAGTCCCCAATTAATTCTCTCTTTGGCTTTTAATGCAAGTGTATATGCATTGGACATCTTAAATACATCTTTGAAAGCTGTTTCATTTCTAATGTCCAAGTTAAGACCATTAAGATATCTTAAAATCTTTTGGTTTCGTGAATATGTGATGCAGGCCTATGACCCATCGCAGAGCCCAACACATGCTGATTTTGGAGTGTTTATTTATAAATTTAGGCATAATATTAAGGTTTATAATTTATTGTTTGTGAAAAATATGGAGGCTGATTTAAACATGTGATTGAAGATATGAGGAGATGTGATTCAAGATATAAGGGCTAATTTGAAAATGTGATTGACGATTTGGAGGATTACTTCACATATTTTCTTTTATGATTATTGGGCTTTTACCATCTCAAGTAGATTAGATCAATTTGGAATCAATCTCTTAGTTGGGAGGATTCTCATTAGAGATTTTCTTAAGTATTGTAAGAGATTTTATATCAATAAAGTTCTCTTCCTCTTTACTCTGATATTCTTGTGGGTGTACTCTTATCCATTTCTTTGCGATTCGGGTCTTGAGATCTCATTGACTCGATAACCAGGTTCACCATTTTAGTAACAGAGTGAGTGATCGTTGGGGAATTGCCAACTCTATATCATATCCTGATAGCTTTGAAGGAGGTCACACAAGAAGAGTTTGTGCAAGTAATCCAATCGATCCACGCTCTCATGGAGCATGTAGATCAACTCATGCATGCGGTAGGCAATCTCACTAATCAAGTTATTTATTTATTTATTTATATATATATATATATTTTTTTTTGGGGGGGGGGATCCTGAGACAAATATTAGAGCACGTGGACACGTAGGGAAAAGTCTCTACCAAGGTCCTAATCAACAATGGGCCGCCTTGGCTGATGAAGACACCAATGATCGAATCCTTCGATTGTTAGAACGTGACAAAAAACTTGGAACTAAAGTAAAGTTTTTGGAAACAACAAAGAGATCCATGGAATTAAAGGAAAATTCGACATCTAAAATGATCGATATATTAATAATGGGTCTATACTTGAATTCACAAATGGATCTATTAATAGTGACAGCCCCATTGATAGACATGCAAATAGGTTTCAACACTCAAATTGAAGCACCTTTACAAAAGATGACAATGGCATGAAAAAATAGTGCAAAAGTTTTAGGATCCATGAAGAACTTTAAAGTTACAACAAATAAATTGGCACTCACAAAAGCACAAGCAAAAGAGACATCATCTACAATGGACTCTGACAAAGGTTGTGCCAAGCCAATGCTTAGGGTTACACCACCAGCTTTAAAAAAATAAATAAAAATAAAAAAAGGAAGAAGATTCGTCGTACAGGTAGTATAAGTTCAAAGGTTAAAATTAGTTTTCAACTCAAGGATGAGTTCTTTCAAAGTCAAGGAGAATTGAAGCAAGCCTATAGTCCGTGACCCATCGCAGGGCCCAACATGTGCTGATTTTGGATTGCTCACTTATAAATTTGGGGCCTAAATATCACGATTTGCAACTAACTATTTGTGAAAAATATGGAGGCTGATTTAAAGATGTGGTCGAGGATATATGAGCTAATTTGAAGACGTAATTGAAGATTTGGAGGATTACTTCCTATATTTGCTTTTACTATTATTATGCTTTTATAATCTTAGGTAGATAAGATGGGTTTGAAATCAACCTCTTAGTTAGGGGGATTTGCATTAGAGATTCACTTAGAGTCTATAGGGGGGTAGCAAGTAGTCATTCTAATATTTTCTAAGTACGAGTTTTTCTTAGGTATCATCAGTTCTCTCCCTCTCTACTCTAATATTCTTGTGGGTGTACTCCTATCCATTTCTTTATGATTCGGTGTCAAGATCTCGTTGACTCAAAAAAAGGGTTGCACCATGATGTCAATGTATGAACTTTCATTTTAACTTCTTTTTCATCTTCTCTCAAGAATTTACTTTCTCCTTGCCTTCACGGATTCGTTCGGCTTGGAAATTGTCCCATCATGCCAATGCATGAACGAAAAACTTCTTAGCTACCATCTTAACATTTTGATTGTCCATGGTCCTTGTACTCGAACACATTTTCCACCTTGCTTAGCCAATCGATGAAGTTATCAATATGCAATCGATCAAGGAAATCTGGAATTTCTACCTTAATTTCGAGTTCTCAATCATGTTCTAACAATAAATGGACTCGATCATTGGTGTCTTCACAAATCCATTTATTGGTTAAGACATTAGTGGGGACTCCGCCTTACTTGTCTACGTGCTCCGACTTCGATCTTCAGTCTCTGGATTCCCTCCATGCCGGAGCTGTCCAACTTGATTACTGAGATTACCTACCGTATGCCTAAGTTGATCTACTCGCTTTATGATTACGCGGATCAATTGGGTAACTTGTGCAAACTCTTCTTGTCTCATCCCCTTCGAAGCCATCGAGAGATGATGCAAAGTCGAAAAAACTTCAAAGATGACCTACTCTAATACCAAAATGGTACAACTTGGTTATCGAGTTAATGAGATCTCAAAACCCAAATCGCAAAGAAATGGACATGAGTACACCCACAACAATATTTGAATAGAGAAGGAGGAATACTTTATTGATGTCAAACTTCCTTATACAAAACTTAAGAAAAATCACATTCGGAAAATTTTAGAATGAGTAGAAAATTTTGGAATGAATACCTCCTAACCTCCTACAAAATAATCTTTAATGAAAATCCCCCCAACTATTAAATTGATTTAAAATCAATCTAATTAGTTCCAAATCTATCAAATTAATTAAAATCAATTTAATCTACCTAAAGATGGCAACAAGCCTAATAGTGGTAAAAGTGAATCTAGAGAATAACCCTCAAAAGCTTCAATTAAATAATCCAAAATCAGCACATGTTGGGCCCTATGGTAAGTTGTGGGCCTGCATCACCCTGCCCATGACAGCTACAAAACAAGCAGGTGATCAGGCTTGGGCTGTGCTGAAATGTAGAAGTTGTGAAACTTGGGCCTATGTACAGACTGATCATTTATCGACCTGAAAAAGGGCGAAGGTTCAGTCGACGCCCCTAAAATTGATACTGGAGCTTGATCCATTGCAAGCTATGCGTGAATTCCAATGTGGGATCCGTATGAGCCCACCAACGATGAACAAAGACCATTTGGATAGAAGGAATCCACCGTCGAGTGCACATCCACCAAAATTAGCCATGACTGGGTAATCACAGCCATACGGTTAAGTACACGCAATTAGACAGTAAGAGTAAAACAGTCTTACCATCCATTTTCCCAGCCCTTACATGAAAGGCTGTGATCACTCGATCGACATCAAGTTCGGGCCATATGCAATCCACAGTGGACTCCTATCCAACAGTCCATGTGATAATAGGTGGACCCCACACATGCATTCACACATGGTAAGGTACGAAGAGATTTTTTACTAGATCATAGCTTGTACCTAAGAGTGCGTTTGGCTGCACTTAATATCACGAAAATTCATGACTAATCAGTTTAATTGGTGCAAACTATCACGAAATTTCATGATATTTGATGCAACCAAACGCAACCAAAGCTATATAAAAAAAATCAATTGCAAACCATTAGTTCCCTAATTGCCCTTCAAATACTTTCATTTTCCAAATACCAATCAATCAAAAATCCTGACGAAAAATTTTGTAAAAAAATGAAGATAAAAGTAAATGAACAATTCCATGCGAAATCCTAACAAAAATGGTAATAATTATATGCAGAAAATTCATAAACAAAACTCTAATTCCCTTTTTTCTTTTCTTTTTGAATCTGATGGAAATTGAAGGTTAACATTATTATTATTATTATTATTGGAATATGATTTTTTTTCATACCTGTTATCTTGACTAAAGGAAGCGCAGAGAATAGAAGAGGCAGAGGAGGACTGAATCGCCATTTTGGAGTAAGTTCTGCCCTTTTGCGTCACAAATAGAAGGAAAAAAAAGATAGAAGATGGAAGAAAAAGAGGTTTCTTCTTCAGGCTTCTGGTTTTGGAGTTGCGTTTGGTTTCGTCTTTCTCACATCTCTCGAGTCTTTTCCACGCTCGGACGAGGACGCGGATTCGATACAACCCCGTCCGTCTCGGAAGCGGATTGCTTGCTGAGTAACTCGGTACGCTTAAAAGTACTTGAGTAAATTTTGTGGGGCCCTCCAGGTATGCATGCGCCTTATCCACGCCGTCTATTCGTTTTTAAATATCATTTTAGCTTATGATCCAAAAATCGAAGCATATACAAAGCTCAAGTGGACCACACCACAGGAAACGGTGGGAATAATAATGTACACCGTTGAAACTTTAATAGGCCCCACTGCGATGTTTATTCGTCATCCAACCTGTTTATGAAACACAAATATCAGCTGATCCAAAACTTCTGTGGGCCCCGTGAATTTTTCAACGGTGATCTTTCAAATTCACGGTGTGTTACTATAGTGAGGCCCACTTGAGCTTTTGATATGGACGAAGGGAGGGGATAAAAATAAAATACATATAAGTCTCGAGTCCATCCTTACCCACTTTTTCCTTATATTGGTGTCCACCTGGACTTTAGATTCACTTATTTTAGGCTTATATCGTGAGATGATCTGAAAAAATAGATGGACGAGATATATGATGGGTTTATTAGACAATTGTTAGATGTTTCTGTGTTCCACCATGTGAGGAAGCTTATAGAAGGGAGGTTCTACTCGTGGAGGTTTTCTACTTTACAATTTATATCTCAGCGCTTATATGTCCTCATAATCAGTTAGATCTCTTCGTTTTCTCTATTTCTCTTATCGTTTATCCACTCATGTGTGAGTGAAGAAGATTGTAACGTTCTACTTCATAATGGATTGTTGATCTGGACGAGGTCCCGTGATTTTTACCTCTTTGAGGGTTTTCCACGTAAAAATCTCTTGTGTGGTGTGTGATTGATGCTTTGATTTATTTCATTGCTTTATTATCCATAATTCTGGTTTGTTTCGGGAGGCTAGATCCTAAGGTTTGTGCAAGGCATCCCAACAATATATTCATAACCAACATCACATTAATGGAGCCCATTTAGCTTCCCTTTGCAAAAAGTTATTTGCAATAAATCTACTCTAGCCATCCTTTTTTTTCCAACTAATATGAGAACATGCGAATAAAAAAAATAAAAAAATAAATCCAAAACTCAAGATGACCATGTGAGAAGGATATGTTAGGAAAGAAATTACTACCATTGAAACCTTTCTTGAGCCTGCCTGATGTTGATATCCATCTAAATTGTTTATAAAGTAATATCCATTAGAAAACACCAGAAACTTAGTGCCGATTTGGAAGCGTGGATTTGAAATCCTCCGTTGCGTTAGGCACTATGAATTCAAAATTTCCAGCGATCCAAAAGTAGTTATGCATATATATATTTAGGGTCTGTTTGATTTTCTAAATACAATGTAAATGGCCTGCAAATAAATAATTATTACTCTTCTACTCTATTTGAAAATGCACTTGTTTTTCTGGTTGGAAAACTTGTCTAAAAGGCCGGTTTACCTTTTTGAGCCCCACCCTCATATATATGATATATATGTGCCGATTCATCCATTTTAGTGTAACATTTTAAGGCATGAGCAAAAAAAAGAGGCAGATCCAACACTTAAGTGGCCCACACCAAAGGAAATAGGGCCCCTAGGAAGTTTTTAAAGGTAGGTGTTTGATTCCCTAAATCCTGTGGTGTGGTCCACTTGATCTTTGGATGCGCCTCATCTTTTTGGTCATGCCCTAAATTCGGCTGGGATTACAAATGGACAGTGTGGATAAGCCACATACATCACAATAGGTCCCACATATATTTGATAGCATTCTCGATTTTAGTGCTAAAAGAAGTAAATTATTAACCCATTTGAAATGTATTTACCGAGGTTTGGCAAATCAAACACACCCTTAAGGAAGTTTGAATTTAATTATTAAATTAACTTTAATAATTAGTGTGAGTATGTCATGTTTGAGACAATGGTTGTAATAATCCTCTTGAATTATATGCTTTGCCTAAAAATTATGAAATTCCAAGTCTCGAATGGGCCACAAGCACAAGATTATATCCAAGCAACAAACCAGCGATTTTCAACCATAAGTTTACATGGGCAATGTTTGGACATCATAGATGATTATATTAAAGTGATTATAGTGATGCAATGATAATTAAATTGTTTTGGGATATCATTAGTAGACCATGTGCCCAATAGATTAATAGCCTAGCGACATGCATGCTACACATGCAACTTTCCTAAGGATTGTAGATGTAATTTAAGAGCCCGTTTGGGAGCGTGGATTTGGAACCCCCTAGATTTAAAACCCGTTGGATTTGAAAAACTCCTATTGTGTGTTGGCACCTTGGGAATAAACTTTATTCCAAAAGTAGCTATGCATGCTATATTTGCATGGGCTTAAATGTAATTACTAAATTAACTTTAATATCTTTAATTAGTGAACGTATGTAATGTTTGACACAATGGTTATAATAAGCTCATTGAAATATATGCTTTGCCCGAAAATGATGAAATTCCAAGTCTCGAATGGACCACAAGCACAAAATCATGTCCAAGTGACTAACCAACGATTTCTAACCATTGATCTATTTACATTGACAATGTTTTGGACGGTGTTGATCGTCATATTAAAGTGATTATAGTGATGCAATTGATAATCTAATTGTTTTAGGACATTATTAGTGGGCCATGTGACCAATAGAATAATAGTATGATGACATAAGGGCCCATTTGGGAGCATGGATTTGGAATCTCTTGGATTTGAAACCCCCTGGATTTGAAATCCTCCTATTGTGTTTGGCACCTTGGAATGGGAATCAACTTTAATCCAAAAGTAACTATACATGGTATATTTACAGGGGCATGAATTTAATTACTAAATCAACTTTAATATCTCTAATTAGTGAACGTGTGTAATGTTTGATATAATGGTTGTAATAACCCCATTGAAATATATACTTTGCTTGAAAATGATGAAATTCAAGTATCAGATTCGCCACAATCATAAGATCATGTTTGAGTGACTAACAAATGATTTTTAACCGTTGATTTACATGGACAATGTTTGGACGGCGTTGATCATTATATTAAAGTAATTATAGTGATGCAATTGATAATCTAGTTGTTTTGTGATATCATTAGTGGGCCATGTGCCTAATGGTGTAATAGTCTAGTGGCACACATATTACACATGTAACTCTTGGAAGCAATTTAGATGTAATCCAAGCTCTAGCCGAGATTTAAAACCCCCTATTTGAAGGGATTTGAAACCCATATACTCTGTAGTGTCAAATAATCTAGGGATTTGAAATCCTTCCAGATCCATGGTGCCAGACAACCCCTAAGCTTTCACCTTATAATTTCAAACCCCTACCATTTGAAACTCCCAATTACTTTACATGCCAAACACAAAGGGGGATTTGAAACCCCTCCAAATCCATGGTGTCAAACAATCCCTTGTACAAAACTTATCCAATAATGTTCATTTAATCTCAACTTTTTCTTCTCATGTGGCCTACTTGAATTTAAATTTACCTTTAAATTTATCACAAACATCATGATAGCCCCCACCCGGCTTCCTCGAACTTCACCAAGCCTTAGGGAGGTAATCCGTCCGTTCCCCCATTAAGATGAACCTTTGTTGCATGTAACAGTTACAATAATATTTGCCTTCCCGTCCAGTTGCTTCACGACCAGCGAACAGGACCTGCTTGATTTTTACGTCCTATCTGGTATGGACAGAGGATTACTGGTATGAGTTTTATCATTGCAGTCCCTCCATTTTTCCATATCATTTCAACGTACAATCCTAAAAATAGGCAAATTCTAAGGCTTAAAGCGGACCACCCTAACCATTGAAACTTTAGTAGGGCCCACCGTTGGTTATTTGCCATCCAACCACTTCATAAGGTCACATGGACCTGTTTAAAGGGAAAACATACATATCAGCTTGATCAAAAACTTATGTGATCTCCAGAAATTTTCAATAGGAGGTGTTTAATCCCCATCGCGTGTTCCACTTGAAATTTATTTCTACTCAGTTTTTGGGCTTGTTTCCTAAAATGATAATGCAAAAAGGATGGACGGTGTGGATAAAACTCACACATCAAGGTGGTCCCTCAAAGCCCTGTGTCCGTTCCTAAGGAGAGACCCGCGGGAGTAGTACCCAATCCTCGTCCCAGAGGAACACTAGTCCAGTGATAGTTTATCACCGCCTTTAAAATGGTGGTGATTCATGGTCCTCACACGTGGCGAGCATGTGAGGTTATCCAGACCATCCAAATTGTGGGGAACGTTGTGATTGATCAAGCAAGCATAAGCATCCAACTGTTGACAATTTGAGAAAACTCAACGAGAAATTTCAGATAGTTACGATACAAATTGGGTCACTGATTTGGACGGCCTTGATTAACTGACAATGCCTACTTCACGGCCGTACGCATTGACGAGATGTAGGGTTCTGGTGCGTCAGAACGTGAATAGTGTCATCATGCGTCAGTTCGTTCACGTACGTCTTATGATTCGGAGATCCACACCGTTGATCCGAACGAACACAAAATGGATAGGGGATGCTTCCAAAATATCGAGATTAGTCTATTCCAACCATTGAATAGGTGGCCTAAAATTAAGGATAGGTTGAGCAACGGTTCGTTGCAGCAAATGGCCAGAATCATCCAACCCAGAAAATGTTTACAGCATGCCTAATCCATGATCTGGTCCATTAGATTTCAACGGTCGCCCCGCTTGTGCAGAATGGACCCATAGGGTTCACACATGTCAATGAGACGTACGTGTGGTTTGTTAGGTTGGACCACCTTGTTGATGACATGGCCCGAAATCAGGCATACCCTCTCACATACATCTGGGCATGAAACAGGACCTGGCCCTAGATTTTGAACCTCTGATGTGTAGGAAGTAGGGACTGTTTGTTAGGGCTGTTTCAATGGTGTGATTCTTTCGTACATGTGTGGCCCACCTAATGAGCAGATGGACCTATGTTTGGATCAGGGGACACACGGTGTGGGACCGGGGACCCTGATGAGCTTCTTGAATCACGCACGTGAGCCATGTTGGCACGTTTGAGCTGTGAGTCTGACTACGTGATGAGATCGTGATGAGATCGATTGCTGCCTTCTTTACGGAATAACTACTCCGAATTCATAGATCTCTCTGGACTCCTCACACCTCACAGAGTTTTTTCGAATCCACCCGAATAAAAAAAAATAAATTATTTTATTATAAAAGATAAAATTACAACCCTTTAAATAATGAGTTGAAAATTAAGAAAAAGTTTTAGACTCAAACTCCAACTCAAACACCCTAAAAACTAAAAATCGACTTACTATAAATCATAAACTTACAATTTATAGACATCTCCATGCTTACTATATGGTTTTCAGCTAAAAATAGTATCCAAATTATCCTAATATGTTTTTCTCCCAACTTTTCTAAGTCTTTTTCACGTTGGACGCTACTCTTATAACTCAGAGGATCAAAAGTTACATTTCAACTAAAACTTACTATTTATAATAAAAATGAAAATAAAAGGAATTTTCAACCCTTAATTTTATGAAATTTCAAAAATCTAGTATGGCAACCCGCATAGCGGGTTGGTTGGCTAAAGTAGCTTCTCCTACCTAAAATCATGTACACTCATCCCAATTTACAAGATTAGGCTGTAATAAGTTTTGCCAGTCTAATTATTTTTGCCTCCGATCAAGCCTTGTTTGATCCATCTTTGCCATGAAGGTGTCTTCAACCAGCTCTACATAAGTGTCACGTGAAGGTTGATGAAATATCATTAAGTGAAGGATAGGGTAGTAGCCTAGTTTCCAACATTCCAACTGGCACATATGGAAAATATGAGCCATTGATCATGTAATCTTCCACCATCTATATTTCATGGCTCAAAAATCCGGCCATCTCGGTGAGTGCTTGCCCAGGATTAACTGAAAAAGCAAGAACAGGAAAACCATAATTTCACGCACACATGCAACATTGGTACGTGTGAATAATACAGTGGAGAATCCAGATACCCAAGTTCTCAGAGAGCCACCAGATGGGATGGGCCCTGGTCAGCTACGGCCAGGATTTTGAAATATATGATCTGGGCCATCCAGGCCGGGTCTATTCACAATCTCTATTTTGAATGGCCAGTGCCTGGACAATTGACAGCTGTACACTAGATGGACCAATCTGATGATCAAGATGATGGGTCAGGATGGCCCACCTAGACTGTTTCTTAGTCAAGAGGTGGGCCTCACTTAAGATGTCATGGGTCGGGTACAGACCTAAAACATAGGCCCATTAAGAAAATAGGTGCCAGCTAAAAGAAGCTTATAAAACCAGCATATGATTTTAATCCCCAATCCTCTACAATAGTGCTCAAAGGCCCACAAAAAAAAAAGCTGATTGAATAAACGGCTCAGATTGAACAGAGTTCTGGCCATTTATGTGAGGTCACAAGTTCGAATTATAGGCTTATGGGCCTTAATTCCTCATTGATTGTGGGTTTGGCAATGATCCCGGGTTTGAATTCTTGGATGGTTCTTGAAAGAAGGGGACTTGGGTGTGAATTTTTGGCCCATTTTGTTAGTGGGCTTGGCCTATCTGATCCGCCTAATCTTTGATGGCATTTAGTAAATACGAAGAATTGGTTTCTTTTCGAGCACCAATGTTGTAAAGGCTATTCAACTGCTTATTTGTATTTCATCCAATATATAAATCAAGTGAGCCCCACCATGATGATGAATGATCATAAAATTAGGTCTATCCAATCTTAGGTGGGCTACACCAAAGAAAATAAGGAGCAACCATCAAATTCCCGTGGCGGGTGATTTTTGGGCCTCCTGCTTTCACAGTTGGGGAGTTAGTAGGCTAGCCTGGCCCACTTCAGGTTGGGCTTGGACTGAAACATTAAGCCAGTGGTCCCGCATAAGCCTAAAATTTAAGCCCCTCTATTAATTGTGCCAGGGTGTGTGTAAAAAAAGAAAGTTATGTGGGAATGAGCGTTGGAGTGTTAAGTCTCTTTATATACACTAATGTAGTCTTTTAACGGCTTGAGTTTTTATATAAAGTGATGATTTAATATGGTATTAAAGCAGATTGTTAAGTATTTGAATATCATAAGCAGTAATATATTTTCTTATATATGTAGTAGTATTTTTTATTTAAATCTTGAGAGTAACAAATATGCCTATATTCTCTCAAACAACTATTCATTTTATATTGCCATATATATATATATATTAGCATTTCCCTCATGTAATAGGATCCCAGGAGGAAGGCATAAGGGTTAGAATAGAACCACGAACTGATGGCAGTGCAACTTGGGTTGAAACTGATTGCAACTTTGGGTTGAAGGTTGAGCGAAAATCCTGAACCCGACCCCAATGTTCTTGGGAATTTTAGAAACGCTAAGGAAATTAATTTTTCAAAAAATTTATATTTTAATAATAAGAAGGATTCCCATCTTGGTATCATCATGGTTGAAAAAAATAAATAAATAAAAATTAGAACATACCTTTGATCTGTGCAGTATTATAGCCGTAGAATCTAATGCTTCAACACAAGAAGCTTTGCTATGCCTGAGCTAGGCTGGTTCTGAGCATAGCAAAGAGGTTCCCATGTGGGGGCCTCACATGTGTAGACGTGTGATAGAGGAAAGAGGGAGAGAATCTCCCTCTTTCTCCCTCTCTCTCTCCCTTTTCTCTCTCTTAAACTAGGGCTGTCAATGGGTCGGGCCTTGGATAGGTCTCCACCCAAATTTTGAACTCTTTTGGGATGGGCCATCAGGCTAGGCCTATTCAAAATTTCAGGTCCGAGCCCAGCCCATTGACACCCTTATCAAAGAGTAGATCACAAGATCTCAACCATGCATCAAGCGTAATGTTTTAATGGTTAAAATGAAAGATTGTAGCAGTTGATCATAAAACATTTTTAATGGTTTAAATGAAAGATCATAGCAGTTAAAAACATTCGATTAAACATTAAAAACCTTTTTTAGTGTTAGACCCAACTAAAAAAATCTGCTTTGTGGATAGTTCAATCACTAAAATCTAAGTCATAAATAATTTCATTAAGGTAATTTGTGGATCCCATGTTAGACATGTGAACTCCTTATGTCGTATCCTAATAAATACACTCAACTAAAACCCGTTTTTTAGTCTCTAATGTAACTTCACTGGGTGAACATAAGGTTGGCTTGGATTGGGTTCAATAAGGCTGCAACTTAGATCGGTTGGATCAGGTTGGGTTAGGTCGCGTGTTAATCCACCCCCAACCCGACATCCATGTAGGTTAACCCATGGCCTGACCCAACTCGAGCTCCATTGGAAACCCAACCCAACATTCCATATCCTCGACCCTAACCCATCTCAGGTTTGCTTGGGTTGGTCTAATTGGTGTTTACACCTATTTTCAGCGTCTTAACATGGTATAATAGAAAACCACTACATGATAACACTGTTGTTAGATGTCATCAATCTGACTGAAATCAAGGGTTTGTCGATGTCATCAACAGACCACTTGATGCCATCGAAGGTCCAATTGACAGCGTGCGTGGAACTACGTAAGTGCACGATTTGTTTATAATTTCGGTCGTGATAGTATATATATTGGGTGTAATTGGAATTAGGGTATTGGAAGTGAATGTTAAGATGTTCTTAAGGTGTTTCAGAGCAAAGATGTGGTTTTGAGAAATGATTTTGGGGTTGTACGGATCAATAAGTCCATCCATCTCTTTTAATTTCGTTTTATAGTGGACTGCTTGTCACTTTATACCGTGG
Organism: Magnolia changhungtana; assembly: GCA_030180095.1. NCBI lineage: Eukaryota > Viridiplantae > Streptophyta > Magnoliopsida > Magnoliales > Magnoliaceae > Magnolia > Magnolia changhungtana. The sequence continues at coordinate 3,401,377 of JASAUF010000547.1, read as the reverse complement.
TTTTTTTCCGTACCATGGTTTTATCTCCGTGAAGGTTTTTCCACGTAAAAATTGTGTGATCTCTGTATGCTTTTGTTTGTGTTTGATTGAATTCGGGTTTGCTTCCATGTGATCCCTAACAAGTGGTATTAGAGCTAACATTGGAGTTTCTAGTTCTAATCTAAAACATGTTGATGAAATAGTCCAACGTGAAGTATAAAACAGAAAAGTTCACCGGTAGAAATAATTTTGAACTATGGAAGGTGAGGATAATAAGCCTTTAGTTAAACAAGGATTGTAATACACTCTCATTAGTAAGGCAAAGCGTCTTACATTTATGAGTGATGAAGAGTGGGATAAACTTGATGAGAAGGCTACAACCTCGATCCAATTGTATCTAGCAGATAATGTTCTCTACAATGCCTTGAATCAAAAGATAACCGCATAAATATGGACAAAACTAGGCAGTTTATACATGAAAAAATCCCTATGTAGTCGTCTGTATCTTAAAAAATAGTTTTCTAACCTTAAGATGATAGAGGAGTCTAATATTAATGAACACATGAGCACTTCCAGCGAATTGATGTATAAATTAATGAGTGTGGAGGTTAAAATCAAAGAAGAAGATTAAGCCTTAATCCATTTGAATTCTCTTCCATTATCTTTTTAAGAATATAGTAGATACGCTGATACATGCTATGGATATCATTGATGTTGAGACCGTCATCTCAACCCATCATGAGAAGTAGTTGAGAAAGAAAGACAGTGGCGATGGTACCTTTACAGATGCGTTAGTTGCCAGGGAAAGAAATTCTGAACGAGATAAAGAAAATTTTCGGTTTATATCTAAATCGAAAGAGAATGGAAAGATGAAGTACTAGAATTGTGGGATAACAAGATACATGAAGAATGATTGTTAGAATCCTAAGGCCCAAAAGGGATAAAAGTCTAATAATACACCGAAGGACGCCAACACAGTGGATTCCAGTAAGGAAGTTAATGGTGGCGATATTCTAATCACATCCAAATCTGAGTGTCTCAACAATGAGTGAGTTTTGGATATGGGGGCCCTATATCATATGACTTTTTAAATGAGACTAGTTTACGAGTTACAACAAGTATGATAGTGGACATGTGTTTGTGCCTATAAGGTTGTTGGTGTTGGTTCAGTGCCAATCAAGATGTTTGATGGGGTGAAGCGTGTCTTGATATACGTGAGACACGTTCTATACCTCAGGAAAAACGTGATCTCTCTTGGGACATTAAAGGCACGTCGGTGCAAGTTCATAAGTTTTGATCAGGTCCTTAAAGTTTCTAAAGGGCTACTCGTAGTAATGAAAGCACATCAGAGCGGTAACCTTTACAAGTTGATCTGGAATATCGTATCACGTGGAGCTACAACATCTATAGTAGAGTCCACGACATGTGCGTCAAGGCCACATGAGCGAGCACAGTATGAAAGTGTTTGAATGGGAGGAATGATAAATTAGCTTGGGCTTCAGCATGAGGCTGTGTCGGTAATTGTGACAGTGAAAACACGATTAATTTGGCAAAGAACTTTATTTATCACTCATGTACTAAATGTATTGATGTTCGTCACCATTTTATCCAACAATTGCTTGAAGAAGAAGAAGATGTGAATCTAGAGAAGATTCATACAAACGTGAACCCGGACGACATGCTTACAAAGGTGGTTCCTATAGAGAAGTTTAAGTTCTATGAAACTTCTCTGGACTTGACGAAGGCTTAATGAAGATGAAGTGTGCATGAGAAGCGACAATGAGGCTATATATGATGGAAGGCGATTAGAGATGCTAATGACATGGAGGAGCAACGGAGCATGAAGAATGAATCCATAGTGAAGATTGTTGTCAAATGTCTTCAATTTAACTCAGATCAAGGGTCTATCGATGTCATTGATAGACCACTCGATGCCATCGAGAAAATAAAAAAAAATCACAGTTACTTGCGGGACAGTTTTGGAGTTGTTACTTGATGCCATCGAAGGTGGCTTCGATGGCTGTCGAAGCCATCAAAGGTCCTATCGACGACGTATGCGGAACTGCATATATGTGCGATTTGTTTCTAATTTTGATCGTGATACTATATATACATCGAGTGTAATCAGGATTAGGCTATTGGAAATGAATGTTAAGACGCTCTTAAGGTGTTCAGAGAAAAGGTAGGGTTTTGAGAAATGATTTTGGGGTTGTACAGATTGGTAAGTCCATCTATCTCTTGTAATATCGTTTCATAGTGGAATGCTTGTGGCTTTGTGCCGTGTTTTTTTTTTTTTTTTCCCTCGTGAGAGTTTTTCTATGTAAAAATCGTATGATATATGTGTGTTTTTGTTTGTGTTTAATTTCGCCTTATTTGATTGAATTCGGGTTTGCTTCCGCACGAATCCTCAACAGACACTATGTGTTTGGCACACACGGAACTCATACTCGTACTTGAAGAGATCATCGATTGATATTCATTTTGCCTTACACATTCTATTATTAATGTGATGGCACAAACCCTTATGTATGCCTTTAAGAGTATGAATCGTTGCATGCCTCGTGGCCACAATCAACGTGCCCATTTAATGAGGAAGTGTACTTGACATGACTATAAATAGACCCGCTGAGAGAATGGATCTAATCACATATCTGGCTCTAATATTCTCGGTGAGGCCATCTCTCATAGTCCTTAAAAAATAAGAGATCTTCCCACAAACTTTTGGAGGGTGAGCAGTGCTTGAGAAGGTTTCGAATATCAAGGGATCGAACTAATGTCCAAGCCAATCCAGCTTTGGTTTAGACCCAAGTCTTTAATGCCCCAGTTTTTGAGACCCGAGTATTCAACTTGTTTCCTGAAAACCCGGTGTTAACTGGTGATCAATAAATAATCAAATCAAAGTGCAATTAGTAGAAGCAAGTGTAATATAGATGCAACCCATCTCAAAGTAACTATCCTGGGCTACCCAGCTGATGTAATTGTTAAAAAATAAACCATCACAACTAATCCATTGATTCAAACTATAATATACAGCCGCTTCTTGATGTGACTCCTCGTCGTAAAACTCCTCTTTGACAATAGCTGACTCCGGGTCCACCGCACATCTCTTAACACCTGTACCTGCCTCTTCTGTACGGTTGAACATTAATGAATGAGTGGCCAACTCAATGTGATATCCCCTTAAGATTTCACACCTTCGCCCTAGACTCGAAATAACATAAAAAGGTCCAGGCAACCAAAACATAGTAAATGCAGTATTGTAATATGCATGAATGTGTGAATGCAATAATCGCCCTGGAGATGCTCATCTGTGCGGACATTAGGCTCATCACCCATGCAATTATCGACCTAAGAATGCTCAACCAGTCGGACAAAATACGTGCATCACGTACGATAGCGATAGACACTGGTCTGTGCCATATATGCCTGATTAGCCAACCATTATTAGTCCAGTTATAATCAGCAATTTTAAATAAGTTCAAGGTCACTATGGGAGCTTGAGCTTAGCATAGGCCGATAGTTCAGGCATAAGTTACATACCACCATCCTCGGCTCATGAGACTACCGCTTTAAGGTGTGTATAGAGCCCACCAACACGTGACCAATTAAATCTCAATATAAGGGGACTACCATCGTATGCTGACTATGAATTAAATATAGAAATCATTAAATGCGACGACTAAAGTAAGACAATATGTATGGATTAATGCGAGTAAACAGCGGTGAGTATTAACATGGTGTGGTTCACTCCACATTCAGGTAAGTGGAATCACTCCATAGATGGTGAGCCTCATAATTCAATCGCTACTAATTATAACCTCCATGTTGAGGGTCTATTCAGCATATCATTTTCGTTACACGCTAAGCTCGGACTCTCTTTTAATAAGAGTTTTCATAGAGAGGTTTTAATCATTATATGACTTGCAACCAATATAATTATATAATATATAAAGATATAAACATGATTCAATTCTAAATATATAGTTCTAGTAAAACTAATCAATTGCTTCGGTGAACCTAGAACGTACTTTTAGATAAGACAAATCATGTGATTTAATGAATTTCTAAAACATGTGATAATGGTAAACTAATAAAAGAATCGAATCCATGATCGATGATAAAAAAGGTTAGAGATTTAATCATTTTCAAAATATCTGTTCAATAGTTTACTAATGGCTAAGTACAATTATAAGACATGTATTTAAGCAAGCAAGTCGAATAATCATCAACTCCTAAGATATCATTTCTAACTGCCAAGAAAAACTATCCTTAATCCAGTTTAGAGATGGAAAGCTTAAGGGGAAGAAAATCATCACCTATGGGTTGTAGTCCCTTTCTTGATTCAAATCCCCACATGTAGCTAGCAGCCCAAAGTCACACGAGCAGCTTCCTAGAGGACCAGTTTGCATTAGACAAAAGTCCTTAATATTTTCATCTACTAACATATTGAAGGTTTTGTGGGATCCAAAAGGGCCTATAGGTTAGGTTATTTGAGCCAGCCTTAAGGTGACCAGGCTTACAGACTTTTGTCATAACAGGTGGCCTAATTTTTGGGCACAAGCATATTACTAAGGGCTAACTGTGCTTATTTTGGACCTGGCCGTTGGGTCTAATTTAAGCCTAAGATGGGCCGAGTAGCTCATTGTGTTGAGGCCCGCAATATATTTATGGTGAGGCCCGTTGTGCCGCCCACTTTATCTCATGGTGAGGCCCACTATGCAGCCTACTGAGTTTGTATTGTGCGGCCCACCTGCTTACATGGGGCAGCCCACCTGTTTTCATGGTGCGGCCCACCTCCTTTCATGGGGTGGTTCTAGGCCGGGTTTAGCCTAGATTGTGACCCTCATTAATGGCCCATCTAGAAGCTGTTTCGAGCCCAGCTTTCGGCCATACTGTGTTATTTTTCAGCCCATCATCATACAAATTTCCCCAACAATCACCATTTGAGGCCATGTTTGGGGGCTGATTTTGGTCATTATCGGGCTGCTATTTCCGCTCTTTTCAACTGATTTCCGGCTGGTTTCAAAGTTGCAAATTACCGCTGCTTTCTAGCTAAATTTTAGTTGTTTTTGAAGCTGCATTTCAAGCTATTCCCAAACTGAAAATCAGCTGGTTTCACGTTTGTAGTTGTAGCTATTTTTTCTCAAAAAATCTGCTGCTATTAGATCGCTTTTTCGGTTGTCTTTAAGCTGAAAAATCAGCTACTAGTAGGTTGCATTTTCAACTGTCTTTAAGCTGAAAATCAACACTTTCAGGTGCATTTTTTAGCTATTTTTCAAGTTGGCAATGACAGTCATTTTCAAGATGATTTCCAGCTGCTACCAAGTTGCAAATGACGACCATTTTCAAGCTGATTTCCAGCTGCTACCACATTGTAAATGACGACCATTTTCAAGCTAATTTTCAGCTGATTTCTAAGCTATTTTCTAGAGTTGAAAAATCAGATGGCTTTGGGGAGAAGTTTCAACCATTTTCAGCTGCACTCTTGTGCATTTTTCAGCTGTCTTCAGGCTGCAAAATCAGCTAATGTCGGGTTGTATTTTCAGGTACTTTCAAGCTGAAAATCAGGTGCTAATAGGTCATTTTTCAAGCTGAAAATTTGCTGATATCAAGTTGTTTTTCCAGCTATTTTCAAGCTACGATATGGCCTAGTTGTGGGCTCGTTTTTGGCATTTCCATGACTCTGAGATTGTCGGGGTCAGGCTGCTTACATTGCCAGATGCAAGCTGCTTACACACAGTGGCCCAAAATGGTTTGGATTTGGCATGATTTTGGGCCTGGCTTTCAGCATGGTTTCAAACCACACTGTTTGGAGAAAAGAAAAGAAAGAAAAGAGGCCGTTACCTGGCTGATTTGCAAGACGTCCACGCCTCCACTCTCTCTCTCTCTCTCTCTCTCTCTCTCTCTCTCTTTCTCTCTCTCCTTTTCTTTCTCTCTATCTCCCTATCACTCTCTTTTCCTTTGCTACTCTTTCTGGTGTGAAATCCTGAAGCAACAAGGTGGTCTATTTATAGCTTGGAGGGGAGGATCATCAACGGTTGGGAGAAAGATCTCCTTTAGCAATGGCTGTGATCGGCAGTTAGTTGTGCATGGGGTCAATCCGACCCTAGCGATGAGTTGTCAGGGCTCTGATCTCTTAGGAAAACATTTCTTTAAGGCTGGTGGGACCAATTCGTGATCGGGTCCTGATGAGTTATCAGGGAAGATGATAAAACCATTAATGACAGATCGTGATTCTTTATATTTTGACAAAATTTGATCTATCTGAGTGGATCAGATGTGTCCCTTGATCAGTGTGAGGCCCACTTTTAGGGCCACAAATGCAAGTCTGGTCCATCTCACGAGATGATTTGTTTTCTCTTCTCTTTCTCATGAGATGAGATAGCTGAGCTTCTCATTTCATACCACCCTCAAGGATGGGCTGGGATAATGCCACGTGGCCCCAGGGAATAGCCACAATCATGTCAGCCTTCCTTATCCAAAAATGGGAAATCTCCCTTTTCATCCTTAAGGTTTTCTTAGCCATTTCGGGCTATGAGGAGACCCTCCCTTTGCTGGCTCGTGGGTGGTTGAAATCTCATGGATAAAGGGATGTTAGCTTGCCTCTCTAGCTACCTGATGGTCCCTCATCTTGAATCCTAGCCACACATGAAGGAAACGGATGGTTCAGACCCAACTCCCCCATTTCTATGCATGGGCCCAAATCCCTATACCGTTTTAGTTGGGTGGACCCCACGAGCAAAGTGGATGGTTTGATCGTCAAAGTGGATGGTTTGGATGGGGTGGATGATGAATGATTTTTACCGATAGAAGGCTTTAGGAACGGCACTTTAGGACTTGTAGTCTAACAGTTTCAAATTTGAAAATGGTGGGAGGGAATTCCACCATTTTTCATGAAATGCTCGATCAACGGCCACTTGACCACATGCACTGATCCGATGCACTTTGTGCATGACAGACCATGGTGCGTGTGCACTGCGTATGGGGCCCACCGCGATGGTTGCCTCAAATCCATTCCATTCAAACACTTTGGGGGCCCCACTTGGAGGTCTTGGCCCACTTTGGGCTCATGGCGAGGTCTAGGTGGGCCATATCTCGCACTTCGAGGCCTTGTTTGGCCCATACATCGTGATCCAAAGGTCGGATGGGTTTGAGATTTAATATTGACGGTTGAAAGGGGGTCTTGAGAGGTTTTAGGTGTTTGGTTACCCATTTATTAATCTTCGAAGGTTGACAGTAGTGTATTGTGTCAGTATTGGTGACCTACGGTATCTTTAACTTAGAGTGATTTGTTAAGCTTACCCTCTTGGCTAATGAAGGGTCCTTGTCAGCCTCTAGACATCGTGATGGATGACCTCAATGCTACTTTAAAAGTCCCATCCTGCACGTGTTAAGTCCAAGTAACCTAGTTAATGGGTTTTAGTTTTCACCAACGTGGGTTTAAGAGGTAATACCCACGTACTAAAGGCATGGGGTGTTACAGGGAGAGACGAACACATAAACTCAATCAGGTTCCCCTCTCTGTAAATTAATTGGAATAAAAAGAATGAGAGAATTGGACGAGAAGGAGAATCCATCTGATAACAAGTTAGTGTTGGACAAATCTGGATTGTTCAACATCGCGGAGATCAGAAGAGATACAGAGATCACTTAGACATCCTAAGGTCTAGCCTCGATCAAAATCAAGATATTGGGAGATCAAGATGTGATAGGTCCTGTCCATCTATTCCGCCGGCACTCCTAACCATTTTACAATGAATGGTGAAAATGCAAGAGGTGGTTTGATGGGGATCGTACAACACCTCGAAGCAGAAGAGCAGGAAGTGAGCCACCAAATGAGTGGTCGTGATCAATTTGAGATCCAGATTAATCCTTGAAACCCGATCCCAAATCCATTTAGTGGGCCATGAAGATCTTCATGGAGGATTGACTACGAGAAGAAAATCCGACAAGCTAGTAAGTTTGGATCTCACTATAGTCCTCTCTTTCGAATACAAGATGGTAGTTCTACATCAATCAAAGAAATTCCCATATCTAGAATTGCGACATGAGTGCAAATGACTCAGAAGCAGCAAGGAAATCCAGTGAGGGATTTCACCGCCTTGATAAGCTACAAAATGAGCACACAAAGAAGAGCTCGGATCCCCCACGCCAAACACATTATCTGCGTTACATTTATTTTATCTTATCAAAGCCTTATTCTAGCATAGATAACTACTGCATTAGTACCCTAGGAGTACAATAAATATCATCAACCTTAAGTTATAGGATTATGATCAATTAAGTTTTGATTTGGTTGATCATATTATGCTGACCATCCACTTTGATTGTCTGTTTTGATAGACGTATTAAGTATTTATCTTTTCTTTTCGTCTATTTCTTTGGTTGATTGTTACTTTGTTAATTGTAATGGGACATGCGTTTAAATATCAATAAAATCAGCACTACACACACACACATGGAAACGCTCACCTGCGAACTAGTTCGTACGTTCTACATACGAACTTTTTTGAGAACTCATCATATCTTATGAGTTTCGAAAATCTGAACGGTCCACATGAAGCAGAACCTCATGAAACCCTCTAGTACGAAATTTTACTTTGATCCAAAACTTCGGTGGGCCATAAAAATGCAAACAATTTCTTCCCTTGATTTGAATTTCTCTTTGCTATGGCCCACCAGAATCTTAGATCAGGGTAAAAATTCACACCCTAAGGTTTCATGGGATTCCGCATCTTATGGACCGTTCGGATTCGACACCCATGACACGTGTGCAAAGGTGCGCACGTGCGAAGGTGCGTAGGTGAGCATGCCTATATTATTATTATTATTATTATTATTATTATTATTATTATTATTCATTTGAAAAGTATAGAAATCTAAAGAATGGTGAAAGAAAAGGTCTTTAAGTCTATAAACTTATATCTATTGCCCCAAAGTAAAAAGAACTCATTCGGAGGGCATAACCCATACCCTTCCACAAATCGCCTAAATGAAGTATAAATTGGTGGTTGATAAGATAACTAAATCCTAGTCCAATCTTCAATCTATCCATCTCGATATTGGAGACACTAGCAATTCAATTAAACCTTTAAGTCGTGGTGACTTTGACAAATACATGCATCTTATCCACACACAAATAACTAATTCAAGCCCTCGTACACACGCATGGCTTTGTCTGATTGAATTGGTAGCAACTATTGAACATCAAATCTATTAATTTATATTATATAAAGAACCTAGGGTCATGTAGCCCGAAATCTAAACCTATCCCAGGAGTGCAATTTGATAATACCCTCGCTACGACCCACACGGATGGTCCAATCAAGGGCTATGTGGAGATCACCACCATGATTTATATGTTTTATCCCCACTGTTCATCTAATTTGATAGATCATTTTAAGGCCACGAACACAAAAATTAGGCAGATTTAAGGCTTAAGTGGACCACACCACATGAAGCGGTGGAGATTGACCGTTGAAATTTTTTTAGAGACAACAAAAGTTTTGGATAAGGCTGATATTTATTTTTTCCTTCGTTCAAGTTTATATAACCTTATGAACAGGTTGAATGGCAAATAAACATAACAGTGGGCTCTGGGAAGTTGCCAAGGATCCCCACTGCTCCCTGTGGTTTGGTCCACTTGAGCTTTAGATCTGCCTCCATTTTAGATTCATGCCAACAATGATCTGTCAAAATAGATGAAAGGCATGCATAAAACATACACGTCATGGCATATATCAAACATACACATCACGGTGGACCCCACATATAACTCCTAACATGACCATCCATATATAGCTAAGTTGCTTGTGCGGTCAGTACCCAATCCGCGCCCCATGATTGGGCTGAGGATTTCCAACCTGAGCCCTACCCGACCAAAACTCCAACTAAATTTTGAGTTGGGCCATTTAGATTCTGGTCGTGTTTTTTTTTTTTTTAACACGCGTACACACCGCCACACACACATTATTATTATTATTATTATTATTATTATTTTTTTTTTTTCGGGGGGCGGGGTGGGGTTAGCTTGTTAGTACACACCCATGTTGGTGCACACACTCCATGTTAGCCACCCCCGCTAGGGATAGAGACCAAGACCTCAAGAGTTAAAACGAGGTATCTCCACTCAGTCTGTCAGTTGAGCTATGGATCTGGGTGTCACCGCCACACACTCACGCCGTAGTGGAATTTCACCACCTATGGGTGCTGGAACCCTTGACCGGGTGTTGAAACTCTCGGTCGTCTTGAGCTTAGGTGGCTTAGGTGGATACTCAGCCGGGCCATCATGCATGCCGATTTGAAGCTTGTAAGAACCGTACAATGCACGGTGCACGTACAAAAAGACCATGCTAGCTGCCCGACCGAATCATCATGCAGAAACGATGACTAACCGTACATATGGATGAAGCGGAACTGTGTTATGGTGGGGTTATCTCTCCACACAGTACACTTGGTAATATTATTATCGGTCTAGACATGTAAAGTTATATATGAGCAAATCAGATCCGTTCATATGCTGGGCCCTGACATGGATAGTTTATGATTCAAAGATAAGTCCTTTTAGACGGTCATTTCCATCTGATCTACTGCCATTAAAATAACGGTGGAAAACAAAAACAGTTAACTGTCCAGCATGCAGCTGGATAACTGCATAATATAGTAAGGGACAGAATCGTCTTATATGTTTTATTTTTAAAATACCAGCCATCCATCTTGGTGCCAGTATATGATTGGCCCGATCGTTACATTGCACGGCCACTCATATTACGGGACGTGGATTGCGGAGTGAGTAACTCACTACGCTTAGCGTACTGAATAAACTCTGTGAGGTCCACCATGATTTATATATTTTATCAGCTCCGTCCGTCCATTTCAAAAGAAAATTTTAGAGCTTGAGACAAAATATGAAATATATAAAATGTTCAAATGCACCACACCACGGGAAACAGTTGATTTGAACGTCTACAGTTAAAAAATTCTTAGGGACAGTTTTGGATCAAGCTTATATTTATTTTTTCCCTTAATCCATGTCTGTATGATGTTATGAACAGTTTGGATGACAAATAAACATCACTGTGGGGCCTGGAAAGGTTTCAACGGTGGAAATCATTATCCCCACTGTTTCTTGTGGTATGATCCACTTGATCTTTGGATATGCTTTAGTTTTGGTATCAACCCCTTAAATTAGATGGAAAAACGAATGGACGGCGTGGATAGACTAAATAAATTCAAGATAGGCTCAACTGAGTTTACTCAGTACGATAAGAGCCTACTGAGTAGCTCAGTACGCAATACGATTTCCATATCACGTGTCTTCCGACTGTACCGTATAATCGTCCAGTCAGGCGGACGCGGATTGGCCGGTGACCCCTGCACCAGCCAGGTATCCGGTGGAAAAGGGTCGCGGATGTTTGGGAGAAATCCACACCGTCCATTCGTTTTTATAGATCATTTTTAGGACATGCCAATCCAAAACTGAAGTGGGCCGCACGATTCAGTGACCATTGTTTGAAACATTTGTATGGCGACAAAGTTTCACATCAGGCTAAGTATTTGGTGTTTACACTTCATCCCAGTGGGAATAACCTTATAAACGGTTTGGATGGCATTTAAACATCAAAGTAGTCCCTAGTAAGGTTTCAATGGTAGGAAACTCTTTCCCTGATTTTCTCTCTTGTGCGGCTCAATTGAGTTTAGGATCCCCTAATGTTTTATTTCATGTCCTAAAATGATCTCTCAAAATAGATGGAAGGTGTGAATTTCTCACAAACATCATGGTAGGCCCCACCTAATGTTTCAGGTAGAACTTCCTGCCAAAGCTTTTAACAGGAAATCCACGTCGGTGGAAATGCTATGTCGACCTAACTATGATGTATGTGTTCTATCCACGCTGTCCATCTATTTTACTGGATCTCTTAAATGCAAGAGTCCAAAAATGAGGCAGATGCAAAGCTCAGGTGTACCGCATCATTTGAAATATTTAGAATTGAAGGTTTACATTTGAAAACTTCTAGGGGGCCACCTCAATGTTTAATTACCATCCAACCTGTTCATAAAGTCACCTAACTAGGGGTTCGGTTAGCTCGGTTGACTCAGCCCGAAAAAACTCGACTCAACTCGAATCCAACTCGAACTCGGCTAGAAAATGAGTTCAAGCCGAGCTCGAGCTTGCCCCAGCTCGACTCAACTCGGCTCGAATCCAACTCGAACTCAGCTCGACTTAGTACACCCCCATATATTACTTTAAAAAAAAAAAAAAAAAAAAGATAATAGATAAAAAATATACCCTCCCTCCCTCCCTCCCTCCCGAACCGGGCCGCCTACACAAACCCATATCTCTCTCTCTCTCTCTCTCTCTCTCTCTCTCTCTCTCTCTCTCTCTCTCTCTCTCTCTCTCTCTCTCTCATAACCCATCTTCCTCCCTCTCTTCCTCCTCTCTCATAACTAGGGGTGCACATCAATCCAGTGGAATCGTGGAAGACCTAAATTCAAGATGAGCCAAACTCCGGTTTGGTCAGATTCCTAGAAGTAACTCTTCAATACGATTCAGTGTCCTCCAAAAATTAAAGAATCTTCGGTTCGGTTCCGGTTTGAAGGTATGTAGAACCGATCCAAACCGTGGAACTGAACATGAAACCGAACCGTGGAACCGAACGTAGAACCGTGAGTTTACAATAGATTTTAGTTGTATATTTGACTAATGATTTATGATTTATAATGCATATTTTGATTGTTTTCATGAATATATTTTTTCACACCATATACAATATCTAAACCATTCATCAAGTGGATCACAACGCGAATGGACATAGACTAAATTATAAAATAGAACATGCAATTGGGCTAGATTATAAAAATCCCAGAACCGTGGAACCGATCCGGAATCAAACCGGTTTTCACGGTCCGGTTCCACATCATTGGTTCTAGGGTGCTTTAACGGTCCTAGCCATTGTTCGAAAATCCTAGAACCAGTAAAGAACGAACTGTTCGGCCGAGCCCGATTTCACCTCAGAACTCACTTAGCCCAAAAGTCAACCATGTGCACCTACTCATAACCCATCTTCCTCTCTCTCTCTCTCTCTCTCTCTCTCTCTCTCCTCCTCTCTCATAACCCATCTCTCTCTCTCTCTCTCTCTCTCTCTCTCTCTCTCTCTCTCTCCCTCCTCTCTCAAACCCATCTCTCTCTCTCTCTCTCTCTCTCTCTCTCTCTCTCTCTCTCTCTCCTCTCTCATAACCCATCTCTCCCATCTCTCTCTCTCTCTCTCTCTCTCTCTCTCTCTCTCTCCTCTCTCTCATAACCCATTTTAATGTTTTAATGTGTTTCAGTTCGAACTCGGCTCGAAAGCTCGAAGCTGAAAACTGGCTCGAACTCGGCTCGAACTGGTCCGATTGCTGACCGAGCCGAGCTCGAGCTGGAGATCCTGGCTCGGTCATCAGCTGAGCCGAGTTCGAGCTAGGTATAACTGGTGACTGAGCTAAGGCCAGCTTGATGTACACCCCTACACGTAACCCAAGATGAAGGAAACATAAATATCAGCTTGATCCAAAACTGGTGTAGCACCGAGAAGCTTTCAACGGCAGGAAGGCGTTCAATCCCCACTATTTCCTATGGTGTGGGCGACTCGAGCTTTGGGTCTGCTTCATTTTTGAATTCATATCCTAGAATGAGCTGAAGAAATAAATGGACGGCGTGGATAAAACATATACATCATGGTGGGGCTCACGGAACTTTTCCACAAGCTACGTGGCTGGTTTAGGGGTCACCAACCAATCCGCGTCCTCGCCAGCCCAAGTTGGAAAGATCAGGAGAATTCCATGTCACGGTCCATCCACTGTGGGCCCCATTCCTTCAATGGTATGGATTAGAACGAAATTATCATCATCTTTCAAATGAGTTGCTGAGCTGTGGAAGGATAGTCCATCCCACGTGATCTTCCACCCATGAAAACGACCCATAACCGCTCAAGATAGTCCAAACTCTAGAACAAGCTCTTTGGGGCAATTCTACCCGTACGATCATGTGTCCTAGCTCACCAACGGCCCACATGACATCCACATGATAATTGTTAGGTGAAACGAATATACCTTGACAGATTGGGTCAGTCTCCTCACCAAGTGGACCACACTGGTACCTAGAAAATGGATATGGTAAGAAAGAAAATAAAAAGTGCACACGTGTGGTGGCCCTGCGTTGGTTCTAGTACATGGCCTGGATGTCACACACTTTTGCCACGTTGGCATTTGTGATACGATCAACTTCTTCAATATCTTGGGCCACGATTGGTGTACAGTGGAAATTACCTGGCACAAAAATCAGGGCCGTTGAATCATCAGGTGGGCCACAGTTGAAATCAATGGACATCCGTTGGTTTCACTCTACAGTCTGCAGGTGCGATCGGCTGGAGGCTGTCATTTCCCATTGCAAGTGCACTCTGCCACACACGTAGGGCTGTCAATGGGCCAGACTTGTGGTGGACGATCAAGGCCGCTGGCGGATCTAGGGCATAAAATTCAGGGGCATTTCTCAATCAGGCCAGGTTTGGACTAGCCACAGCCGCCCGTCAGCCAGGCCCAGCGTTTCAGGCTTTTCAACGGCGAGGATTGGGTATTACCCCCACCAGACAGTCCTGTCAGGGGATATGTGGGACCCACGTTGATGTATATGTTTTATCCACGCCGTCCATCTATTTTGAAAGATCATTTTAAGCCATAAGCCAAAAAATGAGGCAGATTGAAGACTCAAGTGGACCACACCATATGAAGTAGCCGGGTTTGAATTTCTACCATTAAAAACTTCCTAGGGCCCACCGTGATGTTTATTTTCCATCCAACCTATTAATAAGGTCATCTAGACCTGTATGAAGGGAAAATATATATATGAACTTGATCCAAAACTTCAATGCCCACGGTAAGCTTTCAATCTCCATTTCTTCCAGTGGTGTGGCCCACTTGAGCCTTAAATCTGCCTCCTTTTTGGGCTCATTGCCTAAAATGACATGTCAAGATGGATGAACGGCACGAATAAAACATATACATCAGGGTGGGCTCATAAATCTCCTGACAGGACCGTCCTCTCCAACAACCTGTCCTCTCTCCAACAACCTAACCAAATCTCAGGCTCGGGCTCAAGCCAGGCTCGGATTGGACCATTTGGCTTGTCAGGGTCAGGCTGGGCTCCGGCCTATGTTGAACCATGCGAGCCAGGTTTAGACAAAATTGGCCCATCCCAAACCCTACATACACGTGGATAATCTGATCATCATACAGAGAAGAGTGGCCCCCACATGGACTACCATGCTTCAAACGGCCCTCCATATGAACAATCCAAACCAGATTCTTTGTCCTTATGATCTATCCGTACAACTGGGGCCCATGGCTGAAACCACTCATAGCCAATCTTAACTATCAACTGGAGGCCACCCAAAGGAAAGTTTAAAGAAAAAGCATGCATCCACATCAGATGGAAGAATGCCACTACGGTTAGGATCTTCCAAATTATGGGATTATGGGGCACTGGGGCTGTACACGAGTCAAGCTAGCTTGAAAAGCTTGCTCGACTCGGCTCGACTCAGCTCGAATTGACTCAGCTTGAAAGGCTGACTCAAGGCGAGTCAAGCTTGTTTACTAAAGCTCGAGTTGAGTTCAAGCCAAGTTCGACCATAGTGTATTTCAACTCGACTTGACTCGACTCGAAGCTCGAGCTCAATTCGGCTCGAAGCTCGAGCTCAATTCGGCTCAAGTAATATATTTTAATAATATATTATATATATATTATATTAATATTAAATATATAATATATATATTTAAATTAAAAAAAGAAGAAGTTAAAACTAAAAAGTTTTTACTAAAAAACACTACCCGACCTTACCCATCTCCATTCCCTCTTTTTCTTTCCCTTACCCTACTGAGGTAAACTTGACGCGACTCGACTCAAACCACTAGCTCGACTTGAACTCGACTCGAAAGCTTTGGCAAAACAAGTCAAGCTTTAATGTTGAGCTCGAGGGCGAGCTAGAGCTCGAGTATAGCATGGACGAGTCAAGCCGAGTGTGGCCCATCTTGACTCGACTCGGCTCGATGTACAACCCTATGGGGCACCGTCTTTTCGAGGTGGGATCCCTCACCTCGACGATCAAACTACCAAAACATTAGTCACGCCACTCGGTAACCAGACTCACAAGGAACTTGATAGCCGATTCTAGCCGCAATAGCCTCCATAGTACCTCATTCTCGGCTCCTGGGGCGGGTTCCGATCCTGGGATCCCACAAGGAGGATTTCCATAACCGTATAACTATTTTCAATAGGAGCATAACCAAGATCACATCAAGTAAATCTCGAAAATAACAAATGGGCACATCACAAAATCCACTATAAATTTGAACTTTTACATACATAACTGAAAAGAAATACATCTGATAACGAAAAAAGTAGGAAGCAGATCTGCAACACTGGGGGTCCTCGACTCCACTCTAATCCAAGCTCTACCGCTACGATGCTGACATAGGATCTCCTGCACGCATCAATCGTGCATAAGCTTATAGAAACTTAGAGGGTGGTGAAGGTGTGTGATAATGGTGTACAGAAGAATAATAGGAGGTATAGGAAGGGAAACATGATCAATGACAATATCACTAGCCTTACCAAGGCTTGCTATGAATACAATGCAATAAGTACTGGGCGCCATACTAAGGCGATACATAAAGGGGCTTATACAGCCGATACGAATACAATGCGAAGTGATGTCAGTCCACATGTTTAATCTACATATCAAATACGTTTCCATCATAAGGAAATCACCGGGGTCCAGTACACTGCTAGATGATTGTTGGTCTCCAGACCCGCACAGTTAAACGAGTGTAAGAAACCTCACTACCCGCTTGTGAACAGCCAATCACCAATAAGGCTCGACGGTAGCGGACCCATTTGCGAGTTGGTCAGACTCAGCTTAGCAATGCCTTTTTACATTAGGCGAGTAAGCCCACACCCCTACCCAACTGACTACACAACAGTGGGAGTCGCGACCTAACGGTATAAGGTCCTCGTGCGCTCATAGTTTCCACTCAGTCACGACGTTGCGGCAGATCCTTGGTACCATGAAAGTTTTGGAAATTTTACCCATGGGCATCCTATGCACCCTATATGCTCAAGTAACATTTTCGCTGTCCACACATACGGCCATCCACGAATGTCCCTGTGGAAGTAAGGCCCTGATGAAGCAAGGGCGGTATCATCATGAAATGCGATGCCAATGCATGAGCCACGCATACAAATCATACACTAGTTTCAAGTACTCGATGTGCACAAGGGGAGAAATTTCATCCCTCTATCATGTCAACTCAATGACCTCACACAATGCAATCCATTCACACAGATGATGCATATGAGTCATAATGGTGTAAGTGCGCTACTCGGCGATGATGACGTGGAACATATTCCTCATTCCCAAGGAAGGACAAGGTCTAGATACATAGACAGGTACTCTAAGGAGAAGTTCTCTAGTGGGGGCCCAATATTTTGGGGTAGCCCACAAGCTAAGAGGTCATAAAAGCCCAAGGAAGAAGCAGTCCTAATAAGGGTCCGAGGTGGGCCTTCAACCACCTATAAAAACTCTATGGGCTTACCTTAGGGCCACCAAGGAGGACATCCAACCTCAACTGGGTCCCAAAAGTAGCCCGCTACCTACACACATATAAAGTAAGGCCCAAGGCTTAAGCAATCCATGGCTTAGTGGGCTATACACCAAGCCCAACGCATAGACAATATGATAGGCCCTCAAGTAAGGTTTTGGGCCCAACCATAAGGATCATGAGCCCACTCATTGTAGTGGGCCTAATGGGCAGCCTGGTATTCCAACCATATGGGCAATTCTTATGTTTGAAACAAGTGAGTTGGGCCTCACATTTGGCCCAAGTATGGGGTTAATTTAATAGGCAAACAAGGGCCCAACTACTTGAGTATTTTGGGCCCATAAAACCCATCACAATAGTGTATTAAATATAGGCCCAAAGATCAGGGGCATATCGAGAAAGTTCCAGGACAATGGGCCTAGGAAACCCAACAATAACTATGAATATTGGTCCAATAAAAATGCAATTGGAATGGGCCTTAAGAGTGCACTAATTAAGCCCCAAATTTGATTAGAAATAGGGCAAGATGTGTAAAAAAAATTCTGAAATTTGGTGGGCCATACTGCCCTAAAACATACATTTATGGGCAACAACTTTGGGCCTATTGCTGAAATATCAGCCCACTCTCTATCTGGGCTTGCTGGAAATTCAAAAATAATTCATTTATACAATCATTTTAATCTCTGGTGACCCACACATGTCACAGAGGGTCCCACCAGATGAAAGGAGTAGATAAAACACATAAATTAAGTGGGCCATGTCTTCTTTGGACTGACGCCCCAGATGAGCCCAATGGGTCAAGGCATCCCATGGTGGACGGTCCAAGGGGCTGGGACGTCCCTCCCTTAAACACATCAAAGTGGGTCCCACATGTGGACATCAAACATGGGAGATGGGCCACACACATGGGGTCCAGAACATGGAGAACGGCATGGACAAAACATACATCATAGTGGGCCTTAGGAGGGTGGATGGTCAGCCCATGGCTGGACGCTAGCCCTGCTGGAACGTCCAGCTATGGGCTGCCATTCCAGTAGCCATACTTCCTTTTTGTTAGGTGAATTTGGTGACCCACACCCCGAAGATGGGTCCCAACATGATGGGCCATTAGGAGAGTCATAAACCCAAGTAATTCATGGAGGAACTTTATGGACAACAAGGTTGGGAATTTAAAAATCTGCTGTACAAATGTTGCTGCTCATACAATGTACACCCAAAAAAGTGGGCGCAAACTTTGCTTAGGAGGGGAGGGATGAGTGTTTGATATTTTTTTTCCATAAAATACAGCAAGGTGGAGTCCACAAATGTGGCCCACCCCTCAAAAATTCAAGCTAAAATTTGTGTTATCCCCTCAATTTATAGAGCTTGACGATCCAGCAAGGTGGACCGCCCACCCCCTATGGGCCTCATTTTTGGGGGCCATTTCATGGACAATCTGAGGTGTGGTCCATCACACTTCAAGGTGGGGTCCACTCCTTCAAAATATACTTCACAACAAGAAGAAAAACAATGGAAATCATGGACTAATCTCATGCCAAACTTCAACTACAAACGTCCATGCAAACAGTCCAAATTTTTGGACAGCTATATATGGCTGGACATACCAGCCCATAACTAAATATATACAGTAAATAAAAAATGTGTGACCTTCCTTAGTGGGCCTCACACATATCCAGATCAAGAACTTAAGTCAGAACACTTGCTTGTATCAAATAAGGTAGCAAATAGGACACCAATCACCATGAAATGGGTGGTTGGGACGTCCCACTATTGCTGGATTTTCTGGACGTCCCAGGGCCACTAAGTGGGCCACACATATCACCATCTACAAATAAGAGAAAAGAGAGGAAGAAGGACAATCTAGCCATGGGGATAGGGCCTCGCCACTAATGGGCCCTCCCAAGAACAATCACACCTATTGATTTATATTGATTTGTACTTACAACATACATGGTCTATAATTAAAATGGATAGTTGGGATGCCATCCCAATATGATGTTAAGGTCTAGATGACCTTAGGATGTTGTAGATTATGAGATACATCATGATGGGGTCCATGGAGAATGGCCCCATCATGGAACATGACATGCATGTAGGATGGGCCAAAGGGCCATATCCATAGGATCAAATGGGATCCCCACCATGGATTGGTGGGTCCCATATGATCCATTTATGAAGAAATAAGAAGATTAAGGGATAGAAAAGAAATCAGCAAAAAATATAGTCACCCACATGCAATCCAAGCTTTCAAACTTCCACACAATGTAGATCGTAGTCTAAAGAAGAAGTTTTGATGGTTGAGATGAGTTTTTAATGATGGGATTGGAGAAATTTTAAAGCTTTGAGGGCTGAAAAAATGGAGGATTTTAAGACGTTGGGAGAGGGAGGTTTGCTAGCATGGAGAGAAAATGAGAAGGAGGGAGAAAGATAAAGAGAGAGAGAGAGAGAGAGAGAGAGAGAGAGTCATGATTATTTTGTAAGAAAGGCAATGATTGCCTATGGGAGGAGAAAACAATGTTTGTAGAATAGGGTAGGCTTTGGTAGTGTGTGGGGTTGGGTAGTGTTAGCTATAAAAATTTTGTGTGGTGTGTGTAGTGTGCTTTGGAACTTGTGCCAAGGGCGGGGTCACATGCATCATATCTAAGTGAGCCACATGATTAAGGGTCATACAATGAAATGTTCATAACTTTTGATCTATATATCGGATGGACACACAAGACGCGTTGTCGGAACTGTGACGACAATGCGATCAAGATGACATAGGTCTCGGGTCGATCCGATCGGATCAACGTGACTGGACTTAAAGATGACCGCAAACACTATCCGAGGGTCGTTGGTTGCCGAGATTCGACCGGTAAGACTGCGGGACCAAGAGAAATGAAATACATACTTACACCCACACATGCACACATAAGAACTCGGGTCGGGTCTTACAATCCTCCCCACCAATAAAGAAATTTCATCCTCGAAATTGTTAAAATCGGAATAACAAAAATGCATAAACATCATTATATATATATATATATATATCTCAATCATCAATCACAAGAGAAGGCGATACAAGCAATGCAAGCAATCAATCATCGAACAAATGGGGATAACGCTCTCTAATCTCAGCCTCGCGTTCCCAAGACGCCTCGGCCTCCGAATGATGACCCCATTGTACCTTCACCAAGGGAATGACCTTGGTCCTGAGGACCTACTCCTTTTGATCAAGAATATGAGTCGGCTGCTCAATGTAGGAAGCATCCTCACAGACCTCGAGTGGCTGCCAATCAATCACAAGAATAGTGTCCGACCCACACTTCTGCAACATAGAAACATGGAATACATCGTGGATCGTGGACAACTCCGGAGGTAAGGCAAGCCTATAGGCCACAGTGCCCACGCGCTCGGTAATCTCAAAAGGTCCAATAAATCTCAGGATAAGTTTGCCCTTCACACAAAATCAAATTATGCCTTTCATAGGTGAGACCTTGAGATGTACCATTTCCCCAACTGCAAACTCAAGGGGTCGACGCTGACGATTAACAAAACTCTTCTGCCGACTCTGAGCTGTGCACATCCTCTACCTGATAACATCAATGGCCTTCGACGTCTGCTGCACAAGCTCATGACCTAAGAGATGACGCTCTCCAACCTCGGTCCAACAGCTAGAAGATCTGCACGGTCTGTCATAAAGTGCCTCAAAAGGAGCCATGCCCATAGTCACCTGATAGCTATTGTTATACACGAACTCGGCGAGGCGCAAATGCTCATCCTAACTGCCCGCAAAGTCAATCACATAAGCTTTAAGCATATCCTTAAGGATCTGGTTGACCCTTTCGGTCTGCCCATCTATTTGCGGATGATAAGGGGTGCTGAGACGCAATGTGGTCCCCATCGCCTGTTGGAAACTCCTCCAAAACTTAGACATAAATCTGGAGTCTCGGTCAGAAAGGATCGAAACTGGGATGTCGTGCAATCTCACTATCTCCTCAATGAACACCTTTGCAAGCTGGTCTATAGACCAGGAATCACGCACCGAAATGACATGAGCCGACTTCGTCAGACGATCGATGATAACCCAGATGGTATCATAACCGCGTTGAGTCATCGACAAATTTATGATGAAATCCGTCGACACATGCTCCCACTTCCACTCTAGAATGGTCAACAGTTGCAAGGGATCAGGGGGTCTTTGGTGATCAGCCTTGACATACTGGCATGTGTCACACTCAGCCACAAAACTAGCAATCTGGCGCTTCATCCCCTGCCAAAAATACTACATCTTCATATCACGATACATCTTCGTGGAGCCCGGGTGAATAGTAAGTCTCGATAGGTGTGCCTTGGTCATCAGATCATGATATAATTTCACCATGTCCGGGACACACAATCAGCCTCTGAAGCGTAATCCACCATCGGAACCAACCTGTCAGTCTGATTGCTCCACGGATGCGGCCTCTACTCGGTACTCCTGAAGTGACTCGTCCGTTTGCTGAGCCTCGATCACCCTAGCCACCAAAGAGGGTTGAATCGACAAGTTCGAAAGCTGAACAATGGAAGAATATAGACCGAACTCAAAGTCAAACATTGAAACATCCTCGAGCATCTGCCACTGTCGAACCATCATCTGTGCCACTAGGCCTCGTGGCTGACAGCTGAGCACGTCCACCACCACATTTGCCTTACCCGGGTGGTATTGAAGGTCGAAATTATAATCTTTCAACAACTCCATCCATCGCATCTGACGCAAGTTCAACTCGGACTGCGAAAATAGATACTTCAAGCTCTTATGATCCGAGAAGAGCTCGAACCTGACCCCATATAGATAATGCCTCCACACTTTCAGTGTGAAGATAACTGCTGCAAGCTCCAAATCATGGGTGGGGTAGTTCAACTCAAGAACCTTGAGCTGGCGTGAGGCATATGCCACTGGCTTCTTGTGGTGCATCAGTACAACACCCAAGCCAACTCTGGATGCATCAATAAATACAATAAAACCCTCACTCCCATCAAGAAGAGTGAGAACAAGAGCGGACGTGAGGCGGTCTTTCAACTCCATAAATGCCTCCTTGCAAGCGTCACTCCAAACGAACTCGACACCCTTCCGCGTAAACCGAGTCAGCGGTGCAGCAATATGGGAGAAACCCTCGACAAACCGTTGAAAACATCCAGCTAGACTAAGGAAGCTACGGATCTCGGACGCGTTCGTGGGCTGGCCCCACTGACGCACTGCATCAACCTTCGAAGGTCCACAGCGACACCCTCCCTCATCACCACGTGACCGAGGAATTTCACCTCCTCCTGCCAAAACTCGCACTTCTCCAGCTTCGCATACAGCTGGTGGGCACGAAGGGTCTCCAGCATAATCTGTAAGTGCTCAACATGGTCCTCCCTGGTCCTCGAATACGCAAGAATATCATCAATGAATACCACCACGAACTGATCGAGGAATGGCCGGAAGACCTCGTTCATTAGCTGTATGAATACGGCGGGCGCATTGGTCAGTCCAAATAACGTGACCAGAAACTCGAAGTGACCATAGCGTATCCGAAAAGCCGTCTTCAGAATATCCTCCTCTCGGACCCGAATTTAATGGTAACCGGAGCGCAGGTCTATCTTAAAAAAATAATGTACACCCTGCAGCTGGTTGAATTGATCATCAATACAGGGAAGCGAGTATTGCCGCGTCCACAGGTAGAGTTTCAGATTTATTTGGCGTCCAGTACCGCACCTATCTCGAAGGCCCCTATCGGATGGCACCGTTGGGGTTGAGGGAACTGCAAGAGCAGTTGGATGAGCTCCGGGAGTTATGTTTCATTCGTCCCAGTAGTTCGCCTTGGGGAGCCTCGGTATTGTTCGTGAAGAAAAAGGATGGCTCGTCCAGTTGCTCTCCGGTTACCATCAGATTCGGGTCCGAGAGGAGGACATTCCGAAGACGGCTTTTCGGATACGCTATGATCACTTCGAGTTTCTGGTCACGTCGTTCGGACTGACTAATGCGCCCGCCGCATTTATGCAGCTGATGAATGAGGTCTTCCGGCCGTTCCTTGATTAGTTTGTGGTGGTATTCATTGATAATATTCTTGTGTATTCGAGGACCTGAGAGGACCATGTTAAGCACTTGCAGATTGTGCTAGAGACCCTCCGTGCCCACCAACTGTATGCGAAGCTAAAAAAGTACGAGTTTTGGCTGGAGAAGATGAAATTTCTCGATCACGTGGTGACGAGGGAGGGTGTCACTGTGGACCTCTCGAAGGTTGATGTAGTGCGTCAGTGGAGCTAGCCCATGAACGCATCTGAGATTCGTAGCTTCCTTGATCTAGTGGGATATTATTGATGGTTTATCGAGGGTTTTTCCCGTATTGTTGCACCGCTAACTCGGTTGACGCGGAAGGGCGTCGAGTTCGTCTGGAGTGACGCTTGCGAGGAGACATTTACGGAGTTGAAGGACCGCCTCACGTCCGCTCCTGTTCTCACTCTTCCTAATAGGAGTGAAGGTTTTGTTGTATTTATCGATGCCTCCAGAGTTGGCTTGGGTGCTGTACTGATGCAGCACATGAAGCCATCTGGGTTATCATCGATCATCTGATAAAGTCGGGTCATTTCATTCCGGTGTGTGCTTTCTGGTCTATGGATCGGCTTGCAAATGTGTTCAGTGAGGAGATAGTGAGATTGCACGACATCCCAGTTTCGATCGTTTTTGACCGAGACTCCAGATTTACGTCTCAGTTTTGGAAGAGTTTCCAGCAGGCGATGGGGACCACTTTGTATCTCAGCACCGCTTATCATCCGTAGACGGATGGGTAGACCGAAAGGGTCAACCAGATCCTTAAGGATATGCTTAAAGCTTATGTGATTGACTTTGCGGGCAGTTGGGATGAGCATTTGCGCCTCGCCGAGTTCGCATATAACAATAGCTATCAGGGTACTATCGGCATGACTCCTTTTGAGGCACTTTATGACAGACCGTGCGGATCTCCTAGCTGTTGGACCGAGTTTGGAGAGCGTTGACTCTTAGGTCCCGAGCTTGTGCAGTAGACGTCGGAGGCCATTGATGTTATCAGGCAAAGGACACACACAACTAAGAGCCTGCAGAAGAGTTTCGCTGATCGTCGGCGTCGACTCCTCGAGTTTGCAGTTGGGGACATGCTATATCTCAAGGTCTCTCTTATAAAAGGCGTGGTTCGATTTGGTGTGAAGGGTAAGCTTGTCCCGAGATTCATTGGAACTTTTGATATTATCAAGCGCATGGGTGCTGTGGCCTATAGGCTTGCCTTAACTCTTGAGTTGTCTGCAATCCATGACATATTCCATGTTTTTATGTTGCGGACGTGTAGATCGGATACTATCCCTGTGATTGATTGGTAGCCACTCGAGGTCCTTGAGGATGCTTCCTACATTGAGCAGCCGATTCATATTCTTGATCGGAAGGAGCAGGTCCTCAGGACCAAGGTCATTCCCTTAGTGAAGGTATAATGGGGGTCATCATTCGGAGGCTGAGGCGTCTTGGGAAAGCGCAACCGAGATTAGAGAGCGTTACCCCCATTTGTTCGATGATTGATTGCTTGCTTTGCTTGTATTGTCTTCTCTTGTGATTGATGATTGAGATATATATAATGATGTTTATGCATTTTTGTTGTTCGAATTTTGGCAATTTTAAGGACGAAATTTCTTTGTTGGTGGGGAGGATTGTAAGACCCGACCCGAGTTCTTGTATGTGCATGTGTGGGTGTAAGTATGCATTTCATTTCTCTTGGTCCCGCGGTCTTACCGGTCGAATCCCGGCGATCCGCAACCCCCGGATAGTGTTTGCGGTCATCCTTAAGCTGGTCACGTTGACCCGACTCGGATCGACCCGAGACCTATGCCATCTTAATCGCATCATCATCACAGTTTCGATGACGTGTCTTGTACGTCCATCCGATATATATATATATATATATACATATATATATATATATCAAAAGCTATGAATATTTCATTGTATGACCTTTAATCATGTGACCTACTTAGATATGATGCATGTGACCCCACCCTTGGCATAAGTTCCAAAGTACACTATACACACTACACAAAAATTTCATAGCTAACACTACCCAACCCCACATACCACCAAAGCCTACCCTATTCTATAAACATTGTTTTCTCCTCCCATAGGTAATCAATGTCTTTCTTACAAAACAATCATGACCTCTCTCTCTCTCTCTCTCTATCTCTCTCCCTCCTCATTTTCTCTCCATGCTATCAAACCTCCCTCTCCCAATGTCCTAAAATTTCTCATTTTTTCAGCCCTCAAAGCTTCAAAATCCCTCCAATCCCATCATTAAAAACTCATCTCAACCATCAAAACCTCTTCCTTGGACCAAGGTCTACATGGTGTGGAAGTTTGAGAGCTTGGATTGCATGTGGGTGACTATATTTTTGCTGATTTCTTTTCTATCCCTTAATCTTCTTATTTCTTCATGAATGGATCATATGGGACCCACCAATCCATGGTGGGGATCCCATTTGATCCCATGGATATGGCCCTTTAGCCATCCTACATGCATGTCATGTTCCATGATGGGGCCATTCTCCATGAACCTCATCATGATGTATCTCATGATCTACAATATCCTAAGGTCATCTAGACCTTAACATTATGTTGCGATGGCATCCCAACCATCCATTTTAATTATAGACCATGCATGTGTTAGATGTATGTTGTAAGTACAAATCAATGTAGATCTATGGGTGTGTTTGTTCTTGGGAGGACCCATTAATGGCGGGCCCCTATCCCCATAGCCAGATTGTCATTCTTCCTCTCTTTTCTCTTATTTGTGGATGGTGATATGTGTGGCCCACTTGGTGGGCCTAGGATGTCCAGAAAATCCAGCAATAGTGGGACGTCCCTACCACCCATTTCATGGTGATTGGTGTCCTATTTGCTAACTTATTTGATGTATGCAAGTGTCCTGAATTAAGTTCTTGATCTGGACGTATGTGGGGCCCACTAAGGAAGGTCACACCTCTTTTTATTTGTTGTATATATTTAGTTATGGGCTGGTATGTCCAGCCATATATGGCAATCTAAAATTTTGGACTGTTTGCATGGACTGTTGTAGTTGAAGTTTGTCATGGGATTGGTCCATGATTTTCATTATTTTTCTTCTTGTTGTGGAGTATATTTTGAAGGAGTGGACTCCACCTTGAAGTGTGATAGACCACACCTCAGATTGTCCATGAAATGGCACCCAAAAATGAGGCCCATAGGGGGGTGGGCAGTCCACCTTGCTGGACCGTCCAGCCCTATAAATTAAGGGGAAAACACAAATTCCAGCTTGAATTTTTGAGGGGTGGGCCACTTTTGTGGACCCCAGCTTATTGTATTTTATGGAAAAAATATCAAACACTCATCCCTCCCCTCCTAGGCAAAGTTCGGGCCCACTTTTTAGGGTGTACATTATATGGGTAGCAACATTTATACAGCAGATTTTTAAATTCCCAACCTTACTGTTCATGAAGTTCATCCATGAATTGCTTGGGTTTATGACTCTCCTAATGGCCCATCTTGTGGCCTATCATATTGGGACCCATCTTGGGGGTGTGGGCCACCAAATTCACCTTAGAAAAAGGAAGTATAGCTGCTGGAATGGCAGCCCATAGCTGGACGTTCCAGCAGGGCTAGCGTCCAACCATGGGCTGACCGTCCACCCTCCTAAGGCCCACTATGATGTATGTTTAGTCCATGCCGTTCTCCATGTTGTGGATCCCATGTGTGTGGCCCATCTCCCATGTGGGATGTTCACATGTGGGACCCACTTTGATGTGTTTAAGGGAGGGACGTCCCGGCCCCTTGGACCGTCCACCATGGGATGCCCAATCCATTGGGCTGCTACTGGACGTCCAGTCCAGCAGTATAACCCACCTAATTTATGTGTTTTATCTACTCCTTTCATCTGATGAGACCCTTGTGACATGTGTGGGTTACCAAGGATTAAAATGATTGTATAAATTAATTATTTTTGAATTCCAGCAAGCCCAGATAGAGAGTGGGCTAGAATTTCAACAATAGGCCCAAAGTTGTTGCCCATAAATGTATGTTTTAGGGCAGCATGGCCTACCAGATTTGGAGATATTTTTTTTACACATCTTGCCCTATTTCTAATAAGATTTTGGGCTTAATTAGTACACTCTCAAGGCCCATTCCAATTGAGTTTTTATTGGACCAATATTCATAGTTATTGTTGGGTTTCCTAGACTCATTGTCATGGAACTTTCTCAATAGGCCCCTGATCTTTAGGCCTATATTTAATACACTATTGTGATGAGTTTTATGGGCCCAAAATACTCAAGTAGTTGAGCCCTTGTTTGCCAGTAAATTAACCCCATACTTAGGCTAAGATGTGAGGCCCAACTCACTTGTTTCAAACATAAGAATTGCCCATATGGTTGAAATACCGGGCTGCCCATTAGGCCCACCACAATGAGTGGGCTCATGATCCTTATGGTTGGGCCTAAACCTTGCTTGAGGGCCTACCATTTTGCCTATGTGTTAGGCTTGGTGTATAGCCCACCAAGCCATAGATTGTTTAAGCCTTGGGCCTTGCTTTATATGCGTGTGGGAAGCGGGCTACCTTTGGGACCCAGTTGAGGTTGGATGTCCTCCTTGGTGGCCCTAAGGTAGGCCCATAGAGTTTTTATAGGTGGTTGAAGGCCCACCTCGGATCCTTATTAGGACCGCTTCTTCCTTGGGCTTTTATGACCTCTTAGCTTATGGGCTACCCCAAAATATTAGGCTCCCACTAGAGGACTTCTCCTTAGAGTACTTGTCTATGTATTTAGACCTTGTCCTTCCTTGGGAAGGAGGAATATGTTCCACGTCATCATCGCCGAGAAGCACACTTACACCATTATGACCCATATGCATCATTGTGTGAATGGATTGCATTGTGTGAGGTCATTGGGTTAACATGATAGAGGGATGGAGTTTCTCCCCTTGTGCACGTTGAGTGCTTGAAACTAGTGTATGATTTGTATGTGTGGCTCATGCATTGGCATCACATTTCATGGTGATACCGCCCTTGCTTCATCAGGGCCTTACTTCCATAGGGACATTCGTGGATGACCGTATGTGTGGACAACGAAAATGTTACTTGAGCATATAGGGTGCATAGGATGCCCATGGGTGAAATTTCTAAAACTTTCATGGTACTAAGGATCTGCCGCAACGTCGTGACCGAGTGAAAACTATGAGCGCACGAGGGCCTTATACCGTTAGGTCACGATTCTCACTGTCTTGTAGTCGGTTGGGTATGGGTGTGCGCTTGCTCACCTGGTGTAAGAAGGCATTGCTAAGCTGAGTCTGACCAACTCTTAAATGGGTCCGCTACCGTCGAGCCTTGTTGGTGATTGGCTATCCACAGGTGGGTAGTGAGGTCTCTTACGCTCGTTTGACTATGCGGGTCTGAAGAACGGCAATCATCTAGCAGTGTACTGGACCCCGGTGATTTCCTTATGATCGAAACGTATTTGATATATAGATTAGACATGTGGACTAACATCACTTCGCATTGCATTCGTATCGGTTATATAAGCCCCTTTATGTATCGCCTTAGTATGACGCCTAGTACTTATTATATTGTATTCATAGTAAGCCTTGGTAAGGCTAGTGATATTGTCATTAATCATGTTTCCCTTCCTGTACCTCCTATTATTCTTCTGTACACCATTATCACACACCTTCACCATCCTCTAAGCTTCTATAAGCTTATACATAATTGATGCGTTCAGGAGATCCTAGGTCAGCATCGTAGCGGTAGAGCTTGGATTAGAGTTGAGCCGATACCCCCAGTGTTGCAGATCTTCTTCCTACTTCTTTCGTTATCAGATGTATTTCTTTTCAGCTATATACTTGTAAAAGTTCAAATTTATAGTGGATTTTGTGATGTGTCATTTTGTTATTTTCAAGATTTACTTGTTGTGATCTTGGGTATGCTCGTATTGGAAATGGTTATACGATTATGGAAATCCTCCTTGTGGGATCTCATGATCGGAACCTACCCCAGGAACTGAGAATGGGGTACTACGGAGGTTGTTGCAGCCAGAATCGGCCATCGGGTTCCTTGTGAGTCCGGTTACCGAGTCTGGGGCGTGACAGTAAGGGTGTACACGAACCAAGCTAGCTCGGTTAGATCGCTGGACTCAAAAAATATCGACTGGACTCGGTTCGAAGCTGAGTTCGAGTTGAGTCGAGCTGATTTTTTGAGCTCGAAAATGAGTTTGAGCTGGCCCCAGCTCGACACGACTCGGATCAAACCCAGCTCAAATCGAACTCGGATCGAACTAGTTCGGTGACTCGATTACTTTGATATTGATGTTAGTCACTAAGTGTTTGATGAAATAACTCAAAGAAGTGTGGCTGGTGGCAAGGACTGTATGTATATGAAACCAACACTCTTTTTTTCTCGATTTTTATGTTGCTTAGAAGGTATTTGATAAAATACCTATAAAACCATTAATGTTGTCTCAAATACAGGAAGATTTTGAAGGTGCAGTCCCTTGGCTCGAACTGGCCCGAGTTGTTGACTGAACCGGGCCAAGCCGGCTAGTCAGGCTCGAGGACTGAGCCGAGCCGAGTTCGAGCTGAGGTCAGCTAGTGGCCGAGCCAAGTCTAGCTGAGGCCAGCTCGACTCGGTTCGACTCGATGTACATAGGGGTGCACACGGGTCGGTTTGGTCCGGTTCCGGGGTAAAACCGGAACCGAACCGTTCCTAACAGTTCTAGGATTTTTGGAACCGGAACCGAACCGTTAGCACACTAGAACCGAACCAGAACCGGACCGTGAAAACCGGTTCGGTTACGGATCGGTTCCACGGTCTCGGGTTTCCCAAAAATGGACAGACAGATACCCCATCTTTTCTCGCTTTTGTTGAAAAGGGGAACGTCCCTTGGGATGTTTTTGAGCACCCTACATGATGGACAGTTCAGATCGCGAAAAGGGATGATGGGTAGGGCCCACTGTCAAAACCCAATCCATGCACGTAGACGTATTTGCATGGTTTGGATATTTTGAAAAAAAATAAGTGAGGCCCACTTCTGATGGCATTCTCGGAGATCTACTTCGCTCATCCTCTTTATAGTAATGACTAACGTGTAAGAAGAGGTGGGGACCACGGTTCCACGGTTCGGGTCGGTTCTACCTGCCCCTAAACCGGAACCGAACCGTATACAACGGTTCTTGAAATTTTGGAACCGAATCCGGTCTTATCCCAGACCAAACCGGACCGATCCAACGGTTCCGGTCCGGTTCCACGGTTCTACCGGTTAAATGTGCACCCCTAGATGTACACCCCTAGAGCAAAGACACTACATGTTAGGAGTAAAATCGAACTGCTTGTCTAAACTACCAAAAGCTTAAAGAAAATAAGTTGAGCAAGAAGACTCGACCTTAACCTTGACTCATTAAAATCAACGGACTCATTAATGCCGACTTACGATTCGACTATGATAACTGAACTCGACCTTGAATATTGACCTCAAGCTCGTAACAGGAAACATCCAGAGAGAACATATATGGGCGGGACCGCCCAGCGAAATCTCAGGTGAAGGTCACACCAATCGAGGCATAATTAGATAAATATTTTAGAACAGATTCCAATTTCAATACAGCCCCTCTAGCATATTTTATAAATCTAGTCGGATACAAAAATTTGTCAAAAACACTTCTAAATACAATCATCTTCGAGGAAAAGGGACATAACTATCCCAATTCTACCAATGTAAGTCCACACGCTTAACTTAGGCATTGTTGGGTCCCCGGCCACAACCTGCACCCGTTTCCCATTAAGTTTGCAAGTACCCAGCAGCTCGCAAGAGGCCAAGCAGGATCAACAGATTGGGCAACAACACTACACATTGTCATGCTAAGTATCATATAATTTCCCATTCATCATTTGGCACCCATTCATCATATGGCAAAACCATGTGGACAACTATTTTCGATAATGGACAAAGCGAAGTGGGCCAAACAAGTAAACAGACGGTCCAGATCAATGATCTGACCCACATATACGGTATGATGGAATCACACCACAATGAAATATTTCAAATTCTTCCAGTCTTTCCATGTACAAAGAAGAAAAACAAAGATCTATCAAGTAAAATCAAACACTATTACATGGTAACACACCTTGCAAAGGAAAGAATAAAAAGGGTCAAATGGTCAGCTGTTAAGCCATCATCACCGTCCATCAAAATCTAAGAAAACCAACATCAATTTTCACATCAGGATTATTAACATAAAATTCTTTAAATCTGTTATATGGGTATGAGAAAATTCATCATCTGGGGCCAGAGAGCTCCATTGCCTCAACATCATGGCCATTTTCATCATCACCATCCATCATGACAAGCATGTGAGCATGGACATCACCATCATCACCAACTAAGGTGTTGTGAGGGACATATTGGGGTGTGGTGGTGGTCTGGGCTTTCTTTTGAGAGGCTTCCCATTTCTCAGCTAGACCGTCGCCTTCCAACATCCGGACCACTTCGGACATTTTGGGTCGGTGGGCCGGGAGGTATTGAGTGCATAGGAGGGCCACCTGAACCATCTCACCGACCTCGATCCGATCGTAGCTCGTCTGAAGGTCCTTGTCCACTAGAAGATCCAGCTTCTTCTCTTGGTGTACTTTCTTCACCTGCCACAGCAATATACATATGTTAGTGGTTGTTTGGGTGTGGGGTCCATTCCAATCCGGGGTATTCTAAACCCACTATCTTTATTCCGACGGTGGAGAATGATCGGCATCAAATGTCCTAAAAATTCAGTGGTCGCGAGTCACTGCAATACCTAAAAAATGTCACCTTAAAAAAAAAAAAAAAAAAAAACATAAAAAGATGATGGAATTTCACCCCAAAACCACCCAAGAATTCCTCGAGTATCTGACTAGAGTGATATTTTTGAGAGGGATGGGAGACTAAAGGTGTGGGACCCACATGGAAGGAACATCCAATTAATTAGTTCTTCCATCAAGTGGGCCTCAAATACATGTGCCACCAAGCCACGGTGTGGATTGGGTACTACTCCCATCAGAACCTAGCAAGAGATGGAGGGTCCCGAGTCCACCATGATATATGTGTTTTATCCAAGCTGTCCATCCATTTTGAAAGATCCTTCTAGGGCATGAGTCCAAAAAGGAGTCAGATTGAGTGGACCACACCACAGGAAGCAGTGGTGACAATGACCCCACTGTCGAAACCTTCTTAGGGCCCACCATGATGTTTATTTGCCATTCAACCTGTTCATAAAGGTCATATAGACCCGAATGAGGAGAAAACATAAATATCAGCTTGATCCAAGACTTCCGTTGGCCCCCAAAAGAATTTCAGCGGTAGTCATTCAAACCTCACTATTTCCTGTGGTGTGGTCCACTTGAGCAATCGATCTTCCTCATTTTTGGGCCCATTACCTAGATTATTTGTCAAAATGGATGGACAGCATGGATAAATTAAACACATACATTAAGGTCAGGCCCACAGAGCCCATTACAGGACTGTCTGTCTCAAGCTAGGTACTGGTGGGGGTAGTACCCAGTCCCCACGGACCAATCTACATCCTGGGGTACGCATGGTGAAGATCCCACCTGCCCACCAGGTGGGTCCCACCCCAGTGGATGCCATGGCCCAAAAGTCAGGTGAGGAGGGTGTAGAAAGCCTGTCTAGCCATTCATTTGTTTCGTACACTGGCCTATTGTCCTCCTTTGCCAGTATGAGCTCTTTATCATGCATGCTTGTTGAATCTGGGACCATTTGCCCAATTTTCTCATGTCCCCTGGGCCATCCATTGGGCAGTGCACCATGTGAATATGAAATACAGAAAACCAGAGTATCATAATCATGTGGGCCACACATGTACATTGAATTTGGACCACATTTTCCTTACACAAGTGTGATCTGCCTAATTAGTGACCCAATATTATTTTTTTGGCCCAGGTTATGTTCAGTGTACACAACCTGATGAATGGTCAAGATCTCTGACATGCTTGGCATCCAATGGTGGAATGAGGCCCTACATTCTATCAGAACCTAGATGAAAAATAGAAGGTTGGCTAGAAAATACAATAATGACCCAGTAACGACCCACATTAGATATATAAGGGAAATGGTACTATTATGGTCGACCTCATGGGAACTTCCCATGAAGTCGAGCTGTGTGGGCCCCACCGTGATGTGTGTCGAAAATCAACACTATGCACTTGATGGGTCCTCTTTAGGTAATGAGATATCCCAAAAATCAGCCGATACGGAATTCAGGTGGGCCATACCATCTAAAACCATGTAAAGACATGCCTAAAACATATAAAATCACTTTGTGGGTCCCACCTGAGTTTTGGATGCAGTGGAAACTTGGCCTGACCCCTCATCCAAGTGGGACACACAATGGATGGGCTGGATTTGTGAACCACATCTCAGTGGAGCCAATAAATGACTAAGAATGTTTTAATGGGAGGATAACCCCCTCTCAACTGTTGTATGTGGTGTGGCCCATCCAAGTCATGGATTGATTTGATTTTTAAGCCCGTGGCCCACTATGGAATGGTGCATCTGACTGATCAGGTAGAGATATTTGACACACATCACAGTAGGGCCCACACAACTCTACCTCATGGGAAGTTCCCATGAGGTCGACTTTATAATACCATTTACCATTTACTATATATATATATATATATATATATATATATATATATATAGAGAGAGAGAGAGAGAGAGAGAGAGAGAGAGAGAGAGAGAGGATCTGTATATGTTTGGCAGCGTGGTTTGGAACCCCTGGCATCGTAACCCCAGGATTGGAAACCCCTGGATTGGCAATCCTCTCGGTGTGTTTGGCACCCTGAAGTGTGAATCAACTTTAATTAAAAAATACCTATACATGACATATTTACAGGGGTTTGAATTTAATTACTAAATCAACTTGGACTTTAATTAAAAAATACCTATACATGACATATTTACAGGGATTTGAATTTAATTACTAAATCAACTTTAATATCCCCAGTTAGTGAGATATATAATTTTTGACACTATGGTTGTGATAAGCCCGCTAAAATATATGTTTTGCCTAAAAATGATGAAATTCCAAGTCTCAGATGGACCATAAGCACAAGATCATGTCTGAGTGACTAACCAACGATTTTTAATCGTTGATCAATATGGACAATGTTTGGACGGTGCTGGATAATATTTGGATGGTGCTGATCATTGTTAGTGGGCCATGTGCCTAGTAGAATGATAGTGTAATGTGACATACATTTATACATGCAACTATTGAAACGATTTCAGGTGTAATCCAAGCTCTTTCAGGTGTAATCCAAGCTCTCACCGTGGATTACAAACCCCCTCAAAGAGGGGATTAGATACCGCCTGGATTGGCAATCCCCAGTTGCTTTATGCTGCCAAACAACCAAGGGGATTTGAAACCCCCTCTAATCCCCTCCAATCCCCTCCAATCCAAGGTGCCAAACGACCCCTACGAGTTTTGGGTCATCCTGGCCATGACATCAGGTCCAGAGGCAACAATGCAAAAACCAAACTGATCAGATGATCCAACTGATAAGGGGGCCTTTTTAATTTTAATAGTCATCTGTTTTTATCCACCCCAACAAATGGACAGCTCAAATTATTGCCTGGGCCTATTTTTATGCAACTGATCTTAGCCGTCCATTTTATAGGGCTATTGATCAAATAATTATAGTGGTTGGGACCTGGGCTTAGTGTGGTTTTTGCATGTTTCCCCAAAATATATGCTGGACATAATGGACGGTCCAACATGTAAGCTAAAATCCAGGCTCTGCATAAGTAGGCCCCACCATAACGATGACTTGGCAAAAAAATTGAGCCCCCAAGAAGTTTTTAACGGCGGATGTTCAATCACCACTGTTTCCTGTAGTTTGGTCCACTGGGATTTCCATCTGCCTCATTTTCTGGGCTCATGCCGTAAAATGAGCTGAAAATTTTGATGGACAGCATGGATGAAACACATACATCATGGGTGGGGCCCACAGCTATGCAATCCGGTCCCACATCAGGCCGACTGTATGCAGGTCCAACCATCAATCATTTCAGTCACGTGTCAGCCACCTGATAAGTAGGACGGACAAGATCTCACGCCAGGTGATCTCCAAGGTGGGGCCCACCTTACACACGTGTCCCATTACTCGAAACAATTCAAGAAAGCATTGAGACGGTGCAATGTAGCTTACCCACTCCAACATAGCGCCCTTCTGGTTCGCCGACTTGCCGAAATCCAACGCCCGTTGCCCCGTGATAAGCTCCAACAGCAGGATCCCGAAACCGAACACGTCTGTCTTCTCCGACGACTGACCCGTTGACAGGTACTCGGGCGCGATGTGACCGACCGTGCCCCTGACCGCCGTGGTCACGTGCGAGTCGCTGTGATCGAGCAGCTTCGCAAGGCCGAAATCGCCGACGATGGCCTCGCAGAAATCGTCCAGGAGTATGTTAGCAGCCTTCACATCGCGGTGGATGATCTTCGGATCGCATTGCTCGTGAAGATAGAGAAGACCTCGAGCTGCACCCAGTGCAATCCTCTTTCTGGTATTCCAGTCTAGTGCTGGCTTTCCTGTTAGGTGAAGAAGAAAGGGTCTCACTAACATGCGCCATGGGTGGGATTTAAGAGAAATAAAAAATAAAAAATCGTTGACTCTTTTGACTGCATCCACATTCTCTTTCCCGCGTAAATATTCTCTTCGAAAGAAGAAGGGGCCTCACTAACATACGCTCTGGGTGGTGGCTTAAGAGTAAAAAGAGACCGTTAGACTCTTTAAGAGTGTAGTGGATTAGGCCGTGGTGCCCACCTTGATGATGACTTATCTTATATCCACACCGTCCATCCGTTTTAACAGCCCATTTTAGGATGTGGTTTTAAAAATTAAGTACCTCCAAATCTCAGGTGGACCACTTTACAGGAAACAGTGGTGATTGAACGTCCACCATTTAAAAAAAAAACTTCTTAGGGCCTACTGTATTGTTTATTTTCCATCCGAACAGTTGATAAGATCAACGATGGAGGGAAAAATATACAGATCGGCCTAATCGAAAACTTGTGGCCCACAATAAGTTTTTAATGGTCATTCACCATTGTTTCCGGTGGTGTGGTCCGCCAAGGCATGGATCTGCTTAAGTTTTGGGATCGCGTACTAAAATGATCTGAAAAAACGGATGGACGGTGTGGATATACAACACATTTATCAAGATGGGCTCCACACGGTAAGGGTAACACCTAATCCGATCCCATTTCCCTTCTAAGCCCATCGTGACTTAGTATGGAGCCTGCATCGCCACCTATGGGGGTCCACATGCTGACTGGTCAGATGATCGGAACCGTCCATTTTATGGCCAATATGAAATACGAGCCATCCCAAAGAAACTTTTCGTTAAAAGGGCGATTTTGATCATCAATCTGAATTTAGAGCGTTGAAAGAAAATTTTCAATGGCTCTCATTCAAATCTAAGAATCAAAGGTTAGGATCATCACTGAGCTTGATCATGGAACAATAGCTTACTTTCGACCGTACACGAGAAAGTGGACAGTTCAGATCATCGAACCATTTCAGGATGTGGGCTCAGTGGCAGGCGACACACGGTCAGTCCGGAAATGGTGCGAGTGACAGGCCCTGAACCGGTACTCCTGCAAATTACCCTATGGGGAAATTACAAAAAGGAGCCTGCCATTAAAGGCGGTGAAATTTTATTTTATTTTAAAAAAGAAGGCAACATGCCCTTGTTGCAGCGATCCAACTGTGGGGCCCATGAACTGTAGGATAATGAGAACAGCAAATCAGGTACTCCTGCAATCACGTAGGGTTCAATTGGTTCACGTCTGTTGATCTGGACCGTTCCACTGATGGGCTAGCCATTGGATGAACGATGGCCCCCAGAAGATCAATCCACAACGTTTGAAAAATGGACCTTCCGTAAACAGTTCAACTAGAACACTGACGGACCAGATAATCTGAACCGACATCACCAAGACCCGATCATCCC
This sequence comes from Magnolia changhungtana, assembly GCA_030180095.1. Lineage (NCBI taxonomy): Eukaryota > Viridiplantae > Streptophyta > Magnoliopsida > Magnoliales > Magnoliaceae > Magnolia > Magnolia changhungtana. Next base: position 3,363,730 of record JASAUF010000547.1, on the reverse strand, counting down.
GGGTATAGATACTCTAGACCCCGACCCGACCCGACCCGACCCGACCCGACCCAACCCAACCCAACCCCCTGATAGACCCTACTTACATGGGTGTCTTTCTGATTTTCCTCAATTTCAAGAGGAATTCAACTGATTGGATGGTTAGGATCGTGTGAAACGAGCATTTTCCTTTCCTGCACTGTCCAGTCCACATGGGCCCCACCAACACCGGTTTTGATTACTTTGAGAAAAAAGAAGAGGGTCTGGCGCGCAAATGGTTCAAAACGAGGCTGCTTGGAGAAAGAAAAAGAAAGGTGGCAGCTATTCTTAAGGCATGGTCCACCAGATAAAGAATTCCCAGATGATGCCACGTGTATAGATGCCAGATCTCATCGTATGGGCCATCTGTGCCATGCATTGGAGATAAGAAAAGGGTCGTGACTCAAGAAACACGTGTCAGAGATCGAGGCCATTCATTGGATCAGGAAGTACACTCATCAAATGCGCAACACATGGACGGTTGGATTTTTTTTCATACCACCCATTTGTTTTCCAATACGTTTGCGCGGTCCAACGAACATTATTTTTGGTCCATGGTACGATCAGTGCATCCCTCATTGATGAATGGCTCTGATCTTTGACACGTGTTCCGAAAAGCCCCTCACTGAATCACGAAGAAAGAAAACCCGCCAGGCCACAGTTTGAACCCTGCCTGACTGACATGAACGGCCCACACCTTGCACGCGCGCGCCACGCTGGCCCGAACCATGCCTCCGCGACTAAGCAACCAGCGGTGCATCCGCCCACTGGGGCGCACATGCTGAGTGATCCACTGATCAGAACCGTCCATATGCTGTACTCTACACTACACAATCCACCGCAAGAAACTTCCACGGAACGAACGATCGTGTCCGTCAGAATCCATAGATGAATCCAGAACAATAAAAACAAGACTTTCAATGGCCTGAATTTAACTAAAAAATCGAAGGCCAGGATCATCACTTTACCGCGATTACAGCGGGGAAAGAACTCATCTATGGTAGAAACGGAAAATGAACGGTTCAAATCACAGGACCATCTCATCACACGGGCCCCAGTGAGTGGCGGTACACGATATACCCTGACTCGCGCCAGAACCAAAACGAACTTCAAAAAGAAAAAGCAAAAGAAGAAAAAAAAAGAAAAAAAGGAAAGAAAAGAGTGAAGAAGAGTCTTCTCAGAAGTCAGAAGGGCGCCAGGAATGAGACAATGACAGTCTCACCACCCCAAGCAACCCCCTGCGTACGATAGTACCACCAACCTCTCAGCCGCGAAGCAACACTCCCGTTAGACATGTAAGGGTAGACGAGCAATCTTTCATTTGAGGTGGCGCAGTATCCAAGCAGGCGGAGGAGATTTCGGTGCACCGCCAGACTAATCATCTCAACCTCTGTACGAAACTGCCCTTCGCCCGTGGTCCCACCACTCCCAACATCTTTCAGCCTTTTGACGGCCACGATCGTTCCATCTCCCAAAATGCCCCTGTAAACATTCCCAAATCCTCCTTTGCCGAGAATATTCTTCCCACTGAAATTATCGGTGGCCGTCTGGAGCTCCTTGAAATGGAAGACCCGCAGGTTTCCTAGCCTTATCATTCCTTCCTCTTGCTTGTCTGAAAGTAATATAAAACAAGTGTTAGGGTCATTTTGGGAATTTTGGAAATTAATGGGTGGTTTTTTGGATGGATGGTTTCTGACCGTTGATGTCGAGTACCATTTGGGTTCTCTTGTTCTTTCGCCACCAGATGAAGAGGAGGGTTGCTAAGAAGAGGAGGAAGGTGGACCCGAGACTGGCTCCGATTGCAACGGCTAGTTTTACTGTCTTGGACTTTCCTGGAATTTTTCAAATATGTTTAAGGACATGAACTGAGAGAGAGAGAGAGAGAGAGAGAGAGGCATATACTCAGAGATGAATCGAGAAAGGGAGGAAGAGGAACGGGTGAGATTGTTCCCGGGCAATCTTCAGGAGAATCGCTTCTACATATCAGAGGATTTCCTACAATACTGAAAAAATCAAAAGGTGGTGAGAAATGTCAAACAAGAAAAGAAAAAAAAAATGTAAGAAAAAAACAGAGAGAGGAGCAGAAAATCTCACTTGAATGTTCTGGCGGGAAACTTGGGTACAGGTCCTGTGAGATTGTTATAAGACAAATCCCTGAAAAAAAAAAAAATTTTTTTTTTTAAAAAGGGAAGGAAAAACCCATTAACCTGAAATTTAAACTTCTGCAAGTTTTGGAAAATTTACGGAGATTTCGGTTTTCAAGAAAAGAAAAAGAGAACTCACAGAAAAGCAAGTTTAGGGATTTTCGTTAAAGACACAGGAAAAGCTCCAAACAAGCTGTTATTGTTCAGTCTCCTGTTCAGATGGATAGATAGAAAGAAGAAAAAAAGACAGAGAGATTAGAGACAGAGACATTAAAAGACGCATTAAAGGAGAGAAACCCAAAAACACGAATAAAAGAGATTGTTGCTAAAAAAGAAGAAAAAACTCACAGGTATTGAAGACTCGCGAGTTGACCCAGCGAGTCCGGAACGATTCCTGAAAACCGGTTATTAGAGAGATCCAAGGTTTGTAACTTAGGAAGCTTTCCAAGCTCTGCTGGAATTTGCCCATTTATATTGTTGTTCTGCAATAACCTTCAAACCCACACAACAAAAAATAATAAAAAAAATTTTAAAAATGAAGAAAAAATCATAAATGAAAATAAAAACAGATGGGTTTTTTAAAGAATTGCTATAAATCTCCTTACACTTGCTGGAGATTAGTGAGATTTCCAATCCTTCCAGACAAACTTCCAGACAGATTTTGGCTTGGAGCTCCCCTGCAAACACCCACAAACGATTTTTCATTTTTCCAATCTCTCTTCTCGCCAAACACCACAAAATGCAATAAAAACAGCGACTCACAGCCCAATAACCAGATTCTCAGAAGAGCACGTGATCATGGCCCAGCTGCAAGGGTCGACCGAGTCTTCATCCCAGTTGCTCAAAACCCCATGAGGATCGTTCAAAGCTGTTCTGATACTGATCAAAGCTTGCACTAAAGACCAAAAAAAAAAAAGACACCCATGTCAAAAGAAATAGGAAAATATGATGAAAAAGAAGGAAAACCAGAGTGCATACACTGAGAAACGGTGTATATACAATACCTTCTTCGTTGACAGGTTCAGAAGAGAAGGAGAGAGTTGCAAAGGAGAGATAGAAGATGAGAGAGAGAAGTGGGAATGGAGCCATGAGAGGTGGTGGGGAGGAGGGTTTGATGGATTATATACGATGGGCCATGAATGTATCATGGAAATGATACGTACATATACATGAATGATACATGAAGAGAGAGAGAGAGAGAGAGAGAGAGAGAGAGAGAGAGAGAGAGAAAGAGCTGAAATCAGGATGGTGATTCTGGTGTCAGGTAGGCGCAGAATTTGAGAGGGTGTAATGTACCCACACTGAACTAACATGCGCCTTTACTCATTCCATGGAGAGAGGAAGATGGAAAAAGGAGATTTCTCGATTTTATTTTATTTCGAGAAATGCTCCAGTCCTCACAGAGGCACTGTAAGTTATATTGCTCCTATTTGTATCGGGATTATTGGACGATCCAAACCATTGATCTACACCGTTCGTTAAGTAGAATATGATTTCATGAGTTACAGTACGAAAATATACCAATCTAACACATTCTAACCATTCGATCAATGATATTTAATATGGACGGTTAACATGATTTACAATAAAATAGGTCTAATAAAAAATTTGAACCGTCCACTTGTTAGGAATCATCATGGATTGCGTATGAATATAAAGAATTACTGTGCGGTGAGTAACTGTAACTATCTTACCTATGAATTGGAAAAAGATGGCTAAAGAAATAAGCCCAAATAAATAATGGATTGGATCATCCCATCGGTACATTTTTATTTTATGGTGGCCAATGAAATATCTTCTGGAATTAATGGACGGTTCAGATCGATTGCTTGGACTGTACAAGGGGGACACGGCTTGCCGGGTGACCCCAACACCAGCCAGCTAGCTAGTTGGGTCCACCATGATGTATTTGTTTTATCCACACCGTCTATCCATTTCTCCAGCTAAATATAGGGAACGAGGTGAAAAACGAGGTGGACCACACCACAGGAAACAGTAGGGAGAGATGAAATAATCCTGGGGCCACGGTGAAGTTTATTTGTGATCCAACCTGTTCATAAGGCCACAGGTAGGAAAACATAAATATTAAAAACTTTTGGGGCCCACAGGAAGTTTTCAACGGTAAGGATTCAATCTCTACTATTTCCTGTGGTGTGGTCTACCTGAGCTTTAGATTGTCTCATTTTTTTCACCTTATGCTCTAAAACGAGCTGGAAAAATGAATTGATGGCGTGGATAAAACACAAACATCATGGTGGGGCCCACTGAGGTTTGATACCAGCTAACTGGCTCTGCGTCCGTACAGGTGAACCTCTGCAACTAGGAGCACGGTAACTTACACTCAGTGCACTGGGCATCTCTCTTTATCCTTTTGTTATTATTATTAATTTAAAGGAAAGGGTGAAAGGCGGAGTTTTTCTTTTTTATTAAAAGGACTTTATTTTGAATGGAAATAACGGGTGTGCCCTTGCATGTGTGAGAGGAATAATGGTACTTTGACAGAAGTATGACAATTCATGCGCATGCAGAAAGCTATTGTGTACGTAGAATATGCTTACTTCAATCTAATCCGTTCAAATTGTGGGTCCTGATGTAGACGGTGAGGATGCTTTATGTTAGATTAATTGATGGTGCGAAAATAGTCAGGCTGCGTGTGATGGTTGGTTGAACTATCCTAACCTTTGATTGTGCAGCCTACTGTCACAATCTCACGCTCTAAAGATCTGATTGGTTGAAGTATCCTAACCCTTGATTCTTGGACACTTGTCATGGAAATACAACCGTTTAAATTTGTTGTTTTCTAAAACTGTCCAATAAATGTCCACCTGATAGTCATGTAAGCTTAAAATTGTTCATGACACATCTACGTTGGGTACTATAGTTTAGACATTTTAATGAAAAAATTAGCATTGTAGACTCTTCCCTCTTATGCCTATTTGTTTTTCGACGCGGTAACTTATCTTATAAAGTAGATTTTTAGGTATAGAGGGTGATTTGCTCGCATAGGTAGAGGTCTACTTTAGTAAGGTAGATTTTGTTCAGATTATATACAAAATAGTGGGTTATGGGTCAATCTATACTAAAAAATTATCTAATTTAACCACTTGTATGCCACATTTACAATTTATAAGTGCTAATAACCTTATGCTTCGGAACTATGTATTTGTTTTATCCATTTTGCTGGTTTATTTTATGGCATGAGTCCAAAAATAAATTAGATTTAAAATTTAAGTGAACCATGCCAATGAAAATAATAAAGTTGATTACTTTTGAAAACTATTAAGGCCTACCAAAGTTTTGGATCAAGCTAATATTTGTGGTTTCTTTTATCTAAGCTTATATGGCTCTATGAATAGGTTGGATGGAAAATTTCTGTAAGCATCTATCCCCACTGTTTCCAATGGTGTGATCCACTTGCATTTTGGATTTACGTCACTCTTTAGACCATCCAAGCTGGTAAAATAAATGAACCGCGTGGATAAAAAACAAACACCATGGTGGGCCACACAACTTTTCTATCACTTGCTCCCTGGCATCAAAGGTTTATTTTTTCTAAACTAGAGTAGCTAATTTTTGTCAAAAAATAATGTTTGTGAATTTATACTATAGATGGCTGGGATTGGAGTATCTGCCAAATTGGTAGTGTACATGCATGTGCATAGATCTTCGTACTCTACCAGCCTATCATTGACACCTCACCTCAGCGGAGGGTTTTGGTTTGGTCGCGCTTGAGTCGGATGGTTGCTACGCCCGTGATGTAATATGGTGAAATGATCTGCACCTGATTGAACGGATGTGATGGTGAAAGGGCCGCATGTGATGGTTGAAGGGCCCTGATTTCAGGCAGACTGTTTATAACCTTTTCGACGGTGAATGGGATGAGAAGGAGCAGTGTAGTTTCCAAACCGCCTCAAAGGGTACCGAGATTTTATGTTTTTTTTACAACACAGAGCCGTTGGCTTTCCGTTTGGCACGGTCAGGCGTGACCTTGTGGGCGTGCGAGAACCCATTATTCCACTCATTCAAACCGAACAACTTAGGGCTTGTTTGGGAGCGTGAATTTGGAATCGCCTGGCTTCAGAATCCCTGGATTTGAAACCCCCCCTCTGAAATTCTCATATTATGTCTGCCCCTGTATTGGAAATCAACTTTAATCCAAAAGTAGCTATGCCTGACATATTTACGGGGCTTGAATTTAATTATTAAATCAACTTTAATATCTCTAATTAGTGAACATATATAATGTTTAATACAATGGTTGAAATATGCGCATTGAAATATATGCTTTGCCCAAAAATGATGAAATTCGAAGTATCGGATGGGCCACAAGCACAAAATCACGTCCAAGTGACTATACAACGATTTTTAACCGTTGATTTATATGGACAATGTTTGGATGGTGCCGATCATCATATTAAAGTAATTATAGTGATTCAATTGATAATCTAATTGTTTTGGGACATCATTAGTAGGCCATGTGCCCAATAGAATATTAGTTCGGTGACATATATGTTACACATGCAACTCTTGAAATGATTTTTTTTAGATGTAATTTAACCTCTTACCAGGGATTTCAAACCCTCTCTTTGAGGGGATTTGAAATCCCCTGGCTTTGAAACCCCCGGTTACTTTAAACTCCCTGGATTTAAAACCCCCAGTTACTTTATGGTGCTAAATAATAAGGGGATTTGTAATCCCCTCAAATCCTCCCAAACTCATGGTGCCAAATGACCCCTTAACCCAAGCACCAGTATCATTAGATATGTTAAACGTGAGCATGTATGCCTTAGACCTGATAAACTCATTAGTTTGCTCAACTACTGGCAAATGATAGAGACCTGAGAAGCTCGTCAATTTATTCAACTACTAGCAAATGACAAAGGCATGAGAAGCTCGTTAATCTATTTAACTATTAGTAATATATTGCCAGGTGTCTCCACCCTTATTATTTTTCCAGTACAATTGGAACACGATTTATTTATTTTTCACGTGTAGTGTGTGTGGGCGTGCTAAAATTAATATAGTGGCTTGATTCAAACTGATCAACTTTGACCCTAAATATTAAAATAAGTATATAAACGTATATGACTAGAATCTAAGAATATCGGTCGCCCACTCAGTCATTTGTAGAATTTTTTAATGATCAGACGATAATAATTGGAGGGTAGGGTAGGGTTGTTCCTCCAAAAGTAAGTTACGCTTTGCCTTTTCCAATAAAGAACTTTTTAGTATACCAGTGCAATCAGACAAAAGGAAAAACTCACAATCGGTCAGTAGGAGCGAGTACAAAAATGTATCTTTTGAAAAAACTCTTTGATATCGAATAAAAGACAAATTCAATATATGAGCGTAGATTTGGATTACAATTAAAAACTATAGCTAAAAATTACTGCTATTGTATTATCGTTACTCTTAGGATAAACTGAAATAAAAGATAGATTTTGTTTTGATTTGATTGTGCATTGGATTTTGGTTTTGATGTTCTTCTTTATAGATTTCTCCCGCTATTTACAGATTTCACTTACAACTTTCCTTGATACGTTTCTCTCTTTCAATCCAACAGTTAGGAGAGTTGAAGAGTCATTGCATCAACCTTTTGGAGCCATCCTTCCTTTCTTGATACGTGTTCCTTTGATCATTCCTATTCCGCTCAACCGCTTTTCACATCTGGATGCATCTTGACCGCTCAGTCCGCTTTTGAATGCCTCTTGGCCGCATCTTTCCTCTCAACCGCACCTTGTTGGATTACTCTAGGCCACTTAGTTTGCTTTTAAATACATCTCGCCTGGTTCATCTTATCATCCTGCCATATGTAATTTCATAAAAAACATTATGAATATACTTGAAGATCTTGAGCATGCTATAGCATCCTTCTCTAATTAACTACTTTAGAAATTGTCAAAAATAAATTAGAACAATAGCACAAATATTATTATGGCCCATATAACTTTGAACTAAGGAAAAGTTATGGCTCACATACGTGAACTTGCAATTATCTTGAGGTACTAGCTCCCTTATAACCAAGGGAGCAGGTTAGTTATTACTTAGGTGTACAACTTAGTGGGTGTTACCCTAACCATGTGGGTCCGCCTTGATGCATATGTTTCATATCCATTCCATCCATAAGCTTTTACATTTCATTTTATAATGAGATCTCAAACTTTAAGAAGATCCAATTCTCAAGTGGACCATACCACTGGAAAAAGTGACGAATGACTATTAAAATCTTTTTTATGGGCCACAAAAGTTTTGGATCAAGCTGATTTTTGTATTTCCCCTTCATCTAAGCCTTCTTGACATTACCAACAGGTTGGATGAAAATAAATATCAAGTAAACCATACCATAAGCCCTTTGTAATTTTTAATGGTGAAGAACCCAATCACCACTATTTCCTACGGTGTGATCCACCTTAGAATTGGATTTGCTTAATTTTTGGGGCCACGTCCTAGAATAAGCTAGAAAAACAGATATACATAATATATATACAACACATCATCAAGGTGGGCCCCCTTAACCAAGAGCTCCATGGGGCCCACCATGATGGGCATTTGTAACCGAATTCATTGCCGACTTCAAACATATAGATATCAATAACATGCTATACCAGCTTACTACTAGTAAACAAAAACCAGTCTAAATCACCCACATCAGAAGTTGGCTGTCAGTGAATCTATTACCATCCAACAACATCATATCCATCCAATGGTGATGGAAAGAGACCTTTCATGAGGTGTGAGATAAATGTGGACCACTTCACATTATTGGTAAGCGATAAGATTCATCATCACTGATAAGAAATGATACAATGGGGGCCTACTTTACAGGACTGACAATGTTGTATGTAAATTGTGATATGCCACGTGGCATCTTAAAATCAGTTCTGCGAAAATTTTGAAAAGTGACTATAATACATGGACGTACGCGGATTACATGGGAAAGCTTTTGGCCGGATGTTCCTGGACTGAGATGTTTGTTAGAAATCCAATCCGTCCATCCGTTTCTCGAGCTCATTTCAGAACACGCGACCAAAATTGAGGAGGACCCAAAACTCAAGTAGGCTATACAAGATAAAACAGTGGGGAAAGGAATACCTATCGTTGGTACCTTCCTAGTCTCCACCTCGATGTTTATATTCCATCCAAATGCATTTATAAGGTAATTTTCACTGGATACTTAAACCGGTATAAAACTTTTGTGGTCACACAAATGTTTTAAAGGTAGTCACCAAATTCTCACTGTTTTCTCTCTTGCCGTTCATTTAAGTTTTTTTTTAAAAAAAAAAATATTTTTACACATGCACACACACCGTAGTGGGATTTCACCACTTATGGATGCTTGTACCCTTGCCCAGGTGTTGAGAGTCTACCACCCAAGCAAGAGCAATGATCCCCATTTAAGTTTTGGATATACTTTATTTTGGGTCATATATCCTAAAATGTACACTTTATTTTTGGCCATATATCCTAAAATAAGCTCAAAAATTAGACGAACGGAGTGGCTTTCTCACAGACATCTCAGTGGGCCCCACCCAGAATCCTTCCAGAATCCGCGTCCATAATACAAGGAGGAGAGGATCAGGTGAGAGCCGAGCCCAGACTCACCCAAGATGGTGCGGCCCTTACTGTGTGACCGACCTTGATGTATCTATTCTATATTGATGTCGTTTATCCGTTTTTCCAGGTCATTTTAAGGCATGATTCAAAAATGAAGAAGATCCAAACCTCAAGTGGACCATTCTCTATAAATAGTGATTGAACACCCTACCATTAAAAAAAGAATAACTCTTAGGGTACACCTTAATGTTTCTGTAATGGTTATTTGCTATCCAATTTGTTTATCACGCCACGTGAACCTGGATGAATTAAAAAAAACAGATATAAGCTTGATTCAAAACTTTTGACCTATTAGTGGTCAATCACCACTTTGTCTTATGGTATGGCCCACCTGATAATTGGATTTATTTTATTTTTCGAATCATGCACTGAAATGATGGGCAGAAAAGGATGGATGGCATGGATACATAGTAGATACATCAAGGTGGGCCCCACAATAAGGGTTGCACCATCTTGCATGAGGCGGGGTCTCACCTAAACCGCTTCCCTTATATTGGACCCCGTTTGGCTATTGACCCCAACACCACCAGATAGTTAGTATCAAAGCCCTGTAAGCCTCAGCATGTTGCATGCATATTATCTATGTCATCTATCCATTTTGTCAACTCATTTTAAGTAACGAACCTAAAACTGCTGTAGATCAAAATCATAGGTGGACGACATTATAATAAAACAATATTGATTGAATGTACACCATTAAAAACTTCATAAGGTCTGCTGTAATGTTTATTTGTCATTCAATCGGTTGATAAGGTCACACGGATTTGAATGAAGAAAAACATACAAATATCAACTTGATCAAAAACTTTAGATGCCCTCAAGAAGTTTTCAAATCCCCATTGTTTCCTTTGGCGGGGTTCACCCTAAAGTTGGATTTGCCTCATTTTTAGGCTCATGCCCTAAAATAAGTCGCCAAAATGGATGGAAGGCGTGGATTAAATGCCCACCGTTAAAATCTTCCTAGGGCCCATTATGATGTTTATTTTCCATCTAACCCGTTGATGAGGTCACATGGACCTTTACCTTGATGAAGGGAGAACACAAATAACAGCTTGATCCTAAAACAAAATGTGTTAAGAAATTTTTAATGGTGGGAATTAAATCCTTATTTTCATTGACATCATTGTGTGCTCACCAACTTTTTGAAACCATCTAGCTAGCTAGTGTTGGGGTCACTAGCCAAACCATGGGGCGCCATTTGGGTGGATCCTAGGATCCATTGAGGTTGATGGATCCCTAACTATGGGGCCACTATGATGTATATCCCTTACATTTAGAGCTGGACACAGACCAAGTTAGCTCGAAAGCTCTGCTTATATTGGTTTGAAAAAGCTTGACTTGAATTTGTTCGAGTAGAAGTTCAAACCAAATCAAACATCAGAGTCAAGCTCATTTAAAAAAACTAAAAAAACAAACCAAGCTCCAAACAAGGGCAGTACTGACTCAAGTCAGAGCTCGGTTTGATTCGGCTCATGAATTGTATGCACATTGTTTCCTGTCATATGGTCCACCTGGTAATTGGATCGCTTCATTTTTTGAATAATGCCCTAAAATGATATGAAAAAATGAATGGTCTTGGTGGACACAAAATACACACGTTAAGGTGGGCACCACAGTAAGGCCCGCGCCATCTTGGGTGAGGCCAGGGTCTCACCTAATCCGCTCTCTTGCGCCACACAACAAGCAACAAAATTTCTAAAGATGTAGAATTTTTGTGGGCTCCGTAATAATGTATTTCTTAGATCCACACCGTCCATCCAATTTTTCATATCATTCTATGATATTAACTCAAAACCGATGCATATCAAAAGTTAAAGTGGATCACACCATTGAAGATAGTAGGAATTTACACTCTCGTTGAAAACTTATCAAGGCCACAAAAGGCTCTGATCAAGCTAATATTTTGTATTTTAACTTTATCCAGATATGTTTTTATCTTACAAATAGATTAGATGGAAAATAAGCCTCATGATTGGCCATATAAAAGTTTCAACGGTAATTTGTTCAATCCCCTCTTTCTTCTGTGGTGTGATCCACTTGACCTTTAGATGTACATCATTTTGGAGTCATGATCTATAATTATCTAGAAAAATTGATGGATGGTGTGGATTTAAGGCAAAAATCATAGTGGGACTCAAAAATGTTTCACATGTTAAAAGTTACGTTGTGTAGTTAGCAAATCTATGCGGAGAGAAATCCGATGTATCATGTTAGCTGGAGCCATTGGAAATGATGAAAACCAATGAGAAGCCATGACCCTAAAATTTCTTGTGTTTTCAACATACGGAAGATCCGTACTCCCTAAAATTTATACCCTATCCCGAGGTGTATCTTACTCCAATATTCCTCAGCACATAGAATTAATGAGAGCACCACCCTTTTCCATTTTCTTATCCGACTCACAGTTACATATGCGGAATGGTGAAAATCTCTACGCTCCACCCACACCATTGTAAAAGACCTGGACCTTTGGTTTGGTGGTCTCCTAAGCTTCTTATGGAGCATCCAAACCATCCAGGAGAATCAGCTTAGCAGGATCCATCTATCAAGTTTCGCAATAAAAGACTTCATCTTCCTCTTTGAAAAACAAGAACCGCTAATCACCTACCAGCAATTGAATGATCATATAACCACATGTCTAGAATCAAGATTCCAAAGCATATATCCCAACCATTAACACCTTTTTCACTCCGGGAAAACAACACAAAAATCCATTGCCAAACACCAACGTGTGAACACACGCTATTACCTGTACAACAAGTGTCCAAAACAAGAAGTATCAGAGAAAACTATTTAATAAGAGCTCTGTAAACATTCAAAGGTACAAAGAGATCCATTCAACCTCTTGATTCGTTAGGAGAGAAGAGGAGAGACTTTGAACACTAGAGTGTGAAAATGAGTTGGCATCAGAGCAACGATTAGGTTGGACCTGCGATCTATCAATTATCTATTATTGTTCATCTTCAGTCACCGATTAAAGCCACTCAACATGCCAAACAGGCGAGTAGGAATTATCCATCCTTTTAGTATTATTTTTCAAGCAATAAAAAATTAATCTAAATACCATACACATGAACGTATGAAGAACTCTAGCAAAATTATGCTCACAAATCCTTGTTATAAATGTATATATTTAACCTTATGCCTTATAACCTTACATTTGGTATGTAGGAGAGAAATCAATTCAAGGAGCCAAGTCTCCTGTTCGAACTTGGCTATGTGACCTTTTCAACAGGTTGGATGGTCAATAAACAATACAGTAGACTACAGGAAGTTTTTAATGGTCGGCATTCAATGGTCACTGTTTCTTGTGCTGTGGTCCACCTGAAATTTTATTGACTTCATTTTTGGGACAATTCCCCAAGGGCCTGTTTAGCTGGACCACTCCCACGGTATTAAGAGGGATGGGATCACGATATCCCGGGATATGCATGATGACCCAAACAGACCCGGTGTAGTTGTCCGGGATATAAGCAATCCCATGGATCTTAAGGGCGTCTTTGGCTGGACCGATCCCATGGGATTTGGTAGGATGGAATGGTTTTTAAGGTAATGATGGTGGTGTTAGTGTATGTCTGTTGATCCCATGGGTTTAGGATAGCCCATGGGATATCCAGCAGGGTATTTGGATGGTTGCAAATGGATGGGTTTGCGTCTCTACTGCTTGTCATGGTGTGCCCCACTCACTGCTTTATAGTTGCCTCAAAACAACTTCATGGCTAAATGTAGACAGATGAAAATGATGGAGGGAGTAGATATCTCATTGATATCTTGGTGGGCCCTACAGAGGGTGAAAACCTATATCTCGAGATTGACAGAATCCAAGCGCTGTTTACGAGGGTGCGGTGGAATGATTTTTATCCCGCCATTCCAAACAGAAAAGGAATGGGATGTAAACAGTATAACTCTTTATCCCATATCCAGCACCCAGCCAAACATGCCCTAAAACAATCCACTGACATCACCATCACTACCTTAAAATTGATTCCATCCCTTGGTTGGACGGATTGAAAGGTAAAATCCCGAATATGCGGGCGTGCCAAACAGACCCAGTGAAATTGTCCCAGGATATAGCAATCCCACCAATCCACTGGCACCACCATCATTACCTTAAAATCCATCCCATCCCTCCTAATCCCATGGGATTCGCCCGGCCGAACAGGCCCTAAAATAAGCCGAAAAACAGCTGAACAGTATGGATATAAAATACATAACATTAAGGTGGGCCCTAAGGTCAGGTTTTGACCTCCGTGAGGCCTACTTGTGCTCTCCATATCGAATCCAAACCGTTAATCCGGTGTGCATTCTCATGTTTGCTTACGTCCCAAGTCACTGTATAATCCAAAACTCAAGTGAGACATGCTATCAAGAGCAACGTACAATCACGCCTAAAATATATATTCACGTGTACGTGGCCGGCGTGAATTTTGGGATGACCTGCATTTACATCTGCCCCTCCATTCTAGCGTGGCCCACTTGATGATGATGAGGTGGGTAGACCCCACATTCGATCTGGAAGTTTCTATGGTTGGTGTCATTCTTCCCTTCATTGTCCCTCATTGTACTGTTGGCATGGCCCACGTCAGTGTGAATTTTGGACGTATGTGATCATTCCCGCGTATAATATATGGTGAATTTTGGATGTATGTGATCATTCCTACCTATGATATATGTTGAAGAAAATCAATTAATTATAAGGTTCAGATGCGATTCTGCAAGCTGACACCATGCACGTTTTGATTTTCAGGCTATTTAATTTGAATGTACGTAATTTTTCTGATTATGATACGTACGTAAAATAGACCCATATTTTGGACAGTTTAATTTGATTTATTTATGTGCCAACTTTGCAATTTTGAAGTGCCTGTGTATCATCCATCCCAATCTATCAGAGTATTAAAGATTTTTTTTTTTTTTTTCCCTTCATTTTCTTACGTTTACACCAACCACCTTTATTTACAAAGAGCGGCGTGGATCAACCTGTGGGGCCCACATTGATGTATGTACCTTATATCCAATCCGTCCATATTTTTGGAAAAATTATTTTAAATCATAATAAAAAAAATGAAGCAAATCCAAATCTCAGGTGGAAAACACCATAGAAAGAAGTGTTGATTGAATACCCACCATTAAAAGCTTCTTGGGGAACACTGGAATGTTTATTAGCCATCCAACCTGTTGATAAGGTCAAAAATACTTGGATGAAGGGACCACGAAAATATCAGCTTGATCCAAAACTTTTGCGGCATAGAACAAGTTTTTAATGGTCATCAATCACTATTTCCTATGGTGTGGTCCACATGAGATTTTTATCTTCTTCATTTTTGGGATCTTGTACTAAAATGGGCTGTCAAAACGGATGGAAGGTGTGGATGTAAGGAAAATACGTCACTATGGGCACCACAGTCAGGGATCCACCGAAGCCGCGCCCATTTACAAAAGCTCCATTCTATTCTACTTTGTATTATTATATTACCAGAAGTAGATGGAAAGTAGTTCATCTATCAACGAGAGTGGGTGTATATATCAAATTCCGGGTAAAAATAACATCTCTCATTTTCACGAGCGTTTGGTTTCCAAAGCCCCATGTGAGATGTCATGAAAGAGTAACCAGCTTTCACGGTAAACGAGTCCTGACTCACCTGACCAGGTAAGGGTATTTTCGGCATTTCGTGATAAGCAAGGGATTTGTTAAAATTCCAAAAATAACCTCCTCAATCATTACGAATTGGAGCTTTACACAAACGCAAAACATGCTCTTTTTTAAATGCCCGGAGAGAATCCTCGGAAACGGTTGTAGAATAAGCTTATTCTACAACGCAGTGTGTGGGGTCCACCAGGATGTGTGTATGACATCCAATCCGTCCATCATGTCCATCCTATCATTTTAACTATATGTTCCATAAATCAGGCAGACCCAGAACTCAGGTGGGTCATACTATGTAAAATCGTGCCTAAAACAGTATGGGGTCCACCATGATGTTTTCATAATATCTAATCCGTCCATCATGTGGGCCACCAAATGTTCTCATTAGAATCCACAAATCAGATGGATCGAAAACTCAAGTGGTCCATTATATCTAAAACCATACGTAAAACCTATAAAATAATGTGTGGCATGGCTCACCTGAATTTTAAAATGGACTTGCTTTTTTAGTACCGATTAATCATAATGGGAGCATCTTAAAGGGGTCTTCTGGACCATTGGATGTGGGCCCTACCTCACGGTTGGCCCATACACCACGTTGTAAATAAGCTTATTTTACAACACCCGTAGAGGTTCCCACCTCAATCCATCCTAGCTATTTTAACCAATGGAGGAAATCCCAGTCTGTCATGATAAAAGAAAAAGCTTTGATACTCGGGAAGGGTGTGATGGATGATACTCGGGCGCTTAGAAATTGCACAAGCAGCATGATAATAACTCAAAACCAAACTGTTCATGTAGGCTCCACCGATTTATAAAAAAAAACCTGGGGCCATTGGGATGTTGGTGACAAGTCCACCTAATCTATCAAATTCTCGACTGCGGGACATTATCCCAAAAAAAGTACATCTAAAACTCAAGTAGATTACAAAATATATATATATATATATATATATATTATATATATATATATATATAATATATATATAAAAAGGTATACATATATATGGGAAAAGGTTATGCGCTAGAGCGTAAAGTGGTCGTACATGAGGTCGAGCTGATGTGGGCCCCACCGTAATGCCGTTCAAAATCTACCCCCTCGATCGGATGCACCATTTCGAGATGCCCACACGGCTGAAAATCAAGTCAATCCATGACTTTTGTAGGCCACACCACGTACGTGAGAGGGGCCGTATAAAACATTCAAAACTATTTGTGGGGGCCTTTCGAGACGTTTTTTGATGATCAATACCGTCCATCATGTGTGTCCCACTTGAATTTAATTTAGACCAAGTTTTAGGTGGTATCCACAACTCAGGTGGGGCCCACCAAGTGCTTTTTACATATTTTTGCACGTATACTTATGTTTTCTGATGATATGGCCTACCTGAGTTACATAGACGGCTGATTTTGAGCCGTATAGGCCCACCCTGGGCTCGTGCATCTGGTGGACGGTGTGGATCTTCGAAAGACATCACAGTGAGGCCCACATAGTTTGACCTCACGGACTACCGCTTTACGCTCGAGTGCATAGTACCTTTTCCATATATATATATATATATATATATATATATATATATATATATATATATATATATATATATATATATATATATAGAAATGTAAATACTCAACCATTGAAACTATCCTGTGGCCCATCATGATGTTTATATGCCATCCAAACCATTCATAAAGTCATTCTAATTATGATGAACTAAAAAACATATATATTAGCTTGATCCAAAACAAAACTTATGTATTATGATCCACTTGAATTTTGGAGGATTTTTTAGCTTACGAGAAACTAGAGGTGTAGACGTGTCGAACTGAGTTGAGTTGTGCCTCGACTACGCTCGACCATTGGCTCGACCAACTTGACTCGGCTCAACTTCGATCCTTGAGCTTCGACCTGCCATTCGGTTTGGTCAAGATTCAAAGCGATTCGAGTTGAGTTCAAGCCAAAATCGAGTCGAGTTTACATGTGGGGCATTTTTATAAACATATGAAGTGCACTTTCAATTTCTCACTATATGTAAAAACAGAAGTAATTTTCAAGTATTTCATCAAATGGTCAGTAGGCAATATCAAAATCAAGATGAAAGGGTATTTCTTTCATATCCATACGTTTCTCTTGCCATTTACCGACACTGTTGAGTCATTTCATCAAACACTTGTTGTGCAACATCAATATCAAAATAACTGAGTCACCAGACTAGCTTTACCTGAGTTTGATTCAAGTTGGGGTTTGATCTAACTTGAGTCGAGCTAGATTTCGTTTTGAAATTTTTTTGAGCTAAAAACATCTGCCCGACTCGGCTCAAACTCAATTTCACACAGAGTTGAATCAAGCTTTTTCGAGTCGAGTGGAGCGAGCTAACCGACCTAACTTGGTTCGTGTACAACTCTACGAGAAGCTAATGGATAGGATGAAACGGCAAGAAGTTCCCTTGGGCTACCACATAAATGCTAAAGCCAAAGTTAAACTGATACCATTTTCTAATCTAAGATTGGTGGTCATTAATGGACGGTTGGAAATGAAAAAGAACAGTGGTTCCGAATTCAACAAGCAAATATCCACCCATCCGAAGTTAAGATTGCTTGAAAGATCTGTTTTTGAGGTAGTGACCAATGATTGGTCCTTCAAGTAGGACGTTTTACTTTGTTTTATACTATGGAAGGTGGCTAATATTTTAGTGCCTGCGTATTAACTATCCTCTTCCGCCAGAGTATCAATAACTACTGCCACAATAATACGAGTACATAGGACTCCGCTTGGGTGTACTCATTGCAATCCCGGACTTGGTGTACGCTTCAAAATCTCATTTTCCAAGCGCGGATTGGTTATGACGTGGAGATTGATGTGCAGTCGGTTTTGTTCTCCACACGTGATGATTGAGAAAGATAAGGGTCTATACAGTGCTCATACCGTGTATCAAACCTACACGTGCGTGTACAGTGGGTCAGGTTGCCACGTGTTTATCAATTCGGACCGTCCAAATTGTGGTTCCCCAGTTTGGATTTGGAAAAAGCCAAAAATTACACTGATTGTGGAGTTGTAATTATCTGATAGGTGATCTTCAAATGGAGTGTAAAAGGAAACCATTTGTGGGTCCAAATTCAGTGGGCAAAATGGAATGGTGAGGACCGTTGGATTGAGGTTATTTTTCACTCAAGATGGTCTAAAATGTAAACTGTGTGAACTTATTAGGTTGATGTGTTCACATCGCATCTAATTCCAGCAAAGGAAAAAAAAAAAAAAAAGATTTATACATTAATCTCTATAGGACTTTTCCACAGCATTCACGTAAACTTTCTAATGAATGGTTTAGATCATACATTTGTATGGTTAGAATCATGATGTACTTTTTCCTTTTAATTTTTGTCAATTTTGATTCTTTATGTTAAGAGGTCGTTTGATTTATTAACTGTTGTATACATCTCTGGTAAGAGCTGAAATTTTCTCGGGTGTTTTCTCTTCTCTTATAAATAGAATCTATTAATAAGTAGGTTTTATAGTTTGAGTGCACACTAGTATAATACTCCATCACCTTACAAAATTTGGTATACTCTATTGTTAAGAAAGTCGGTTGACATGTCTTGCACATATATATATATATATATATATATATATACTCATGATCCAATCTTTCTATTATCATTACCTTTCACTAATGATTTAAATTTTATATAAGTCAAGTGGTGAATTATTTGATTATCATTAAGTGTGATCAAAATAGTTCTAACAATTAAAATAAAATTTAAATGGTTAAAAAGCTTAGCCATTTAAAACTTCTTAAGTATCATGCCTTATACAAAAGATCACTGAATGAGTCTAGGTTCTAATTAGATGCAGAAATATAACATGTCCTAAAATAAGTCAAGTGCTCTCATGTTGTCCAAGTAGGAATTAATAATTCTTGATAGACGTACCAACACTGCTTACTTTCAGTGGCGTTTAGTAAACTTATGAAAGTGAGGCAATGTCGTCTAGTTAAGATCATGATCATTATAGGTCATCAGGCGTAAGAATTAATCATACAATGAAGCATCAATCTTAATCATATTGATCATTATTCAGGCTAATAGGCTCCTTAATTATTAGCTTAAACTTGATTTTTCAATTCAAGTGCTCAAAAGTCTAATGCTAAGATCAAGTGCCCATGACATACGATTCTATATTTGGTAAGGGCAAAAGTACAACTAACATCAAGTCGATTTCGAATGGTGGAGATTGTCCATTCTACCTAGGTCAATTCTCTCACATAAGATGATCGCATATCTTATAATATAATATTAATAGATTTTTCTTAAGCATTCGGCACATTTGAGATAGTCATGACCTCATAGGGTATCGAGACTCATGAATCACAACTCACCCTATCCAATGACCTCCATGTCAAATCTCAAGTTTCTAATGACTACACAAGAAGTCACTCAAATAATTCGCATTTAGGGGGTGTTTTCTTTTTTAATTTTCCTATATAAATATATGTAAATGAATAATTATTAATTATCAATGTAATTCTTATACTTTTTTCTATGTTGACAATAATCATGTACTTTTTTTGCACTAAAACTAAGAGTGCGAATTTCATGTGGGGCATGTTGTGATATATGTATCTTATCCACGCCGTCCATCCATTTTGGTGGATGATTTTAGGGCATGAATCCAAAATTAAGGTAAATCTAAAGCTCAAGTAGACCATGCTACACAAAACAGTGTATTGAACACTTATCGTTAAAAACCTTTTACAATTACAATTTCCTATGATGTGGGCTACTTGAGCTTTAGATCTGCCTCATTTTTAAGCTTATGCCCTAAAATGTTCAAGTAAAATGGATGGACAATATAGATACGTCACATACATCACAATGGATCCCACTGATTTAAATCAACATTTTCTAGATCAAGTTTCAAGGTGAAAATACTCCCAGAAATTAAAGGGATGTAAATAACAATAATGAACTATTTACAACTATGTATTAGTATTCACCGATAAAGTAAAAAATCAAACACCCCCTTATATAAGTTTAAGACGACACCGTGTATTAATAAAGGTAATATCATATTGCCCACATGGGAATATGGTGATCATGAGCAACGTCTAAGATTGACCCTACCACGACCATATAGCCGGTGGATTATAACACACATTGGTTTTCAAAGGCACAATTTGAACAATGACTCATATTAGATTAGATCAGAGTGGAATGAGTTTAAGTTGACTCAAAGGAGTTGAATCAAACTTGGATAGTCGGCAATCCATTGTCGTTTATATTGTTAGTGTGTGTGCTTGGGTTGGAAATTGAAGGCCCATTACCCATCAAGCTTGAGTTTTTGGTCTAATCAATAAATGAGTTGGGCCCAAATCTAGCCCTACCTCCCTTGTTAAACATGGCACCATACAAATTTGAGATTTAAATACCTTAATAATGTCCTAAGTAGGCTATCCAATATTTTAATAAGAAACTCATATCTTAATAATCTTGAGTTTAGAAAATAAGGAATGTAATTTTAAAGTTGGCATTTTTTTTAAAAAATTTTATTTTATTTGTATGGTAGCTCATATGCAGTGTGTTGAATATAATGAACGATTCAAAATCATGTTCAACTCCTCCAATGCAGCTAAGAGCACTTTAATTGAGAGAGAGGTTTGCAAGACATGGGAGGGGAGAAGTTGCATTAGATCTGGGTGATTTTCAATAATCCAAATGGTTTAGATGACCATCACGGATCCGATAGAGAAACTTAGGTTAGGATATTTCAACCTTTGATCATATAACTCTTCTCTTTTGAACATCGATCATTTTCTTAACGATTATTTCGTGGACCATTTCCAAATTTAAAGATTTTCTATGTAATTGCACTTTTCTTTCTTCTTCTTCATTGTTTTTTTAATTTTTTATTGGAAAACCTAGTATTGGGAACTTTCTTAATATCAGTGTATGTTCATGTAAAATACTTATTTGGTAGCCCTACCTTGAATGGTCTGATTCACGAACTTCACACAATCCTGGTCCTTGAATTAGAGGATTTGGTAGAGTTTTGTTAACCATTTTCTTTAAAGGTGCCATTTCGTCTTGCAAGTCCTCTAACAGAAAGGCTATGATTTTCTGCTTTGCCTATATATGGGGTAGATGAATGGTTTGGATTTGGCATGCATGCCTCATACGAATAGCACCATGCACTAGGTCCCACCATAGGGAATAAAATAATTGGCACTGTTTGGATGACCCACCATATATATTTCAAGTGGACCCTGCTATTTGTGGAATTTGTTATATTGGAAAACATAACTATTAAATGTATTTTTTTTAACACACGCACACACACCCCTTTCACCACCTATGGATACTTGAACCCTTGACTGGGTGAAACTCCTAGGAGCACATAACTATTAAATGTATTTGATAAGAGAATTTGATGTAGAAAAGGTTATAGACAACTTCATGAATTGTAGGGATAGAAGGAAATCAGGCCAGGTTGCTGTTGAAAGGCACAAGTATGCAATCGGTTAAAGGAATGATTATTATAAGATATTGTTAGAAAGCTACTAATTAACCCGTGAAAGAATGCAAAACGGTACCGAAGAAAATCATTGTCGTCGACAAACAACCAAGACCTTGAATCCACGGGGTAAGTTGAATCTACTAGAAATAAAGAGAGATTCAAATAATTTATTAAATAATGGTCTAAGATTATTTGGCTACATTATTTATATGGACAACTAAAATCTTAATTGGACTAGGAATTACTCACAAAGCATTTCCAGCATTATTAATAGCAACTTCTAAAAAAGACGAAAATAAAGAGACACAATGACAACGGAAATTATTTGTATATAAAAAATTTCTAAAATCTTGATTTTGATCCCAAAGATGTGACTTTTTTCATAAAATGTACATCTTCAAGTGGCTTCGTTGGTCAGTTAACCTAGGATGCACCACCTTATAAAGATCGATAACTTATGCATTTCGTGATGATGCTCAGATTAAAAGTTACGGCTTTTTTATCGTCAAAACTTCAAACAACAAATTCTCTACATCTACTAGGATTTTTTTGGAATCAGACATTCTTAAGACCTAGTTCATGATGGATTATTTTTGCTTTCGTTCGGGCTTCTTTTCATCCAACTATGCTAAGAATACACCTGCGACCCACACTACATCATTAACAAACTCCAAAAAAGATTTTGTAGAATAATGTTGTGTAGGGGTGATTTTTTAGTTCCAAATTAAAATTTACAATTTTAATCATACTTAATTAGTTTGTTAATTTAGCATTTGAATAATCCGATTCTACTTTAATGTCTTCTTTTACCTCATTAAAAAAAAAGTAAATTATAAATTCGAATCAGTTTATATATCTCTACCATTTTAAATAAGTTTGCTATTGTAGATTAGCTTATAAATTCATGCTTACAATCATAGCAATTGCATTGAGGAGAGAAGTGGCGATTATTAATTTTGTTCTTATTTGAACGTTCTTCTGCACTTTTGCTCGTGAAATCATGAATTATTGTAGAGAAGAAGAACAGGATCTTTTCCTCGTTTTTCTAGGCTGTCCCAACATAAAAGGCTATGATACTAGGATAAAATCTGACCACTCAAGCTACCACCTTTATATACATGCATTCAAGTACTTAAATCCAAAACACTTCAAGTAGTGGGCCCCAACATATGTGTGCCAAAATAAGAAAAAATTCACATCAGTTGAAATGACTACTGTGTGGCTGAGCGGGCTTTTGAAAAGGGAAATGACTTATGGCCATGAAACAACGTCCATGGACACAAGGGCCCGGCTTATGTGGATCTGAGGTGGGTGTTTACCTGATTGTGATTGGCCTACCTTGACATATGTGTCTTATATCCATGCCGTCCATCCATTTCACCAGCTCATTGTAGAGCATGAGACCAAAAATAAAGCAAATCCAAATCTTAAGTTGACCACACCACAGGAAATAGTGATGATTGGTATTCAAAACTTCTTGGAGGGGACAAAAGTTTTGGATCAAGATGAGATTTGTGTGGTCCCTAGATTTAGGTCTTTGTGACCTAATTAAAAGGTTGGATGGAAAATAAACATTTCGGTAGCCCCCAGGTAGCTTTTAATGGTGAGCATTCAATAATCACTGATTCATGTGGCATGGTCCACCTGAGATTTGGATCTGCATTGTTTTTGAGCTCATGGCATAAAATGAGCTGGATAAACGGATGGACGGCGTGGATTGGACAGGAGAAAAATGGTAGTTGCTTTTTGTGATTCTTGTTCTTAGTATAAAAAATAAAAATAAAAATAAAAGATCCCGAAGTAATTGCGGACAAAAAAGAGCTCATTTTCTTCATAATCACAAATTATTTTTATACACTCTTGAAATGGCTACGAGTAAAACACAACCCATGATGGCCCAATCAATCTGATTTGGAGATTGCCACGTGTACGGTGGATCTCACATTTTTGGACAGTTTGGATTGAGGTACATGTGTGCCATGTATTTTGTAGCAGTGTGTGATCATACCAATATCAAATAATTCCTTGTCCCCGAATCTTTCACCGTTGCATTTGGAGCCCCAGATACATCATCCAGACCGTTGATCTTATAGGACTCACTGCAGATGTATTATTACTCAAAAATCTTCTAGATTGGATGATCCTATCCATCAAATCTTTGGACTTTTTCCTCAATGATTGTTGCATTTTCTCGACCGTCTATATTTTAGCCATTGATCAAAGTATTGGAACCTCTAATTTGGATGATTGTTGAGGAAATCCCATCCATAGTACAGAAAACCCAACCATGGTCCCTACTTTGCCTAATGCCTCTCTGGTGTTTCACCATTGCATATTTGACAGTGTTCCCATTGTCCACTTCTCTAGTTTTGATGGGCCCCACTGTAGATGTAGGATGTCCTAAGACTCTCCAAAATTGGAAGATCCTAACCTTTCCATCAATTCCCTATAAAATAAATTATTAGGAACAAAATTCAAATGTACTAAAAAAATCCTTTCTAGTTGGTAGTTATTGATAGATGGGTAAGCTAATAGGATCTAACAATATCTATATGATCACAGCGACGGTTGCACAAAGTTGAAGATGGAGAATGATTTCGATCCTATGGTTAAGATGGTCATTGAATATGATCAACGATTATTAGAATGTATCATGACCTGAAAAACTTGGGAATTTGAATACAATGAGACTTATTTTTATAATACTTAAACTTTTTGTCTTATTACAATATTCTCTCATTTGAATTTAAATTAATAAAAAATGTTTAAAAGAACAATTGAGTGGGACCCACCTATTAGATGTTGTACAAAAGTGGGCCCCACAGCCTGTTCCAATAGTTTTAACAAGCGAGACTAATGGCTCATTACTTGAGGCTATTATAAAATTTTCTGAATAGGAAACCTAGCTATCCCATCATTTATGGTCCACAAATGGACAGCTGGGAAGAGAAATTAATGCAGCAAGCAAATAAGATCAGTGGTCTAAAAATGGACAGTTGGAAAGAGAAATGCAGCAAACAAACAAGTTTGATGGCTTATGTTCTTCCCATCTATGAGTGTTTTGAGGTCTCATCCATCCAACCTGTAAAATGTCTGGCTTTCTGAAAAATGGATCCCCACTTGTCAGAACTGAACACCCAAATCCAATGTAATACAATATGCAACATTTCAAAGATAAAGGGTTGTACGATCCATCATTTCACACGTGCCAATACAGCACTCACCACACGCTTATGAGATCAGTGGTTTCATTTAGATGGGCCGCATCATTTAAGATTATTTGATTTATAACTAAGGCCATTCATCCTGCACCATAGCATGTAAAATAAATGAATGGATAGGAAAACTTGTTTTCTCTGTCCACTAGTTTTCTACATGTGGCCCACCTAGGAGTGAAACTCCTGATTTATGCCATAAGATTTAACACCGTCGATGGAAAGGATCTCGTTGAATTGTAAGGTTGAGATGCGTCAGCCGTAAAAATTATCCTGATGTGCCATTTCAGCCACACCGTGCCCATAATTAGGTGATCCAGACCGTTTATCTTATGGCTCCTGTGGTGGATATAAGGTGCATGAGAAAAATCTTCAAAATTAGATGATCATAACCCTTGGATCAATGGCATGCAAAGAGGCCGTTAAGAAAAATTGCAGTAGTAATTCAGAGAAAAATGCAAGTATATCATTCCTAAGATCCTCGAATTTGAAATGTTGCAGAGGTGCATGTCATCGTCAGGATATCATAAATCAGGGCCAGGGTATTGCTTCTGCCCATGCGTATGCCATGGCGGCAATACAGGGATGATGTGGCGGGATGTGATTGGATGGTAGTTATTGTCAAAGATAAGCCGATAAAAAATATGTTTTAAAGTCATTGAGTTCATAATTTATTCGGTTTATTTTTAACAGTAGTTTACTGTCCAATCAAATAGAAAAAGACGGGACCCAACCCGTATCCTTAAAAATAGCGGTGACTAATCTCCTATACTTTGAAGCACTGATATAATACTATCCAAGTCATCCAAATTGTGGGTCCCTGTATGGGTAAAGTATTAGTCTAAAGCTAGATCAATTAATCTTAGTCTTCATAGCTGTAAAATGAATAGTTAAAAGTAAAATAGTCAGTGATACAATTTGAAAGGGAAAATGGTTAATATTCTTTTTTTTTTTTTTAATGTGATTTTTTTTTTCTTTTATGTTCTATTCATAGTTGGGTTAATGATTTGGGTGATATAGATTGCCTTGCAATTACACCATGTGTATGTTTGAAAAGTTAGCAGCATATGCCGAATGATTCCAACTAAAGAGATGGGTTTATAAGAGCTTATTCGGTCAAGTCAGCTCAAGTAAAAGAATGCGGTCGGTTGGGCTATGGTTGACCATGACTTGACCCACCCAAGGTTTTAGAATTTAGAGACTTCGAACAAACTCATTTGGTCATGAGTTGAGTCATGACACGGTAGACATGTCCACGTACACATTGACATGTAGGCAAATATACAAATATGAAATGAGTGTATAATTTATAAGTTTATGGCATATATAATAAGGTTGGAAATAATGCTTAAATCTATTGCCTACAAAATCAGACAATTCTACTGCTTAGGTAGGCTACATTTGATGATTTTTTTTTTCTTTTTTCTAGCTAGCCATTCATTTGTATATTAAGGTTCCTTGGTGTTAAAGTCCCTTGATATATATTGATACACCATTCTTTAACAGCTCGAGCTTCCAGATAAACTAGCTATTTAACATGATATCAGAATAGAATGTCAAGTGTTCGAATTTTGTGACAGCAAATATGCATCCGTAATATATTCTGTTCACTAGAGAAAGTGATTATTTGACAATTTGTGGCCTTATCATTTCATCTCAGGTCATATATAGGGGTAGCTCAAGAACCCAAAAACTCAACTTACTCAATGTTCAACAATTTTGGTTGACTTGAAGACTCGACCCAACTCAATGCCATAGTGCCGGGGACATGAATGATATTCTACCATTCCACTCTATCAAAGGCCATTTCTTTATTTAAATTATAGGTAATCTAATATTTTCTTACTATATCTAAGTTCTTTTGGAATTTTCCTTTGCTCCTTTTAGAACTTTCAACGTATACCAATTCGTTTCTTCTAATTGACTTGGTTCTTGGTCTCTATTGTATATGATCAAACCAACTAAGTTTACCGTTCCCCATCTTATTTTATTAGTGCTACTCCTAAATTCTCTTAAATGTATTCTCTTGTCTCTGTCTTGCCACCTATCCATCTCAACATTCTTATTTCTGCTATACTTATCTTATATGAGCCTGTTGTTCTTTTAACTACTTAGCATTTTATCCAATAAAGTATGATTGGTCTTATAGTTATATCTCATAGAAAAATTCCCTTTTAGTGTCAATGGCACAAGATCATATCGAACTCTAGAAGTACATCTCCATGTCTTCTATCTAGCTTGAATTCCATGTGCAACATTCTTTTTAAAATTTCCACTCTTATGAATTATCGGCCCAAGGTATTAAAAGTAGTACTCATTTTGAAAAACTTATTAGCAATCTTAACTAATTCTTCTTCTTCTTCTTCTTCTTTTTCTCACCTCCATTCTTGTTAAAATTGCACTCAATATACTATGTTTTATTCTAATTAATTTTAATTTCTTTAGATCCTAAATTATTCTTATATAGTTTTGTATTTATGCTCTTTCCCATCTTGTCAATTAAAACCATCAAAACCATATCATTTGCAAACAATATATATCATGGGATTTCTTCTTGTAAATGCCTCATTAATTTGTCTATAATAATAAAAAGGTATATAGGCTCGATGTCAATCCCCATTGCAAGCATAAAGTAATTGGAAACTCACTTGTTTCTCCATTAGAAGCGCTCACAATTATTATTATTTCCTTGTATATATCAATAAGTATGTCCATACATCATTTTAAAAATCTTTTATTCCCTAACAC
Organism: Magnolia changhungtana; assembly: GCA_030180095.1. Taxonomy (NCBI): domain Eukaryota; kingdom Viridiplantae; phylum Streptophyta; class Magnoliopsida; order Magnoliales; family Magnoliaceae; genus Magnolia; species Magnolia changhungtana. The sequence goes on along the minus strand of JASAUF010000547.1, from coordinate 3,335,833 downwards.
TTATTGGATTAACTCTCTATGTGTAGACATCCCTCCTAGGCTAACATCTTGAGAAGGCTAAGACAATCCGGGAATCATGATTATATCCATAACCTAACCCTAGCTTAAACTTAAACCTAACCCAAAATCCTGACTCAAACCTCAAACCCCTAACCTGCAACTTGAAACCCTAATCCAAACCGTTCAACCCACATAGAGCCCCCGCCTATACCCTATACCCTAATCTGAGCCCTTTATCCAAACCTAAGTCTACCTATCTGAATCCCAAAACTCCAAACAGGGGACTAGCGGACGAACCAGTACACCTAACAAACCCACACGCTTGAGCCCAGTCCGAGCCCTTATCGAGCGGTAGTTTGACTACTGCCGGTGGTACTTTGAGTGCCGCTGCTAGTGGCCCGCGTGTGAATCTCTAGGGACAGCTGTCCCAGCGTCCGAAAGTCAATTTTCTCAAAAAATTACTCCCTTATCCGACCTTATTTATCATTTTACCTATCCCAATAGCCAATGAGAGTGCACCACGTGGCGTTTCTCTCCCTTCAACCATTCATCACTTGCCACATCAACATTTACTCCTCTCAAACCTAGTAATTATAGTAATGCCATTAAAGAAGACTATAAATAGCCCTCTCCTCTTCACATTTCATAACAACAACTACTCTTCATTTCCAAGCTTAAGTGAGAGGGAGAGAAGGAGAAAGGAAGAGAGTGAGGGTGAGGGAGAGCTCCCAAGCCTCGAAGATCATCTTTTTCTAGCCATCTCTTAGCCTCCTCCTAACCTTCAACCCTAAATCTAGCCCGGATTGATCATGGTGCAACCCATGTTTTAACCTACTCAAGTTCAAGACAAAGATCTTTTCACTGCATACAAGCATTCATTATGACATCTATTCTTTTCTCGACCTCACTGCTTCTCTAGATCTCTAGTGAATGTATGCTCTGTGACTTGCTGTACATCGGATCCTGTCACATCAGAAATTCTTAGTAATCTAGTCCACTTTTCTTTACCTTTTTATATAAGCATCATTACATCCGCATTTTAAACACGTTGTTAGACGTATACTCTGTGGCTTACCGAAATCTCGGATCTTGCTGCATCAGAAATCTATGTGTGCCTAGTTTTACCTCGACCACATCATTCATCCCTTGAGATTTCCGTACAACACTAAGTAGAGACCGTACATTTGTACGGGCAAAGAGGGTGCACCTTCCCTCTTTGTAACCGAGGTCCCTTACCTGGAATCCCAGATCGCAGACCAGAAGTCAATCTAAGGTAGGAGAGTTTTCGGATTTCTCCAACCTTACATATTCCGTGGGTTCTAGCCAACCGCGGGATTCTGAGATTAATTGACTAGTGGCGACTCCAACATCTACAAATCAACCTAATCACCCCCATCACAAATACATAACATACAAATTTGCGTAGGCGCCGATTTTCCAGTGTCTACACTATGAAATTTTCCTTATGCTTTCTCTAAATTAATAAAGAACATATAGAGATTCTTCTCATTTCCTTATTTTTTCAATCAATTGTCTAAGTAGAAAAATAGCTTCACTGATAGACCTTCTAACTATGAAACCAAATTAATCTTTTGAAATATTTATGTCACGTTTTAGTTATTTTTTTTCTCAATCACTCATTTTCAAAATTTCACATTGTAGACACCCCTCCTACTCGGGAGACAACCAACCGTTGTCTTAGAACTATCGGTCGACCAACTATCTTAGAACCGCCGGTTGTGGTGCAACCCTAGTGACCTCTTCTTTGGTGACTTGTGATAGGACTGCTTTCACCGATACGGTGCCCTAATGCCTAATCCTATCATCACTGTAATACTATACAAACAATGCTCGTCATCACTATAACACTATACAAACAACGCTTGTCATCACTATAATACTATACAAACAACACCAAACTACCGATTTCACATTATAAATACCCAACGTGAAGAGCGAAAGAGGAGGAGAAAAAAAAAGAAAGGAAGAAGACAAGTGCAAGGATAGTCAGTAAGCACTTCCGGCAAGAGAATGAATGCCCGAAATTAAGTCAGTGAGATCCCTCTGCAAGAGAGCTAACATCCAAAACTCAGTTAGCGAGTGCTAGCCTCGAATCGAGAGTTATAAGTGCGAATGTCTAGAGCTTAACTAGAGTCTACCGGCGCCAGGTCATCATGTAACTTCCATATTAACCAAATATCGAAGCAGCCCAATAAAGAGTAGCGGTACAATCGGGAAAGTCCGATCATCTCTTTTGCTGCATGAGAGTATTTAATTTTTCTATTCTTCCCACCTCATTAACACAAATCACTTCAAGTTCCACACATTCCAAGATCGAGACAATTTTTTTTAATATATTTCATTTATTGCCCCAACCGACCTTTTCTTTTTATCTGTTCAAATGGCTTAATCCCTACGTGATTAAGCTGAGCCAAGCATTGACTAAAGATTAATAATATTTTCAAAGAAATTCATAAAACCCTGTCAAGTAAAGACTATACAGGTGTAGAAATAGAAAATGGTACCTGACTCATTCCTTCTCCGTAACTGTGGCCATTACCCAGCGTCTATGAATCAAATCAATAAACGAGTCATTCTAATTGAGAGTTCCTTGGACCTCTAGCCCATTCAACAAGTCTATGAGTTTCGGCTAACCATAGATATTAAAGTCAGAATTTGTTTAGTAGCAACTTAAAAATATTCTAACATTTTAGAAGTACTATTTTATTTACCTTGGAAAGGTAGTGCACAAACAAGGAAATAAAACCAAACCAAACTAATCACTTACATTGGGGGTACTGCTCCTAAAAGGTAACTAGGCACGCCAACTTCCATTCATTGTATCATTGTTGTACTATGTGACAATCGATAAGTACGTGGGTGGCATTAACACATAATATTTATCCCACGGTAGTTAATGGAATTCTATGTCTCTCTTTTATGAGTACGGGTAGGTACTATGCTTTCCTTTATTGTCTTACATTTTTTTCTAATTGTTGAGCAACTTTATCGACCAAAATAACTTAGGATCGGTCATGTATATTTTATAATATTCGCATTGTGACCTGTTGACTGACTTGGTCTGCGTCATTGTGAGACATCAAGTCAACTCAACGAATCATCCAAAGTTATGATAGTGCTAGAGACTGGACTAAATTTTGCGGGAACTCATATTGAAATTTATTCTAGTCAGGTCGATTGGCCCCAATTTTGAGTCAACCCATCAAGTTGTAGAACTATAATCATGGTCGCAACAGTGGGTGTGGATGGCTAGGATTCATGTAGAAGTGTGGACCTACCCACGTAAAAAAAATACATACATTCAAGCGCGCGCACACACACACACACACACACACACACACACACATATATATATATATATATATATATATATATATATATATATATATATATATATATATATATATATATATATGGGAAAAGGTACTATGCGCTCGAGCGTAAAGCGGTCGTCCATGAGGTCGAGTTGTGTGGGCCCCACCGTGATGCCTTTCAAAGATCTACACCGTCCACCAGATGCACGAGCCCAGGGTAGGTCCACATGGCCCAAAATCAGCCGTCCATGTAACTCAAGTAGGCCATACCATCGGAAAACATAAGTATACACGCAAAAACATATAAAAGCACTTGGTGGGCCCCACCTGAGTTGTGGATACCACCTGAAACTTGTTCTAAAATTACATCCAAGTGGGACACACATGATGGATGGTGTTGATCATCAAAACACGTCTCGAAAGGTCCCCACAAATGGTTTTGAATGTTTTAATGGTGCACGGCCCCTCTCAACTTCTATATGTGGTGTGGCCCACAAAAGTCACTGATTGACTTGATTTTCCGCCGTGTGGGCCCCCTCTGGAATGGTGCATCTGACTAAGGGGGTAGATTTTCGAACGGCATCACAGTGGGGCCCACATCAACTCGACCTCATGGACGACCGCTTTACGCTCGAGTGCATAGTACCTTTTCCATATATATATATATATATATATATATATATATATATATATATATATATATATATATATATATATATAATGAAATGGTATTATGAGTTCAACCTCATGGGAAGTTTTATATGAGTTTGAGCTCTTGGGCCCACCATGATGTGTGATGGGAATCCATCCATCAATCAGATGTGGCATAGGCCAAAAAATCAGGATAATTCATGACTTAGGTGGGACACACCACAGACAACAGTTGAGATAGTATGCCCACCCATTGAAGCCTTCTTGATTGTATATAGGGCTTAATAAGATGTGATTTAGACATTCAACCCGTCTATTTAGACATCCAACCCATCTATTGTGTGTGTCCGACTTGGATGAAGGGTCTCACCAAATTTTAGGCCATTTCAAAACTCAGGTGGGGTCCACCAAGCTTTTAGATGTTTTTAGGCATGATTTTCTATGATTTCAGATGGTGTGCCCGACCTAACGTCCGGATATGTCTGATTTTTGGTACTTCCCATAAACTAGAGGGGATCTACCAAATGCACGGTGTGGATGCCCATCATACATTACAATAGGGTCCATAGAGGTCGACCTCATTGTACCCCACACACATATATAAATACATAGGAAAGTAAGAAAAAAGATTAAGAAAAAGGCAGGAACCGAAAAAAGGCAGCACCTTCGTTCCCTGTTACGCATGGAAATGTGTGTCTCGCGTTCCACGATATCTTTGTTGGAGTGCGTTTATTCCCCTTGCCCTCAATTTTTCCACGTAGGCATAGAGGCAAGTAAAGAAGAGAGCGCTGCAGGCTCGTGGGCAAAAAGGTAAAAAGAAAGAAAAAAGAAAAGCGGGAGCACGGAAAAGTAAAAGGTGCCACCCGTGCTCCTTCGCTCAGACATACACACTCTCCATATATTCGATTCGGATAAAGCCTCGTCTCATCTTTTTCATCTAATTTTATTCTATGGAATTGATATTTACACCCACCCTATTGATTTCAATCACCCATTTCCAAATGTTTGGTATGAGATATGTTAGCATCTGTCCTGGATTGCTGTTTCGTCCGAGTCAGATACGACTCGTCCGAGTTGACTCAGACTCGCCCGCCAAGTTTTTTGGGCCCACCATAGTGGATATGTGAAATCCACTCTGTCCATTTGTTCACCCATATGGGTGGTTATCATATCCCCATTGTTCCTGTGGCGTGGCCCACCGAAGTTGTGGATCTGGTTGATTTTTGGCTACAGGACCTATCATAGAGGGGTGCGCCTGATGGATGGAGTGGATTTCATTTCACAGTATAGTGGACCTCAAAAAGGCTTCGGCATTTTCCTAGCCTGCTTGTAAAACCGGTGTTGTAGGCTACTTACACCTAGATCATAGCTCAACTGGCAGACTGAGTGGAGATACCTCGTTTCAACACTTGAGGTCTTGGTATCGATCCCTAGTGGGGGCGGCTAACATGGAGTGAGTATACTGACATGGGTGTGCACTAACAAACTAACCTAAAAAAAGAAGTTGTAGACTACTCATGTCCTTAAATTACCTTCCATTGAGCCCATGCACCCAATTGGAGCTGTAAGCGAGTTGAACCTAGTCAAGCTTGTCCCATCTCGGTCCTTGAGCTTGATTGGACAGCTCAGCTCGATTAGTAGCTAGAGCTAGCTCAAGCCAAGTTCGAGCTAAGCTTGAGGCCGATCTTTCAAGCCGAGTTCAAGTTTAAACTTATGAGCTGAGTTTGAGTTTAGGTTTAGGTTTATAGTTTTTAGAGATAATTGGGTACCATAGATTAGAAGGGATTGGAGGAGGTTTCAAATCCCCTTATTGTTTGGCAACATAAAGTAACTGAGAGTTTCAAATCCAGGGGTTTTCCAATATCTTCTTTGAGGGGGTTTGTAATCTACAGTGAGAGCTTGGATTACACCTAAAATCATTTCAATAGTTGTAGGTGTAACATATATGTCACTATACATTATCATTCTATTAGGCACATGGCCCACTAATGAAGATCAACACTGTCCAAACATTGTCCAGCACCGTCCAAACATTGTCTATGTAAATCAATGATTAAAAATCATTGGTTAGTCACTCAGACATGATCTTGTGCTTGTGGCCCATCCAAGACTTGAAATTTCATCATTTTCGAGCAAAGCATATATTTCGACGGGCTTATCACAACCATTGTGTTAAAAATTACATATCTCACTAATTAGAGATATTAAAATTGATTTAGTAATTAAATTTAAACCCCTATAAATATACCATGGATAGGTACTTTTGGATTAAAGTTGATACACACGCCAATGTGTTTGGATTTTCTAATCCCGTGGGTTTTGAATCCACAGGGTTTCAAATCCACTCTCCCAAACAGGCGCTTAATATATATTATAATATAAATAATATATAATTTATTTAAATATAAAAACATATATAAACTACTTATACTAAGTGAACTTGGTCTGAGTCGAATTGAGTCAAGTTCATGTCAAGTTCCAAACCGAAGTGAGTTAAGTCGAGTTTAGTCTAACTTGTACTCGGCTCGAAATTTTTTCAAGCTAAAAAATCAGCTTATTTCAGCTTGAACCCAGTTTCGAGCAGAGCTGAGTCAAGCCTACGAGTTAACCGAACTATCTCGGTTGGTGTACAGCTCTACACCCAATGGGTTGCGTGCATACAAAATCCGAGCAGTTAAAAAGGTGCGCCCCATCCTAAAAAACATTGTGCACAAGGATCAGGCCCGTTCGTTATTTAGCGAGGCGTGGCCCACCAAATGGATGGATCTGCCTGATGTTTTTTTGGCCAATTATTTTGGATGTGCTTCCTACCTTTACAGCAACTGCCACATCCTATTCACGGGAAAAAACCTGTTTGTACATAACCTTGTGGTCCAGTGCGATGGACGTGAATATTCCTTTTTGAGGGTTGAAATAACACATGATCTTTTGTCCATCTCAAACGCCCAAGTGGAAAATTATTTAGTAAGAAAATCTATTAGGGTGTTGTAGATAGAAGCAATGATCACGCACGTTCCAACATGCATGGAAGCTGTGTTGGGCCCACCCATGATTTCTATCCGGAATCCAAACTGCCAATCTGGTGGGCCTCTTCATGTTCAAGTACCATTAAAAAGTCATCCATTTGCAAAACTCGGTTTTAAACTCTATTTTAAAAAACAAAACTCTATTAAAAGCCTATACCATAAAGAGGCTGTGCTTGATTTCCTGGTCGCACGAGAATATATTGACAAGGGTGGAGGGATACTCACACCATAAATAGGACAGACTTGATTTCTCGATCTTAAGGGTGGAGGGACACTCACACCATGAAATAGGCTGGGCTTGATTTTCTGGTCCCTGGACCGAATTTGGTTTTCTTGACCTCCTGTTGGAGAATAATATATTAGTGAGGCATATTTGCTGCTCTTGAGAGCAGAATATAGGACTTTCTGCTTTGATACCATGTCAAACAATCATTTACTCTAAAAGCTGAAGTTATCAAAGTGTGGTGTATCAATGGACTTTATCACTCCAACAACTGGTAACATATAAAACTATGTATCTCAAAGATTGTTAAAAAAGAAGAAAGAAAAAACTCTGTTTTTGAGATAAATTGAATTAAACATTTTTTTCTTTTAAATAAAATTAAAAACTCTATCCTTATTAATTATTTTCAAATTCTTTTTACTGGCAATCCATAAATCTCATTCTCCAATCTCCAATCACCACTCTCTCGGTTATATTCAATGCTATCAGAGCTGTAAGGCAATCTATAAAGTAAACTACATTCCTGCAATTTTTTATCAACAAAAATGAGTCAGTAAATTATTAAATTTTTTTATATTGTCGATCCAAACTGATTTGTAAGAAATTTTATTTTATTAATATCTACTTTGGTTGGAAGTCTCTTCTACGATTCTATAAAAGACTACAATAAAGAAAAAGAGGATTCCCGAATCAATTGGACATAGGTATGTAAAATAATAATAATAACAATAATTAACTATAAACCTTTAAAAAATAGGATGTTGTTCCAAAATAATTTATTTTTGTTCAGAAAAAAAAACAAAGGGGAATTTGAAACAGTAGTTTTTGGATTCAATCGGCAATTTTTATTTTTAACAGAGCCTAACGTAGACTACACTTCTCCAATCATTGATCTCTGCTATCTTTAAAACACTCATTACTTCATATATATATATATATATATATATATATATATATATATATATATATATATATATATATGAAATGGTACTATAAGGTAGGGCTGAAAGTTGGGCGGGTTCAACCCGGCACAAGTTGGGCGGGTTCAACCCGGCCGACTGGTGACCGACTCGACATTGGGTTGGGCTTGGGCAGGATATATTGGGTTTGGTCTCGGGCTTAAGCCATATAAACACCAACCCAATAAAACTTGGGTTGGGCTCAGGTTGAGGTCTTGGGCTGCCCGATCCAACCCGAACCTAATCAATATGTAAGTTCATTATAAATTAATTATAATTGAGTGCGGATTATTTGTGTTAAGTCGCGGGTTATTACAATGTCGTTGAGTTTCATTGGTCCATGTCATTTCCGATTACTCAAGCTAACAAGATACGCTAAATTTCTCTCCCAAATATATTGCTTGATACACAATACGTATTTTAAAGTAGTCCTATATTTTAGCTTGTTTGTTTAGAAAAAAATAAACTTCTTTACAATAAATAACTACATGTATAATTAATATAATTATAGGTACAATAAATAAGACATATATTGAAAATATAATAGACTAACATAATAATGAAAATATTAGCATATATATGCCTGATCAACCCGGCCAACCCAACCGAGCCCACTTGAATTGGGCTTGGGTTGAGAATTCCCAACCCGAGGTTAGGTTAGGTTGGGTTGGATTAGGGTTGAGGTATAAAAGCGTTGGGTTGGGTTAGGGTTGAGGTATAGAAGTGTTGGGTTGGGATAGCGTTGAGCACCAACCTGACCCAACCCACTCGACTTTCAACCCGGCTATAAGGTCCACCTCATGGGAACTTCTCATGAGGTCAAGTAGTGTGGGCCCCACCGTGATGTGTGTCGAACATTTACCCCACCAGCCAGATGTGTCATTCCTTGATGGACCGTGGGCTTAAAAATAAATTCGATCTATGACTTGGGTGGGGCACACCACATAGAATAATTGAGAGGGATTACCCTCTCATTAAAACATTCATAATCATTTACTAGGCCCATGAAGAAGTGGTTCACAAATCCAGCACATCTATTGTGTGTGTCCCACTTGGATGAGGAGTTAAACCAAGTTTTGGCTACATCCAAAACTCATGTGGGTCCCACCAAGTACTTTTATATGTTTTAGGAATGTCTTCACATGGTTTTAGATGGTATGGCCCACCTGAATTCAATATATATATATATATATATATATATATATATATATATATATATATATATATATGGCTGATTTTTTGTATATCTCATAAACTAAAGGGGACCCATCAAATGCACGGTGTTGATGTTCGACACACATCACAGTGGGGCCTACAAAGCTCGACCTCATGGGAAGTTCCCATGAGGTCAACCTCGTAGTACCATTTCTCTCTCTTATACATAGACAGAGGCATGATCACTTGCACATGTGCACACTTTTTCACACTTGTCATGGTTAGGAAATTCGAACAGTCCACGCGATGTGGCATCCCATGAAACCCCCAAGAATCAATTTGCACGTTGATCTAAAACTCTAGTGGGCCATAGGAAAGAGAGATGCAAATCAAGAGAGGAAACTATTTTCTTTTTCCATGGCCCACAAAAGTTTTGGACCAAAGCAAAAGTTGAGACTGGAGTTTCATGGGGTTCTGCATCATGTGGACCGTTCGGATTTTGGATTCACATAATGTATGATGAGTTTACAAAAAGTTATGAGGAAAAGTAGTGCACATCTGGTTTTTGGGATATGCCATAACCTAAAGGTGACCCATCAAATGCACGGTGTTGATGTTTGATACACATCATGGTGAGGCCCACACCGCTCAACCTCATGAGAAGTTCCCATGAGTTCTACCTCATAGTGCATCTGAGTGATGGGGTAGATGTTCGACGTACATCATGGTGGGGCCACACAGCTCAACCTCATGAGGAGTTCCCATGAGCTCGACCGTATAAAACCTTTTCCCACACACATATATATATATATATATATATATATATATATATATATATATATATATGTGTGTGTGTGTGTGTGTGTGTGTGTGTGTGCGCGCGCGTGCGCCATTATTTTCACCTGTTTTTATTGCCTAAACCATATTAAAGACTGACCTTTTATTTTCTAATTTTTTTACTGGGTGGAACACACCACAGGAGCAACGCACAATGTCACTTAAAACCTATACATATTCACTTTCACGTCACATGGACCCAACTGAGTTTTAGAACGGCTTTGAATTTTTATCCGTTCCTTGATCCAAATGGAGCTGACCTATGAAAATGAGTTGGATGTAAAATATCCAACATGGTGGATGCATATGGTGAGTGTTCTCCTCTTGGTGTGGCCCACCTGAATTATGGATCGGGTAATTTTGGAATATAGAACGGATGGCATATATATAATGTAGCAGTTGGATGTAACTCACAAACCAAGGTGGGCCACACAGCTCCAGATCATTACAATGAATGGGCATGTATTCCAAGATAAAAGTAGCACACCTGGAGGTTTTAAGTTCGTACAAGTGGGAGTCTTGCTTTCACATGATATGCCTTACAGCGGATCGTTCACGCAACAAAATTCCATTTTAGCTACCCACAATATTTTGGCCTTTTAATATTGTCTGTGAGCTTTTCTCAACAATTGCTGTGTCAGCCACCTAATCAACGGTTGGGATATTTCCATGTGTGATTGGATTGTTCTGGTGCATGGGCCACCGAGGCGTGGTAGACCTATCGAACGGTTTAGATCATTGAACAGTGGGCCCCACCTGTATAAAATTCGGTAGTGGGGGTGACTCTTTCACTACCTACAGTAAGGCGGTGGTGGCCGCGGCTTTGGTGGATCCCTGGATCCGGACGCGGATTTGCTACTGACAGGTTCAGTAGCGAACTCGCTACTGAAGTGACGTCGCCAAGTTATGTGGGGCCTACCATTATATACGTGTTGTATCCACACCGTCCATACATTTGGAGAGATCATTTTAAGGCATGATACAAAGAATGAGGCAGATCCAAGGGCAAAGTGAACGCCACCACAGAAAACAGAGTGGAGAGTGACGTTCACCGTTGAAACCTTCAGAAGGTCCACCATGACGTTTATTTGAGATCCAAACTGTTCATATGTTAAAAGAAGATATGAAATAAGGTAAAATACAAATATCAGGTTGATCGAAAACTTTTGTGTCCCTTAGAAATTTTTAACGGTTGGCGTCACTCTCCCCACTGTTTTCTGTGGTGGGGTCCATTCGTGCTTTGGATCTGACTAATTCTTTAGATAATACCCTAATATAATCTCTCCAAATGGATGGACGGTGTGGATACAAAACATACATCATTGTCAGGCCCACATAACTTGATGACGTCACTTCAGTAGCGAGTCCTCGCTACTCAACCTGTCAGTAGCTAATCCGCGTCCCCCGGATCCACGGAGGTGTGTGGGATGCCTGACCGTGGGGCCCACTGTGATGTATGTCTTATATCCGTACTGTCCATGCGTTTTGAAAATTCATTTTACTGCATGAATGATAATCGACCGTTGAAAACTTCTCGCTGGCCACGGAAGTTTTTAAAATTTGTGTGATCTCTTCGTCCGGATCTCTGTGACCTTATCAACAGTTTGGATGGCAAATAAACATTCCTGCGGGGCCCATGAAGTTTTTAACGGTGAAGATTTAATTACTACTGCTTCCCGTGGTATGGTCCACCTAAGATTTGGACCAGCTTCTATTTTGGGATCATGACCGAAAATAATATTTAAAAATGAATGGACGGTGTGGATGTAAGGAACATAGATCACAGTGGACTCCACAGCTAAGGATCCACCGAACTCGGTAAATCTGGGGATTCACCCGAACCTCGTCCGGCAGTGGTGCGTCCACCCGTACGAAACGTGTGGACTGTTTCCTGTAAGGGAATATTCATTTACTCTTTATCTCTGCACGTGTGAAGCTAAGTTTCTCAACCGCATTATGCATTGCTCCAAACGTGTGGACATCTCCTTATTCCTCTTTATCTTTGCACGTGTGAAGCCGAGTTTCTCATCAACATTATGCATTGCTCCAAACATGTACTTATTCCTCTTTATATTTGCACGTGTGAAGTCAGGTTTCTCGACGGCACTATGCATTGCTCTATCAGTGCTATCATCTGGCAAAGGCTATTGTCTCGAATGATTGCATATTAGGTTTTCAGAAAATTTTAATACGGAGAAAGAGAGAAATAAATCTTATATTTATAATTTTTTCTAATAAAAAAGAAAGTTATATTTATAGCTTATGGATATAAATATATTGCTAAATATATGGGCGTGTTAATTTGGACGGGCATAATGGGATTGTGTATTATATATTAATGATGGCTTTATTTTTTTTGCTATATCCAGGGAACTCACTTATGTTTGGCTGTGCATTAATCCGGGATATGTGAGTAGGATTGCTCCGTCTAACCAAACATGTCCCATGCAAAATAGATGGGATGGATAATCTTGTGGATTTCAACTAAGAGATGATAGAGTCCCATGAGTTTTTTATTTTTACGGCCGGCCAAATCCCGGATTTTTCCAATCTACCCTAATACAACCTAATAGGACTGGGTCAAACAGAAATGTGTAGTGTGTGTAAGATATATCTTTATTTTTTATAGTTTTGCATTTGTTAATTATATGTGAATATTTTTGGAAACAAGTACATATTAAAAAACATGTGATATATATATATATATATATCTTTATTTTTTTATAGTTTTGCTTCGTGTGCATTAATTATATGTGAATATTTTTGGAAACAAGTACATATTAAAAAACATGTGATGGATAATCTCTCCTAGAAACAACTAGGAGATGATAGAGTGAGGTTTTTTTTTTTTTTTTTTTTTAAAAAAATGGTAGGACTAGATTGCATAGATGCTAGTTTGAAGATCTTATACATATATTTGTTTTAGAAGTGACATTGTCAAGTATTTATTCTTTTTATGGGAAGATGTTCTTCTATTTATGACTTAATATGTTGTTCGGTTTGATATTTGAAGGTTGATATGTGTGTATGATGATAAGCTTGTTAGAGCCTAATTTGGATTGATCGTTTATAACCGAGAATTAAGCAATTCAGCTATGTAAGAGAAATCATGCAATTTTTCAAGTGGAGAGTTCACAATCCTAATTAGTTATTATTATTATTATTATTATTATTATTATTTTTCCTTTCAATTAAAATGACTTTTTCTAATTGTGATAGCAGAGATAAACTAATTCATACAATGTGATGCTAGAAAGAATGAAATTGTATTAATAAATAAAAAATAAAAACTTACAAAGATAATCTTTAGCGATTTAGTATCTATGGCATAAATGATGAGATTTTAGAGTTAAGTCCTCCTTGGTCAAGCGACTTTAAGGTAGATAGGAAATTACACTACTAAAAGAAAAGAAAAATGTCGTCATTAGTTCAGCGACTTGGGCGTACATGAAGGAATTATATTACTCTTAAACTAAGTCATCTAGTGTAGCAATGTAAATGGATTGGATTACACTACTTATAGGCTAAAGCTAGTCTAACATAATAGTGTAGATGAGTTAGATTACACTACTCTTAAGTTAGGACAAACTAAAATAAGATAAGCATTGTTATGTTGTAAAGTTGCATTGGCTTAGATTTGAGAGGGCTCAGAGCTCTTCGATCTTCCCCGGAACTCTTCGTTGTTCCTCCTATTTATAAAACTTTGAGATGGTAGCTAGAGAAAGATATTCATAGCCACATTTCACATTTGTTAATGTGAAAATAACCATCTGGACCCGTAAACAATTATGGTTTATTATGCAATGCTACGTATACTAGTCGTTTGTTATGGGTTGGTCATTAGTTGTGCACACATTCTATTTCAACTACTTAAAACAAGAGTTCTTTTCACAGTGTCACATATTGTTAATCATTATCTCTTTCTTTGCACGAACTTATATAGTACGTCATGAAACTCGGTCAACTTGGTGTTATTGTTATATAATTCCTAATGGAGCTTCAGCTGTAAGGATTTCTTCTATGCAATGCTATAGTGGATCAACTAAATTTAAACTTATTTAGTACATTATGAAACTCGGCCAACTTGGTGTTATTGTTACATAACTCTTTACGCAGTTTCAGTTGCAAGGATTTCTTCTATGCAATGCTGTGGTGCATCAGCTAAATCCGTCACTAGTTGCAATCATATTTCGATTGATACTCATTTTTTGTTACGAGGTCACTATGGTAATTGGCTCTACTATGTAAGTGAGAAACGTCTTGTGGTAGTGGTCAATTGAGCTTATCTTTTTTGGACTACTTATGATTTTTTGAAATTTAATTATAACATGCCATCAAGGTACTTGAAAAGATTTTCCATTAATCTTCAATTAAAATTTAACTGTCACATGGCATCATCTAAATTACTAGATCTAATGGGTATAAACATATGTTAATACATTTAGTCAGTCTTAGACTTTAAATTATTCATTTTCAATATAAAATTTCAGGATCAAAGCTGATAGTAGATGATGCAATTCCAGCCGTTGGATTGTGGGTGATTGATGCGACATCATTGGAGACAAATTAACTTAAAAGGGAACGATAGCAATCTTTCTAAATAAATGGAACTTCTCCAAAATTGGGTGTGTGCCAATTTAGTTAGACTACAGGAGAATTATGGGACACCAGAGCATCCTGATATAACCAATCCGTGTATTTTCTAAGGTTGACTGCTGTAGAAAAATTTCAAGTTTGAAATTGAACTCTGCCAGATGGGCCACGTGGATCATCAGTGTGAGACCCACTTAAGGAAGTATGGGTCCATCATGGATTGGCCATGGATGATGGATGGTTCTCTTTTTCTACAAGATCCTCACATTCCAGAAGTGTAAATCGTCCACCTTTCTTATCAAATGTCTAGGATTTGGTTTTGATGCTAATACTGTCCATGTCCTGTTCACGGTGAACGCGGTTTGGCCAAACACCAGCCAGCTAGCTGGTGTCAAAGCTCTATGGCCCCCTACCATGATGTATATGTTTTATCCACACCGTCCATCCATTTTTCCAGCTGTATTTAGGGCATGAGACCAAAAATTAGCACTGTACACGAATTGAACCAACTCGAACTTGGCACAAGCTAACCCCGGCTCGAACTCGACTCAGTCCTCGAGCCTGTCTTGCTAGCTTGGCTCAGCTCAATTCGGTCAGCAGATCAGGCAAGTTCGGTTAGCAGTTTGGACCAGTTTGAGTCGATTTTGAGCTTATTCGGCATTTTCTCTAAAAGATAGAATACATTTTTGATTTCACACATAATGTAAAACAATAACAATATTTCACGGGTATTTATCAAACACCTAGAGAGCAACATCAAAATCAAATAGCAGATATATCCATTCCTTCCTTGCCGAGACTTCATTGAGTCATTTCATCAGACACTTGGGGAGCAGTATTTGTATCAAAATAACTGAGTCACCGAGCGGATTCGATCTGAGTCGGGTCGAGGTTCGATCCGAGGTGAGTCGAATCGAGCTAGCTGACCGACCTAACTCGACTCATGTACAGCTGTACCGAAAATGAGGCAGATCCAAACCTCAAATGGACCACACAACAGTAAACCGTGGGGATTGAATGCTTACGGTTGAAAACTTTTGGAGGGCCACAGAGGTTTTGGATCAAGCTTATATTTATTTTTCCCATTCATCCATGTCTATGTGACCTCATCAACAGGTTGGATGGCAAATAAACATTACAATGGGCCTTAAGAAGCTTTTAATGGTGGACATTCTATCAACACTGTTCTCCTGTGGTGTGGTCCACCTGAGATTTAGATCTGCCTCATTTTTGGGTTCATGCCCTAAAATAAGATGGAAAAATGGATGGACGGCATGGATAAAACACATACATCACGATGGGCCCACGGTTTCACCTGGTAGGGCTGTCAATATAGAGAGCTGACCTATGCAGGTCTCTTTGGGCTGTGTACGGGTTCTGACCTGTTTGTTTGGCCAGTCACGGGCCTGGGTCAGCCTTCAGCCTTTATTTTACTTTTTCGGACCGGTTTTGGATGGACATTGGCTCAACAAAGGCCTGGCGGACAGCCCTACAAGGAGAAGATCAGTCTCCATACCTATACCGAAATTAACCAATCCAATCATCTGGTGGGCCACGTCCAAGAAAACAACGGACAACCACCCAAAATTCTCCATTTTCAAGTGGGTCCATCTTATGACTGGATTGGATGTCCCACTTTCATGATGGGGCTACCTTATTGGATTGATTGGATGACCTATAGACACGAGTGTGGGCTCTATTCGCGGCTAGTTGCATGCTTTCTTATCTGCAATTTCAAAGACATCCGAGAAAGGTTCAAAGTTCCTGGCCCAAGGCCCACCTGCATTACCTGCTAGAGGATGCGACCTGTGTATCAGCCCAGCCGGTTAGCCGAGTAGTCACTTCCGAGCCGTTCAAAATAAGCTAGACATGGTCCAACCATCCTGTTGGGCCTTTTGTTAGACATTAGTCCAAATCTAGCTTGGATAGTGAAAACTGTGATGAGGCCCAGATTAAGGGTCAGGCCCAGATTTGATATTATTTGGACTTTGTATTATGACTGTCCATCCAAATGCTATATCGTACTATTTCTTTCTTCTTCTTCTTCTTTTTTTTTTTAAAAAAAAAAAAAAAAAAAAAAAAAAAGTCAAGATGCAAATCAAATGGTTGGTTTTCGAAAGGCCAGATAAGATTTATTAAGTGGACCGACTGTCACTTTTGGGAAATGGGATGGGCTTGGACCTAGTTGTTATGGGGCCCAAATTCAAGCCCAGTCCTCCGACCATTTAATAAGTGGCTTTTGATTCAAGCTGCTCATTAACATCTTAAATCGGCCTATTATGGGGCTGGATTTGGGCCTCGACAAAACCCAACTTTACATCCATCATATTTTGTAATTTGTAGACTTGTGTGGACCTGATCGTTGGATTTGATCAAAAGGATGGTCTTGATTTGAACCCGGAGTTCATGTAGTACTGGGGTATTGTTACAAATTGAGTTTGATTATTGTTAATCTTCATTTGGATTAGTGGCTATTTGAGTTAGAACTTTGATATGGTCTTTAATTAATGGTTAAAATGATATAGAGTAAAGGTGGGCCACAATTCAATTTTTGGGGACCACACAAACATATAAATTTGTGATTCTGTCAAACTACACATATAAATTTGTGATTCTGTCAAACTACACTCATGCCATGCATTGTGTCTATAAATAACCCTTCTTTTCTTTTATAATTTGAAATATGGCTTTTGATATCAGAAATTTCTCATAAGTCCTTATGTTTTTCCTTTTATTTTAGCCAGAATAGGAGTTTAAAGAATTCAAGCCCGAATATGAAGATTGAAATAAAGGTTGAAGAAGTAGGAGTGGCAATGATCCGGGCCCGACCTAGCACGTCTAATCCCACATGGGTCTAGCATACCAAGACCAAGCCCAGCCCAAAAAATTGAGTTGGGCTTGAGAATGACCTAATCTGACTCAAAAATTGATAAAATTCTTATTTTCCCCTTGAATTTTTCTAATCCATCTGTTTATCAAGTGGGCTGCGATGCAAAATAAAAATAAAAATTAAACATTTTAAAAGAATGAAACTAACATAAATGTTTACTTAAGAATTAGGTTGGAATATTGTAGGACAGATCACACACGTGTGTGGAAATGGTACTATATATATATATATATATATATATATATATATATATATAGAGAGAGAGAGAGAGAGAGAGAGAGAGACAGAGAGAGAGCTTGAGCTCATGAGAAGTTCTTGGGAAGTTCCCGTGAGGTTGACGGCATATATACGAGGTGGACCTCATGGGAAGTTCCCATGGGTCGAGCTGTGTGGGCCTCACCGTGTTGTGTGTTGAATATCTACCCCACCAGTCAAATGCACCATTCTGTGGTGGGCCACGGGATTAAATATCAAGTCAAATCATGACTCGGGTCGGCCAACACCATATACAATAGTTGAGAGGGGTTACCCTCCACTAAAACATTCATAATCATTTATTGGGCCCACTGAGATGTGGGACCCTCTATTATGTGTTTCCCACTTGGATGAGGGGAACCAAGTTTCAACCGCATCCAAAACTCAGGTGGGCCTCACCAAGTACTTTTATATGTTTTAGGCAAGTCTTCACATGGTTTTAGATGGTATGGCCCACTTGAGTTTTGTATAAGGCTGATTTTTGGCATGTCCCATAAACGAAAGGGAAAGGGGACCCATCAAATGCACGGTGTTGATGTTCGACAGACACCACGATGGGGCCCACACAGTTGACATCACGGGAAGTTCCAATGAAGTTGACCTTATAGTACCATTCAAGGCCGAAGTCCAACCCATGGCTGAGCTAGTAGGTCCAAGTCTAGTCCTAACGGGTGGTGGGCTGGTCGTAGCCCATTGCCACCTTTGGAAGAATAGAAGTGAATGGGTTGGTTGTACGAGTCCGGGGCTCTAAAAGCCAATTTCACTGCATTTTGTGATTGGAACCATGATCATTCTCCATGATCGTGGTCCCAACCCATAATGTTTTTGGTTGGTTTGGACCACGAACAACAGGTAGGCTATCAAGCCTGAGGGCTAGGATTAACCATTTCTAAACTGGGTTGGGTTTGGACCATGAACAATAGGTAGGCTTGTGCTGGAGTATCAGGCATGAGGCTCGGGACTAACCGTTTCTCAATTGGGCTAGGTTTGGACCACAAACAACAAGTAGTCTTGTGGTGGAGTATCAGGCCGGAAGGCTGGGATTAACCGTTTCTCAATTGGGTTAGGTTTGGACTACGAACAACAAGTAGGCTTGTGCTAGAGTATTAGGCTTGATGGCCGGGATTAATTGTTTCTCAATTCGGATAGGTTTGGACCACGAACAACAGTTGTCAGTGAAGCCCAGCTCATTAGGGTTTAAACTGGCAATTTTGTAATATACACATATAAGTAAAAAATCTTCATTTGCTTTTCATATTGCTGCTCTAATCGATGCTGCAGTCTCTCTTTAGTAAACTAACCCTTGGACTTGTGCTGGATTATTTTGGTTCTCTACACTCAAACCAAACTAGCTAACCCTTGGAATCGGGTGGATTATTTTGGCTCATCACGACCCAGCTGAAGTTTAAGCCTAGATGAAGGGAAAATAGGAATATCCAATGTTGAAGCAGTGGAGGTTATTAACAAGAGAGGTTCCTTCCTTCCTACATATGATGCTATCCCTCTCTCTCACGCATACGTGGGTTGTAGGTGAAGCCTTGTTTACTTGGATTTCTTTATACTTTCTATGGTGTGGTCTACATATACCTTGAGCGGACCCACAAAAGCTATTTCCTGTTGCGTGGTTTACTTGAGATTTAGATTTACTTTATTTTTGGGCCCATTACCTAAAATAAGATGTGATGATAGTTGGACGGTAGTCAACACATACATTAAGATGGGCCCCACGGTCACAACATGAGGGAAATCGGTCAGGTCTTGGCCTGACTGAATCGACGTCCCGTTGGCACGTCCATAGTGACAATTATCATTTTTCGCAATTTCTATGGAGATTTTTAAATTTTGGTTGATGGTCTGCACTCAAATGGGAGAAGTGGATCGATTCATATGATTGCTAGGAATAGCTAGGCAGGTGTGATTTTTTGTAACCTGGGCCGCAGTCTGTTGGGCCCTCTAGATGAACTATTTGGATTCACCAACAGCACACAGCCACTCCACAAATCATACGGTCACAAATCAAAAGGCTCAAGGGCTGTGGTGTAAAACACCCATAGCATAATTTCACTATGGGTGATTCTTATCATAGGAAGTTGGCCTCACTTGATCTCACCACCACTTAAAGAGTCAAAGCTACAGTGGCCCACTTCTCATCAGGATGATACGTTTCATCCACAATGAAGTTTGGCTAAGGGTCTTTCCCATAACAAGAGAGTAGAAAATGACCTGTCGGAGCTTGCTATTGTATTCCTAGCCCTATCGATTTAGGTGGTGTTCTCTCAGGGGTTGTTTGGATGCATGTGAAGTCCTTAAGTTGTAAAGAGATTATAAATAATTTGATTAAAGATTGTTTGGATGCATGTAAATATATTACAACTTTTAGTTATAATTTGAAACCTGATAAAAAGCTCATGTTTCATATTACAGGTATAGTTTTTAGAACTAAAAAGGCATTAAATATGTTAGAACACAATGGTTAATATACACTTAGGATATGTGGGGGCCACCATAATGTGTATGGTACATCCAAACTATCCATCATGTACTTCCGTTGATGCTTTCCTGTGGCCTTAAAAAAACAGCTAGTCTATTATCAAATGAACCACACAAGGGAACGATGGGATGTCCCCCATTAAAATCTTCTAAATTGCATTCGGGGCCCACTGTGATGGGTGGAAGACATCTAATCCATTTAGTGTATGCACGCTTTGATGCTCTCTTAGAGCCTTAAAAAAATCAAGTCTTCCTTATGTAATTTACAAATTTTAAAGGATTCTCTGCCCAAGCTCTATGGTATGAATACCTACTCTATTTAATGTAAGCATTTTGTACCTGTAAACTGTAAACTGATTATACCTAAAACTCTTTTCAAGTGTTATGCATTTACAACTAAAAAAAAATTATAGTCATCCAAATGAAATGACCCCTTATATATTGGAGGGTTTCTTTTTCGTTGTCAACTTCCAAGGTGAATTTGGATGTTTTATCTCCGTTTCAATGTTTCAGAAGCACATTTTGCACTCACTGGACGTCCCTGATGGCATGACTCTATGGGACTCACCAATGATCTATGTGTTTTATCCACACCGTCCATCAATTTTTCCAGCTTATTTTAGGGTATGAGCTGAAAAACGAGGCAGATCTAAGCTCAAGTCGACCATGCCATAGGAAGCAGTTGGTCAGAAGTTTTGAATCAAGCTGATATTTGTGTTTTCACTCCATTCATGTATGTGTAACCTTGTCAACAGGTTGGATGACAAACAAACAACGCTATGGACCCTATCTCCATTGTTTCCGGTTTGTGGTCCACTTGAGCTTTAGATCTACCTCATTTTTAAGCTCATCCTAAGGTTTCTCTTGGCACCATGGATTCAAAATACCTAGATTGGAAATCCTTTGCATTTGGAATACATTGGATTCAGAATTCTCCCATTGTGTTTGGCACTTTGGATTCAAAATCCTTGTAATCCAAAAATAGCAAGGGCTGAAAGTCAGGTGGGCTCAACCCATGACTGACCCGACATTGGGTTGGACTCGGGCAGGATGTATTAGGTTTGGTCTTGAGCTTGGGCTATATAAACACCAACTCGATAAAGGTTGGGTCGGGCTTGAGTTGAGGTCTCGGGTAGCCCAACCCGACCCAACCCAACCCAAACCCGATTGATATTTAAGTTATAAATGATAATTGAGTGTGGATCACCTGTGTTGAAGGCATAGGAAATCCAAGTGCCGTCGGGTCTCATTGGTCCACGCCATTTTCGATGATTCAAGTTAACAAGATATACCAAATTTCTCTCTCAAATAGACTGCGTACTGCACAACATGACTTTTAAAGTAGTCCTATATTTTAGCTCGTTTGTTTAGAAAAAATAAAGTTCTTTACTATAAATAACTATATATATAATTAATAAAATTATAAGTACAAAAAATAAAACATATATTGAAATACAATAGAATAATGTAATAACGAAAATATTAACATGTATCCACCTGACCAACCTGACCGAGCCCGCTTGAGTTAGGCTTGGGCCGACAATTCCCAACCTGAGATTGGGTTGGGTTAGGGTTGAGGTATAGGAATCTTGGGTTAGGATAGGGTTGAGCACCAACCCGACCCAACCTGTCTGACTTTCAGCCCTAAAAATAGCTATGTACTTAACTTCGGTAGCATATTTACAGGAGTTTGAATTTAATTACTAAATCATCTTTAATATCCTTAATTAGTGTATATATGTGATGTTTCACACAATTACTATAATAAGTCCATTGAAATATATACTTCTACAAAAAACAATAAAATTCAAGTATTATATGGGCCACAAGCATAGGATCACAAGGCAGTGACTAACTAATGCTCCTAAACAGTTGATTTACATGGCCAATGTTTAGATTATTTGGAGTATCATCAGCAGGCCATTTGTTTAATACATTAGCAACATAATGACACATATGTTACACATGTGATCCTTTTGCCTTTAAAAATAATATTTTTTTTTTAAAAAAAACAAAAGAAATGGAAATCCAAAAAAATAAAACCAGAGGGATTGCAAAAATCACATGAGTGTGGACTTGAATACCCTCGAGTCCACTCAGTCACTCATGCAACAGTGGGCACTCGTAAGCATGACCTCCTGTTGAAATTCCCGTGAGTCTACCACCGTCACATGCATGAGTCCCTAAATCCCGAGTGCCAAAGGACTCTAGAAGGAGCTGCGAAAATGGATGGTAGGCCCCACAGAATCGGGTCACCAGGAATATCCATGCAATCTGCGTCAGATGAAATGCTCCAGGGCCATATGCATGTATCTCTTCCAGGCGTAAGAGAATACATCTCCAAAATATTTCTCTGGATGCACTCAACCTTGGCCGTTGGATCTTGGAATCCAAATCATCTATTAAAAAAAAAAGTTCAAGATCAGATCCGCCCTTGGATCATTCAAAAGTTATGAGACCGTCCGCATTCAAAGGACACACACACACACACACACACACACACACATATATATATATATATATATATATATAAAATAATAATAATAATCAAATGGCCGAATGTTCAAATCTAAAATGGATCATTGATCCAATGGTGAGAATCCTGACCTACGCTATAGCAGTAGGTGGGTATTCATATATATCATAGCAAATATTCTCTCTTTATAGAAATTCAAAAAGAAAAATTGGAAAAATCAAAAGAAGAAAGGAGAGAGAATCAGCAAGCCTATATATATTTTTTATTTTTTAAACCCAAGTTATTTCTTTAATTTATCTAAGTTGGGGGAGGAATTTTATTTTTTAAATGCCGTACAAAAATCAAGTGCTAAATACAATGTTAGTTTTGCATCATAAAAAAATGGTGGTAAATCCTCTCCCATGCACATCCCATTGTTGTACGGAAATTCATACTGCCTGAATCGCCGACCTAAGCTGTGGACGGTGCCTAACCAATAAAAAATGAAATGAGTAAATAATATCAATAATCCGCATTTTAAAAAAAGAATAAATTTGGACCACTCAATATTTTAGTTCTTAACCATCCACTTGATATCGTTTTCTTGGTCGGTTGATTTCAAATATATGATATGTCCACAATGGTATCCAATTTGAAATGTCTGGATGGTTAGACATCATCACCATATGTGAGTATGAGTCACCACCATGACTCGGACGTAGGTAATAACGCATGACTGGTGCATTGACGTGGCAAAGTTTTGTAGCCCAAGTACCGTTATCTCTCTAATTTTTTTAAAGATTATTTTAAAATATGAGCCCAAAAATGAAGTAGATCCAAATCTTAAGTGAACCACATGTCAACGTCTATCATTGAAAACTTGTTGGATCCATGAAAGTTTAGAATCATATTGATAGTTGTGTTCTACCTTCATCTAAGTTTTTGTGATCTTATGAACAGGTTGAATGACAAATAAATATCATGGTGGGCTCTACAAAAGTTTTAACGGATCATCATCATCCTCACTATTTTCTATGTTGTGGTGCACTTGAGTTTAGGGGTGTCAATAAACCCAACTCAAGCTTAAAAATTCAAAATTTTGAGTAGGGCTAACCCAATACCAACATTTGAAAATCCAAGCCAAGACCTACCCTAGGCTCTTACTTATTGACAGCCCTACTCATTCCCTAAAATAAGGGGGGATAAATGGACAGTAAAGATAAAATACATACATCATGGTGGGCCCTACATAAATCACTTGGGAATCTACATATGATGTAATAGAATGCATCATGTGGTTTCAACACTGAGGTTATGGGTTCGAGTACCATATGGTGTGTATAAGTTGAGAGTGTATATTAAAAATAAAAAAGTAAAAAAAATATGTTGGACCCAAATATTGAGCTAGATGCATTCAACCTTGGCAATCCATCTGTAGGATTTGCCTCATTATAGTATGGAAAGAAAAAGAAAATAGAAAGAAAAAGAAAAAAGGAAAAAAGAAGAAGAAAGATCAAATCCAATGATCAAGTGGCCGAATATTCAAATATAACATGGATCATTGAATGACAACCTAGATCCAATGGTGAAAATCCTTACCTATGCTATAGCAGTAAGTGGGGATTCATACCTATTAAAGCAAATATTCTCTCTTTATAGAAATTCAAAAGGAAAAATTAGAAACATCAAAAGAAGAAAGAAAAGAACATCAAGAAGCCTATCCATGATTAAAAACAAAAAACTCAAGTTGCCTTCCTTAATTTATCTAAGTAGGGAAGAAAAGAAAAATAATAATAATAAAAAGATTGCTAAATACAGTGTTAGTTTTGCATCATTAAAAAAATGGTGGTGAATCTTCTTCCATGCACATTGAGTAGTTGTACGGGAATTCATACGGCTCAAATCGCTGAAATAGCCATCGATGGTGCCAAACCCAAAAATAAAATCAATGAGAAGATAACATCGACAATCTTTTTTTTTTTTTTTTTTCCTTTTAATTTGGACCACTAGCTATTTTAATTCTTAACCATCCATTTGATATCCATTAATTTAATGGTTACGGTTACTTGGTCAGTTTGATTTGAAAGAGATATGATCAATTCACAATGGCACTCTGGATGGTTACACATCATCACCACATGTGAGGATACCATGACTCAGATTGCGTAGTGTATCACAGACAGCAAACCTGGTGATGTGTTGACGTGGCAAAGTTCCGTGGGCTCCACCATAATGTTTGTGTTATATCCACACCGTCCATCCATTTTTCCAGATCATTTTAGTGCATAATCCAAAAATGATGGAGCTCAAAAGCTCAAGTGCACCACACCACAGAAAACAGTGGGGATTGAATGCCTATCATTGAAAACTTCCCGGGGCTAAAGAAAATTTTGGATTAAGCTGGTACCCGCGTTTTCCCTTCATCCATGTCTCTGTGGATGGCAAATAAACGACATGGTGTGCCCTAAGAAGGTTTCCTCATCGTCCCCACTACTTTCTGTAGTGAGGTCAACTTCAGCTTTGGATCTACCTCATTTTTTAGTTCATGCCCTAAATTGATCTGGAAAAACAGATGGACGGTGTGGATATAACACATACATCACAGTGGGCTCCACAGAACCTTGCCACGTCAACACATCACCAATCTCAGCTGTGCTGCACTGCGCAATCCGTGTTCGGAGTCCATGTCAAAAATCCAATCTTTCAGAGTCATAATCTCAAAATCATATGTTTGGTTCTCAGAGTTTTGTCACAGACATGACTACACTAACGTGTGGATGAGATATGATTCTTGTCTTTTAAAGCACAAACGATATGAGGCCAGCAACTACTCTCTGTCCCCCCAATCGAATCTCCCCTTTTTAAGGTTTGGTGGGCCACATGCACCACCAACGGCCACCCACCCACACGTGCCAATGTGGATAGTACATCCCTGCCACCCATAAGGTGGGTCCCATCATGAAGATTATCCGGGCACTCCGTACACAAGTTTTTTAAGACCGTGAAGCCGGACAAGGTGGGCCCCACATGAAATCAACAGTAGTCCACTCATTTCACTGAAGAAAAAGGCCCACTTGATTACATGTTGGGATTATCTTATAATACCACTATCTTGGTGTGTACTAAATTTCAAAAATGGGTATTTATTCTTGCATTATCATTAACAAAGGAATGGGGCCCACCTAGCCTTTTTTTGATGCTTGGAAATGGCAGTGTTAGCTTTATTGAAATGCGTGGATGTTTTGAGATTTGTAATCAAACACCTTTAGGGCCCACCAGCTACTTTCAATCAAAACAGAATGAGTGGACGGTCCGCAAGCATTGCATGAAAGCGTGGGGCCCACCACTTATTTCGGTTTGCTTTTCTGATGGGAAAATGTTAATTGCATGACAGAGGAAAATGAGGTCTATGATTGGATGGAAAAGGTTTAGCCCTGGCCCATTTCATTTACTTGTCGGTCTCTGAAGTTTACGCCCTGGTCTGGGTTGTGACTGGAATCTCATATCTTGCATGGGAGGTGGTTTGGGTGCTATCCCGGGGCCATCGTGATGTATGGGTCTTATCCACACCGTCCATCCATTTTTACATACAATTTTGAGATATAAACCAGAAAATGAAGGAGAACCAATGCTCAAGTGGACCACATGGTAGCGATTAAATACTTTCCCATTGAAAACTTCTTGAGGGCCACAGAAGTTTTGGATCAAGCTGATATTTGTGTTTTCCCATCATCCATGTCTATATGACCTTATGAAAAGGTTGGATGGAAAAAAAAAAATCACCGTGGGACCTGGGAAGGTTTCAATGGTGGGTGTCATCAGCACTGCTGCTTACTTTGGTGTAGTCCACCTGAGTTTTGTATCTGCCTATTTTTTTTTGGATCATAGCCTAAAATGATATAAAAAAATGGATGGACGGTGTGGATAAAATCCATACACCATCAGAGCCTCAGCCTGTCCCGAGCTTGGAACGGTTAGGGGTAGTACCCGATCCGCGTCACCTTGTTTGGCCCAAAGCTCAATGGGCCAACCTGCCTTTTGCTTGCATGTATGCAAGCACGTGTATGTGTTTTCACACGAGTGCCTGTATGCAAGCCCGACCTTTTCCTATACGAGATAATGCCTCCGTGAATCTAAAAATAAGGGACGTCCTTTTCGAGGTGATGAAATACAAAAGGTCAAAAAGTTGAGAATTGTGCGTCCACACGTAGTATTTGCATGATATCCAATCCATCAAACATATGCACCTTAACGTGGTGATAAGCCACATCAAATGTACTGCCCATCAAATCATCAGATGAGTTACACATGAATTTGGATGTTATTGGGTAGTGTATGTATATTTTTTAATAGTGTAGCCTACCTAATCATTGAATCTAGGGGTGTACACTAACTCGAACTGAGTCGTGCTCGCCTTAGCTCGACTAGGCTCGGCCACTAGCTCACCCAGCTTGAACTTGTCTTGCCTCGGTCCTTGAGCCTGACTAGCCAGCTTAGCTCGGTTCAGGCAACAGCTCGAGTCAATTCAAGCTAAAATCGAGCCTATACGGCATTTTCTCAAACAATGCAGCAGTGCACTTTCAATTTCTCACTGAATGTAAAACAACAGTAGCTATGTACAAGTATTTCATCAAATACTTTATAGGCAACATCAAAATCAAAGAAAAATGATATTTGTTTCATATACATACCTTCTTTGCCACTGGCCAACACTTTGTTGAGTTATTTCATCAAACACTTTGGTGAGCAATATCAATATCAAAGTAACTGAGTCATCGAACTAGTTTGATCCGAGTTCAATTCAAGTTAGGGTTCAATCCGAGCCGAGTCGAGCTCAGATAAGCTTGAACTTGGTTTGAAATTTTTTTGAGCTTAAAAAATCAGCTCGACTCAACTCGAACTCAGCTTCAAACCGAGTTGAATCGAGCTTTTTCGAGTGGAATCGAGCAAGCTAACCGAGCTAACTCGGTTCATGTACACCCCTAATTGAATGCATTGAATTTTTTCTTCATTTGATTGTCACGGTGGAACACATCTGTTGGACGGGTTGGATTTTATACGCATGCCAACTGGGCCCCGCCAATCATACAAGCATTATCCTATAAAATCCCTATAACTCATCTATGGGCAGGAAATGGACTAAGCTAGTCTTTAATAGTGCTGCCTTTGTGACAATGTTTATAATGTTCACATTGTGAAACATGTTTATATTTCAATCGAGAGTTTAAATGGACCCGGTAGTTCTTTAATCAAGACCTTTGATGATTGGTCGGCCCACAAATCTAGGAGAAATGAAGGTTCTCATCCTTAGATTGGTGGACCTAGTAATAAACAAATGCACATTTAAGTTGGAGGTTGAAGTATCACACAAGATTCGAATACAGGTGAAGGAATACCCACACCCGGCCTATTTTTTAATCAGACTGAAACATTCAAACCCATACCTACACCTGGAGGTGTATACTAACTGAACCAAGTCGAGCTTGCTCTAGCTCGGCTTAGCTCAGCCAGCTGGAAGTCATCTTGGCCCGGTCTTCTAGCATGATTGGCTAACTCAGCCCGGCTCAAACAGCAGTTCGGTGCCAAATCGATCTGAGCTTAAGCTTGATTTTTCGAGCCAAGTTCAAATTTGAACCTATGAGATAAGATCGAGTTTAGGTTTTAAAGTTTTTAATATATTATATATTATAATATATGATTTATAATTTATCTAAATATATAAATATTTACATAATATTTATATTAAGTGAACTTGATCTGAGTTGAATCGAGTCAAGTCCCGAGCTGAGCCAAGTCGAGCTCAATCTAACTCAGACTCGGCTCAAAATATTTTCGAACTAAGAAAATCAACTTGAACCCAATTTCAAGCCGGGTCAAATAGAGCTTTCCCGAGATGAGTCAAGCAAGTTAATTGAGCTAACTCGGTCCATGTACAGCTCTACCTACACCCAGACCTGACTCATGTTGGGCCAGGTTCACCTGGCCCAATGACAACCCTGGGGCTGTTAACGGACTGGGCTGCTCCTAGTCTGCTGCTGTCTGGACTTTGACTGAAATAGTAGAAATGTCGGCTAGACCCAGGTCTAAAACGTAAGCCCGTTTATGATAAGGCAGGCTCAAGCTGTGTCTAAACCCTGTTTAGGGTTTTAAGGACATTCTGTTAACATCGTGCATGGTGGGGAACACTTAATGAACAGCCCAGATCTTTCAGAAAACTAGGTGGCTTGGATTGGGCTTGGGCCCTGTATAGTCAGGTCTGTTACTTATGGTCAGTCATGGACCCAGGCCGGGTCGGACCATGGTTTAGTTTGAAGAACGCGCTTGGACAGACCTCGGCCTATCCTAAGCCTGCCCGTTGATAGCGCTTTTCGCTTCTCCGGTTCTCCGTAATGGGGCCCACATTATGAGAGGGCTGTATCACCAAAAGCTATCTAGACTGTTCATCTAATGGACCCCAACGTGTATGGTTGATAAACAAAAGTCTCCTCCGTCAAACAATCACATCCGTCCATGGGTGTAAGTCTTTACCCACTTTCGATCCATAATGGGCCCCACTACATGAATGGCGTGAAGTAATGGACGGTAAACCCCACATGCGTATGATGGGCCCAAGTGAGTATTAAGTGGAGCAAAACATGTGGAGATATGATCACCTGCATGCAGGTTGTACTTTAACTTTAGCTACAACTGATGGAGAGCGGGTCGCAGACAGTTTCATGGCCAAGATGAATCAGAAAAGGTCCGGTTGCCGACAAAAGTGATCCAGACCATCGGACCTAAAATCGGGCGTATCTCACAATCCAGAATGAGTTAGCTGACGTAAAATATATGATTTTGGGGTAGAACGAGCTACTTTAGCCAACCAACCCCGCTATGCTGGGTTGCGACGCTCGGAATTGCGAAAAATCCCTGGATCGACAATCGTTTTCCTGTTTTAATTTCGTTTTTACTATAAATAGTAAGTTTTAGTTTGATTATAACTCTTTATCCGTTGGGCTTTAGGAGTTGTGCCCATCGTGAAAAGAGCTTAGAATAATTAGGAGAACGGTGAAGCCAAATAGGACACTTACTATTTTTGGCTGTAAACATCACGACTGTCTATAAATAGTAAGTTTACTATTTATAGTAAGTCGCGATTTCTAAGAGTTTTAGTTATAGTTTGATTCTGATTTCTTTCCCATTGCTTGGTACCCCTATTTAAAGAGTTGTGAACTCGTTTTTATTCATTTATTAATCAATTTTAAATTTATTTCTATTTTATGCTTTCTTTTTTGGGAGGAGTCCAAAGAAGTTCCATGGATTCGGAATATTTATCCTCTCGAGGAAGACGGTGCTCGACCTCACATCCTCCCTGCGTCAACAACATATCACATCTGCTGACATTTTAAGTGTAAGCAAAATCTGAACCGTCCAAAATGTGGTCCCCAGCATGAAGGTTCCTGAAGTGTTAAAAGTGCAATTACCAGGTGGGAACGCGTTTTAAGTTGAAGCAGACCGTCGGTAGGTCATATTCAAACCCGTCTATAGCCTTTGAACAGGGTGGCCCACGTATTAATTGTAGCAGCCTGATTTTTTATTGCTGGCGATCCTCACAGTGCAGCCCACCTTTTGTGCGGCTCAGGTGAACGTTTGAGACGCTGCTAAACTAGAGTCATTGGTAGTGATAGTTACCCAGAAAAGACAGGCTTTTGGCTTGGTCAGCAAACCTTAATAGTGAGGAATGCTTTTCATTCATCAAAACCTTTCATCTGGTGGGCCCATCATATACTGGACACGACCCAAGAATATCTCCTTTAGAAAAGAGAAAAACTTTGATACTCTGGCAGAGTGTGATGAATGATACACATGAACTTAGGAATTGCATACATGGCATAGTAGTAATTTAAATTAGCTGTCCAGATTATGCGCCGCAGTTTAGATGCAGTATGGACAAAAAAATTACCATTATTTGATTGTCTAACTATTAGATTGGCTGACATTTATTAGACCGTTGAAAATGAAAATATCCAATGGCCTTATTTAAACAAACAAGTGTCTATCAATCAGAAGGTTAGGATTGTTCAACCAATTTTGAATTTAGGTCCGTAACTAGTGGGGTTAACAAATTTGTAGGTTCAATTTAAGTTAATGCATGACACGTGTACAACTACTAAGTGCCTGCGTATCAAGCATGATTATCTGCCTGTGTATCAAATAACTCCCATTTAAAAAAATTTCCGCCATGTTATCAAATGATCGTATCCACGTTGAAATTAGACCGTTGGCTCACCTCTTCCTTAATGCCAACAATTGTAGAGTTAACAATATCGATGAATGTGGCCCATCCGTTAATGGGCTGACCAAATGAACGGCCTGGATATCTAAAAGGTGGGTCCCACTATCCATTGTGTGGCAGACCAAGAAATGTCATCTTATTTGTCAGTCATTATGTAATACCCGAAAGGAAAAACTATAATTTCGTTGGCCATGCTTGCGCGGGTCCTGATCTGATGGCCCCAAAACACTTAGGGCATGTTTGGCCGGGTACTGGATATGGGATAAAGACTTTTTATGAGAGTTATACTGTTTACATCTCATCTCCTCTTTTGTTTGGAACGACGGGATAAAAACCATGCCACCGCACCCTCGTAAACGGTGCTTGGATTCCGCCAATCCCAAGATATAGATTTTACCCCTGTGTATGGCCCACCAAGATATCAATGAGATATCTACTCCATCATTTTCACCCGTCTACATTCAGTTATGAAGTTGTTTTGAGCCAACTATTAAGCAATGAGTGGAGGCACATCATGAGAAGCAATGGAGATGCAAACTCATCCATTTGTGACCATCCAAACACCCTATTGGATATCCCATGGTCTATCCCAAACCCATGGGATCAACAGACAAACACAGACACCACTGTCATTACCTTAAAAACTATTCCATCCCACCTAATCCCATGGGATCGGTCCAGCCAAATATGTCCTTATGGTTTTATCTATGCCGTCCATCCATTTTTGTAGTTTATTTTAAGATATGAACTCAAAAATGAGGTAGATCCAAGACTCAAGTAGACCACACAGTGGGATTAAACTCCTACCATTAAAAACTTCTTGTAAACTACAGAAGTTTTGGATCAATCTGATATTTGTCTTTTCCCTTCATCCACGTCTATATATCCTTATGAACAGGTTGGATGGAAAATAAACATCATATGGCCCTTAGGAAGGTTTCAATGGTGAGTTTCATTATCTCCGCTGCTTTTTGTGGTGCAGTCCACTTGAGCATTGGACCTGCGTAATTTTTAGAATCTTAATTTAAAATGATCTGAAAAAATTGGATGAACGGTGTATATAAAACCCATACATCACGGTGGGCCCCACAGAGCCCTTGCCTGGACACATTAAGCATTTATTGCGTACATGCGGGGTCAGAAATCAATCTCCGATACGGTCAAAGGTCGTTTATTGTGGTCAAAGATAGTCAACGATGGCTAGACTCGTTAGTCTTTCACACCAGTTCGTTTTATCTGTACCATTATGTGTAACTCGATGGGGGCCACATTGACAATTAATCATATGATCTGAACCGTCCATTCTGATGGATTACTTTGAATGGCCTATCATCCAATTATGAACTGAAAGGATGATCTAACAACTGATTAGTGGAGTTGAATATGAACGCACAATCAGCTATCAATATCGACGGTTTGGATCATCCACTCACTTTAATTTTCTAGTTGTAATCGGTCTAGATCGTCCAACATATAGTGTATGGTTTCAATAATCGGATCGTCTGTACATGTGGGCCCAATCAGGCCACATATGCTGGTTATCGTCCGTCGAGACGCACACAACCAGTTGATTGCGGTAAAAGGCGCCCGCCATCGTGCGATTTCTCACCTACCGGTAACGTAATAAAAAAGAGGAACTCGCTCGCGTGAGATGGACGGGGAGCATCTTGGTCCTCTGCTAACATCACACCTGTGTGAAAGATCCGATCCGTTTATTAGGTAGGGTCCACTTAGAGCATGCTCTAGAAAATGGACGACTAGGTTAAAAAGCAAAAATGGTCGGTATTCAAGTACATATGCTGAGTTGATGGAACTGATTTCTTAGTCTAGGGCAAAGCTTACAGTGTGAGCCACCGATGAACGGCCCAGATTTTGAACATACTTCCCATTGTAGTAGAAGATGTAGTTTCTGGCCCAGCTCATCTGTTACTTCTCAAATAACAAATGAGCTAAATTAGTGGACGTATTGCAAAATACGTGGGAACTTGAACCTTTGAATGGGTATTATATTCCAATAATCCAAACCGTTCATTACTTCCACGCCTTAGTAGAGCAAAAGTCCATGTACATTTTCTATTTCTAGCACACCTTACGTAAGAAAATAAAATTTTGAATTAGCACAGACACGTTTATCCATGTCTACCAAACTGGTAGGTTGGGAAATTATTGAAGCTATACTGCATGTGGGGTTGACATCAACGGTTGAAAGGAAACAGTTGTCCATATTGTTTGTGGGCCCCACTATGATGTATTTGTTGTATCCACACCGTCCATTCATTTTTAGAGATTATTTTAGGGTTGGAATCAAAGAATTAGCCACATCCAATGCTCGAGTGAACCCCACCATAGGAAAGAGTGGGGAGAGTGACGTCCACCGTTGAAACCTTCGTAAGTGGATGTACGGTGGTGGGGTCCTTCTGGGAAGGTTTCAACGGCGGGCATCACTCTCTCCACTGTTTTCGTGTAGTGGGGTCCACTCGAGCTTTGGATCTGACTCATTCTTTGTCTCAAGCCCTAAAATGATCTCTCCAAATGGATGTACGGTATAGACATAACACATACATCACATCATAGTGGGACCCACAGAAATTGGTGACGTCACTTCAGTAGCTAATCTGCCGTGTATTTTTGGTAAGGCTCATCTATTGGATGGCCATCCACGCTGCCAACTTGAAGTGCAAAAATTGTAAGACTTTTATTAGGTGGGCCACACATGATCATCGGTTTAGATCTAATTATAGAATTACATTGCTTGAGTATACTGGTGGCCCACTATGGATGTCACCTTGGACGGTGGATTTAAGTTATTCGGGCCATTTTCTCATTTTCTCCCTTTTGGCAAGTGAGGTGAGTAATCCGGACCGTTGGTTTCTCTCGTTCACCTAGAATGTTGTGTATATGTTCCAGCACTCTCCTAGAACAGGTGATCCTAGCCACTAATCTTGGGCCCTTATACTATTAAATATGGCCCATTTATTGTACCTGTATTTATAGATCATAAATAGAAAGGCTTGGATTGTCCCCAAAATGAAAAATTTTCAGGTACAATTAATCTTAACCGTGAAGAAACAAATGGAAGGTCTGGATTACTGAACTGTCGGCTCCACTGATCTGGTGGGCCCCAACTAGGTGGACCATGTCCCAAAAGTCTCCATCTTGGACAAATCCCAATCCTCTTATAGGTTACCTACAAATAGAAAATGCCAAAAACGTTGGCTGGCTGATTGGTTACTTTGAAAAGGGCATATGCCAAACGGACGGTGCAAACTGACTTTGTCTAAAAGTCAGGTTTAGATTGGAGTATTGGTAGAGTTTTATTAGGTGGGCCACAGTAGCTTTGTAATTGTCTACTTTCGTGAACGTGGCCCACCTACAATGATTCCCACCTGATGGAATGTCCCTATCATCTGAACATCCAGCCAGGTTGATGGCTTGATGGGCTCGCCAGTAATCAATGATATATTTTTACCTTATGAAGGGGAATTATTTGATACTCTGGTTGCATATGAGACTTGATACTCATGCTTTTCGAATGGGGACATTTAGCATATATTGGCTCAAATTAAAATGATTAAATTATGGTACACATTGTTAGTAAGTTTCAGTGCAAAAATCAGATTGGTTGAACAATCTAACCTATAATACGGACACTTGTTTGTTGAAATAAGATGATTGCGTCGTTTTCATTTTCGACCGTCCAATAAATGTCCACCAATCTGATAGTAGTATAATCAAATATGCTTAAATTTTTTATTCATGATACATCTAGACTTGTATTCAAAATTTGGACGGTTTTAGTTAAATTACTCAAATGACATGCATGCAATTTGTAAGTACTTTTGAAGTGCCTGTGCATCATTAATCACTCTCTATCAGAGTACAAAATTTTAAAGTGCCTGTGCATCATTCATCACCCTCTATCAGAGTAACAAGGCTTTTCCCTTTCATGAATGCCGAGAAAGAGAGAGAGGAGTGGTTCTATGATAGTCATTTTGATAGTGACTCACTGCCACAGTACACGTCAGAACAGGTAAATTCATTATCCATCCGTCTGGTGGGCCATACAATGGATAATGGGTTCTTCTAGGTGGAGCCCATTGGATCTGAGTTGTCATTGGTTCAAATGAATAGGGTGTATGTTCAAGGACGCAGATTGCGTCCTAACCTGCCAGTCTCTAGCTGGGAACGGGCAGGAACTTTGAGTGGTCATCTTGATGTATGGGTCTTATCCACACCGTACATCCATTTTTCCTATCATTTTAGGTCATAAGCCCAAAAATGAGGCAGATCCAACTCTTAAGCAGACTACACAATGGGGATTAAACTTTTACCGTTGAAAATTTTTTGGGGGTTACAGAAGTTTTAGATGGAGCTTATACTTGTGTTTTATCTTCATCCAGCTCTATGTAACTTTATGAATAGGTTGGATGGCAAATAAATATCACGGTGGACCCTAGAAAAGTTTCAACGGTGAGAATCATTACCACCGTTTCTTCCTGTGGTGTGGTCCACTTGATCCTAAAATCTACCAAAATTTTGGTATAATAAGCTAAAATGATAGGAAAAAACATAGATGAATGGTGTGGATAAGACCCATACATCACGGTGGCCACTCAAAGTTCCTACCCATTCCCGGCTGGAGACGGAAGGGGGTAGGACGCAATCCGCGTCCGTATGTTCAAATAGTTAATTTGGCGACGAAATGGGATTCCGTGCTGAGTTACTCGTAATGCTATTATCGTACCGACTAAACTCAGTTGGGCTCACCGTGACTGTATGTAGTTTATCCACGCCGTCCATCCGTTTTTCCAAATAATTTAAGGTTGAGCCCAAGAATTGAAGCATATTCAAAGATCAAGCAGATCATACCACAGGAAACAGTGGGAATAATGATTTCCACAGTTGAAACCTTGCTAGGCCCTACAGTGATGTTTATTTGTCATCCAACCTTTTCATAAGATCATACAGACATGGATGAATGGAAAATATAACAATAAGGTTGATCCAAAACTTACATGGCCCCAAGAAGTTTTCAATGGTAGATGCTCAATTCACATTGTTTCCTGTTGTGTGGTCCATTTGAATATTGGATATGCTTCATTTTTAGGCTCAAGCCCTAAAATTATCCGATAAAATAGATGGATAGCCATAAAATTATCTGATAAAATAGATGGACGGATACATAAATCATGGGGAGCCTTATAGAGTTTACTCAGTAGGGTATGCGTACTGAGTTACTCAGTAAATCCGCTTCCTACGGCGACACCCTCGTCGACAAACCATGGCCCTAAGATCAAGATGGTGGGACATCTTGGTCTGCAAATTTTTCCAGTTGAAAATCTGAAACATTGACTGGTTTTCTACTCAAGCCCTCATTTCAGTGCCAAAATCGATCTCAATGACTAGTATCAACATTATGAATGAATTTTATGGCTTGTTTGGCAACTTCTATTTGGAAAACATTAGAATCCAAATAATAATTCCACTGGAATGGAAGTAATCTGGAATTTTCAGCAGAATTGTGCTTTACTGTCTCGATTTTTGATAAAGAGAAATTCTGTAAAATATTTACAAAATTTTAATTAAATAATTAATTATCTTTAATATCTTAAAATAAGATATATGTGTGTGATGATTTAAATAATCCTACTCATAAGCCCTTTGAAACTAATGCTTTTGCAAAGAATGAGATCAGTTTGAGTTTCAAGTGGGCAATAAAAGGGCCACTAATTTTATAATTGAAACAAAACTCATATGACGATGTAACGCCCCGAAAAATCGGGGGTCGTGCATACGCTCGACTCCCGAGTTCCCGAGTGTCACTTATCATGCATTTATGGTTTTTTTATGATTAATCAAATTAACTGCGCAATTTGAAATTACCTGAAGCATGAAGCACAATCGCACCAGTCTACTGAAATGAAGGAAATCTCACAAATATACAGATCCAAAAATAATAAAGAATCGCTCAAGGCGTTGCCCAACAGGATAATGAAAAAAAGCTATATCCAAAAGACTAAAGCGGAGCCCACGGCTCAGCAAATCCAAATTCAGCCCGAACAAGCCGATGGAGAGCCGCCCATCAGCTGCAAGTAGGAGAGTCCGTCCTCCTTGTCCAAGCTCGCCTCGCCAGGCTCCTCATGCCCTGAGTCACCTGCATCTATGAATGGGTCTGGTTGGTGTTTTAAAACACCGTCCCAGAGTGGGAGTGAGTGATCAACTCAGTGTGAACTATTAGTCTCAAGTTATCACAAACATCAGTTATATTACAGATTTAATGAAAAACAATCATTCACAATTACTAAACTAATCTTATTAATGTGCATGCATGATGGATGAAATGATGCATGCCCTTGCCACAACTCTCCCTCAAGCGACTCCATCTTACGATCGCATATGACAACACTCCTCGGAGCGACCTCGATCGCCGAGTCGCCACCCTAGCTAATGCGATGCAATGATATGTTAGCCAAGTTCTTAGTTAATTCCGTTCATCCAAAGGGTTTGGGAAACCGATTCACCCCACGTATCAATGCCCTCAACTAGTTGCGGTGCCGAGATCCCTCAATGCGCGAGGCCGTGGCACCGCGATCCGTGATCCCATCGGGTTCCTCATCCCCGACTCCAAGCACATGAGGAGTGCCAAAAGGAAGGGATCGCTCGCGGTCACTACGGGGAGGCGCGGTACCCCAGCGTAGGCCGACAGCTCGGACACAGTGTCCCATTCCACCATGCCCGGCTCACGAGGCTGTGGACCAATTACAATCTAGGTATCAGTGGGCTACAATGGTTGTAAGGTGTTCCAGGTTCCATACATAGGTGAGCAAGCAGGGTTAACAAACAAGGTTGGTCAGATAGTAGGCTAGACCGCACGAGTCAGGCGAGAGTGAGACGAGTGGCCTCGGGCACCAGGGACCCATGTAGTCGAACTACAGCCACCCGAACACACCCGACCAAACTCATGGGTTTAGCCCGAGCATAGTCCTACCGATGGAACTGCCGTCTCTTCTCATGTTTCCGACCAACCCAAGGGTTCAAAGTTGATTCATAGCATGCTAACCATCAAGATTTTTGACTAGCATAAAAATGGCATGTCCACATACATCACAGCCTACGAGTCAAATATTCCTAGCAAGCATACTACGTTATTAGGAGCAAGGTGCATGTGAGTGTGTGGGTTGGTGAGGAAGTTGAGCGCTTCCAACATTTCAAGGAATCAATGCACATGGAACAAACATCAAACACATCATAGGCAACAACATATGAGGAAATCACGCAACATGTGAGCATATAGTCATTCACAATATCTCAAACAAGTGAGGCACCAACCACATCGTAAGAAAGGGTAAGCAACATATAATTCCATACATCTCAACAAGCACCCAAATCCTAAGGTCTCTCTAGATTCTACATGAGCTTCACCCAAGCAAACAAAATCATTAAATTCATGATATAATTGGTGCTAGGCCACCTAAGATTAATAGTCCGCACCTATGGATTGTTGGAGACTTGAAAAACGACCTAGAGATGCCGAACTCCTATGTCCGATCGGCCGAAACCCCTAAAGCAACATTTATATGTTAGAATCCTAAATAAATCCCTCCTCATCACAAGGGTTTCAACAAAAATGGGTGGTGGATCTTACCTAGATGATCAACGGAGTGAAAAGGGTGGTTGTAGATGAGGAATCCTCCTTTGAGAAGATGTAGGGAGTTGTGGGGGTTTGATTTCCTTGGGCCCACCTTGCTCTTCTTTCTTCACTCTCCCTTCCTCCTTTCTTCTTTCTCTCTTTTCTCTCTTCTCTCTCTCCCCTTTCCTAGGGCAAATTCGTATGGGAGAGGAGTGCCCAAAAGAACCCTCTATTTATAATTCCAGATTTGGTGCAAATGGCCCTAAGCTTCCATAATTTCCTAAAATAGACTTATGGGACTCCCTATTGGTGTTGGGGTGGCCCTAACACCCCTCTGGCCACCAAACTCGGCGTGTAGGTGCCTTATGGCCCGATTAGGGCCCATGCAAAAATTGGGGACGAACGGATATATGATCTGAGAAGGCGTTTCTAACCTTTAAGTGGTCCTGTGGGGGCCATTTTGGTGATTGGAGCATTTCTGATGACCCTCTGGTCATGAAATTTATAGGATAAGTGGTCCATAGCCCGATGAGGGGCCTTACAAAATTTGGGAACGAACGGATGCGGGGTTTGATCGTACGGGTCCGATTCGCGATCAACGGTCATCGTGCCACGATCGGGGCCCAGATTTGGTGGGAAGGCGTTGAAAAATATATTAAACCTTCACCGTAAATTTGGAAGAAATCCGACGGCTGGAAGACCCGGAGTCTCAGTTTCTTTTATCGCCAGATTTTAATCTGACATTGGTGGGGCGCATTGGGCAAGTGCCAGATGGTACTTACTGGTGTCCACTGGGTCCACAGTCCGCGATGGACCACAAGCCCAGTGAGATCTATGATTTTCTAAAGTTTTAGATTTTTCTGACCCTTCTCGGTCGCTAGGTGGCCCACACGGGCTGTTGTTAAGTGTAAACGGTTCATCTGGCTTGGCAGCCCGCACTTGGTCCCATCATAACTAGACTGGTCCACCCCAGTATAAACTAACATTGAGTGCTAATGGTCGTTAAGTGATATTATAAGTTAATAATAAATAAATAAATAAATAAATTTCAAGAATTTTTGGAAATCCAAAACAGTGAAAATCTGGGATGTTACAGACGATGTGCTACCCTTCATGAATGGTCAGGATCAATTGATGTAGGTGCACCTTGTGTTGGGATTTTTGGCCTGCAGAATCACACAGATCTAGATCTAGGATGATAATCCAATGGCACCAAGCATACAAGAGAACACACGGATTTAACATGGAAAACCCTTACGGAAAAAAAACCACGGCACAAAGCGATAGATCTCCACTATGAAAGCATCAATTACAAAGAGAAAGGACTTACCCGATTCGAACAACCTCGAATCTCACCCTTACTATGCACTTTGATAACCCTAAACCCTTTTAGGAACCCTTGGAACTACTTTAGAAAGTCTTCTCATACCCTAGAATAACCCTAGGGACCCTTATTTATAGTTTAGGCAACTTCCCTTTCTCACCCTTGCGAAAGGCCGACTCAAAATCCGCAGTTCGCATCAGATTCGAAAACGAATTTGTGTAATTTACGACTAGTCGAGCCGAGTCTTCGACTAGTCATGGGACCCCTACAACCGGTCGAGCCATCCATTCGACCAGTCGAGCAGCTCGGACACCAAAATCCCATGTCGTTGGACTTTGAGTCGTGCAGGCCACGACCAGTCGAACTATTCCTACGACCAGTCGTGGCTGACCCACGACTAGTCGTAGCTACAATAAAAAACAGATTAAAGACTTTTTCCTAACACCTTGAACCATTAGATATCCACAACAGTGAAACTGAATGGATGGTCCCTACTGCGGACTCGCCATACCAAGTGTATAAGAAAGATGGTGTTGGTGGTTAATTTTCGGCTGTATGTGTGTGGGCGTGTCAGAATTGAAATTGCGGTTCAATTCAAACTGAATAGTTATGACCCCAAGCATTAAGATAGGCAGACACGTAGTGTATGACTGAGATTTGGTGAGATCGGTCACCTATTTAGTCACTTGCTCAATGTGTAAATAGGATAAAGCGATATTCAGATGGTGGAATTCGTCCTCCGATGATGGGTTATACCTTTGCTTTCCGTATGAAAGGATTTTTCAATACAGGTAAAGTAAAATAAGAAATGGATTCTTACATTCGGTCGTAAAGAACAACTGCCAAATACTTTTTCGAGTAAAGAACTGAATCCAACATGTGAGCATAGAATCAAATTACAGTTAAAATTACATGTTACTTGATTAATACTACGGATTACACTATGAAATGTAAACAACAAACTGAAAGTAAAGAATTAAACTAAGAAATGTAATTTGCGTGACAGGAAAAGTAAATATTACACTATGGAATTTAAATTAATTGGTAATTGAA
Source organism: Magnolia changhungtana (assembly GCA_030180095.1). Lineage (NCBI taxonomy): Eukaryota > Viridiplantae > Streptophyta > Magnoliopsida > Magnoliales > Magnoliaceae > Magnolia > Magnolia changhungtana. The sequence continues at coordinate 3,294,682 of JASAUF010000547.1, read as the reverse complement.
AAGATAATTGAAAAATAATGTTTAGTTTGATTGGGTTAGTATGAGACGAGATCTTCCTGCTGCTTTCCTCTTTTATTTATAGTCTTATTTTGGCCATATGAGTCCTTCTCACGTTCTAATCGTTGCTATAACTGTTCAACACTACTTGGCCTTTTGGATGCTTTCCACGTTCTGATGGTTGCTATAACTGTTCAACACTACACAACCTTTTAAAGATTTCCTTACCATATGTTCTAATAACCACTCCAAGCTTCCTTACTGACTCGACCACTCGATTGAGATCCTGGATGAATATCGACCACTTGATTGAGCTTCTAGATGACCATCGACCATTTGCTTGACCTTCCGGATGGCTATCAATTGCTTGGTCGATTGCTTGATTTTCTTTTGAATTCTCTTTAACTGCTAATGTATTGTTAACTTATCAAATGTAATATCATATAAACACTCAAAGCATCATCGGAGATCTTTAGCTTGCAATATCTTTTCCTTACTATAATTAGGTTTCCAAAAAATGATCGAGAATATGGTACAATAGATGGATCTACCGTTTTCACTTCTATTAGATGTACTGCATCATTTCCCATCTTTACCAAAGCCTACCAGAATGGGTGTGGATTGGGTACTACCCCAATAGGACCCAGCTAGAGACGGACGTTCCTGCTAGGGCTCTGTGGGGCTACCACAATGTAGATGTTTTATCCACGCCATCCATCCATTTTGACCAATCGTTTTAGGTCATGAACCCAAGTGGACCACACCATAGGATGCAATGGTGATTAAAAGTTTACCATTGAAAACTTCCCGAGGGGACAAAAGTATTATTAGATCAAGATGATATTATCTTTTCCCTTCGTATAGGTCTATGTGACCTTACGAACAAGTTTGATGAAAAATAAACATCACAATGGGTCCTAGGAAGTTTTCAACGGAAAGAATTCAATCCCCATTGCTTCATGTGGTGCGGTCCACTTGAGCCTTCAATCCCCTCCTTCTTGGGATCAAGCCATAAAATGATCTGAAAATGATATGTCAAAATGGATGGATCGCATGGATAAAACATATATAGCACGGTGGGCACCAAAGATCCCCTGACAAGACCGTCCATCTCTACCCCGATCAATCGAGTTCGGTGGATCCCCAGATGTGGATCCCACCTTGATTTATGTTCCTTACATCCATAGAATTCATACATTTTGATAGCTAATTTTAGGGCAAGATTTGAAAATGAAGCAAGTCCAAATCTGAGGTGGACCATACCAAAGGAAACCACAGTGATTGAATCCCCACCATTAAAAACTTCATGGACCAGCGTCCATCCAACCCGTTTATAAGGTCACAAAGACCTGAGTGAAAAGACCATATACATATCAGCTTGATCCAAAACTTGTGTAGCTCATGAGAAGTTTTAAAGAGTCAACTACCACTGTTTCCCGTATTATGGTCAACCTGAGATTTGGATCTGCTTCACTGTGGGATCATTCCCTAAATGAGTTTTGGAAACCACTGTTTCCTCTGTCATGGTTCACCTGAAATTTGGATCTGCTTCATTTTTTGATCATGCCCCAAAATGAGTTTTGGAAATGGATGAACGGCATGGATATAAGGAATTTAGGTCAGATTCAGGTTGGGCACCTCGAGTTAGAATTTGGGTCTGGTGTAGTTGCATGTTGGTCCTCTGAAGGTAAGGTCCGACCTGGTTTACACCCTAATCCATAGCTCAAGTGGTAGATTGAGTGAAAGATACCTCATTTCAACACTGAGGTCTTGGTATTGATCCCTAGTGGGGGTGGCTAACAGTGAAGTGTGAACTAACACTGGAGTGTACTAACAAGCGCTAACCGAAAAAAAAAAAAAAAGGTCCAACCTGGTTTGCCCCTTTACCCCCAGCTAAGCCGCCCAAGTGCACCCCTATTCATGGTGGCCCACCATGTGAACTTGAATGAGCCTGAGTCAACGTGGATGAATCACATCTAATTTAGACGAGCTGTCAATTCCTTTTAGGCGGCCTAATAACCATACCTAATAGCTAGGAGGGGGTCCACACAATTCAAATTATAGCAATATGAACCTATCTCCACACATTCCATTTTGATATTATCCATTTGTACCATCATAAATAACGGTGGGACCGCACCATAAGTACTGGTACCGTGTTGTTGTGGGATTTATATTATAGTGGCTATGAGAATTGACAACTCATTCAAATAGAGTGTAGCTAAAAAAAAGGGCCCATCCAATCATAAAGTGGGACACACCATGGAAGATAATGTACACCCAACCAAGAAACCTAAATTCAATGGTGGGGATTATTGTTGAATATATATATATATATATATATATATATATATATATATATATATATATGAAGGAAAAGGTTCTATGCAGTCATGGGCCCCACTGTGATGCGTGTCGACCATCTACCCCATCAGTCAGATGCACCATCACATGGTGGGCCTAGGGCTTAAAAATCAAGTCAATCCCTGACTTGTGTGCGCCACACCACATACAAAAGTTGAAAGGGGTTACCCTCCATTAAAACATTCATAATCATTTGTTGGGCCACCGAGATGTGTTTCACAAATCCAGCCCATCCACTATGTGTGTCCAACTCGATGAGGGGTCAGACCAAGCTTCAGACGCATCCAAATTTCAGGTGGGCCCACCAAGTGCTTTTATATGTTTTAGGCATGTCTTCATATGATTTTAGATGGTATGGCCCACCTGAGTTCCGTATACCGCTGATTTCTGGGATATCCCATAATTTAAAGGGGACCCATCAAATGCACGGTGTTAATGTTCAACATGCATCACGATGGCATCAACACCCATCACGATGGTACCCACACAGCTCGACCGCATGGAACCTTTTACCATATATATATATATATATATATATATATATATATATATACACACACACACACACACACACACACACACACATACAGACACACGGAAACGCTCACCTGTCAACTAGTTCGTACGTACTACGTACGAACTTTTTTGAGAACCCATCATACGTGATGTGGATCCAAAATCTGAACCATTCATGTGAAGCAGCACCTCGTGAAACCCCCTAGGCCCAAGTTTTACTTTGATCTAAAACTTTGATGGGCCATGAAAAATGAAAACAGTTTCCTCCCTTGATTTGCATTTCTCTTTGATATGGCCCACCAGAATTTTAGATCGGGGTGAAAATTTGTCACATGAGGTTTCATGGGATTCCGCATCACATGGACTGTTCAGATTAGACACCCATGAGACGTGTGCAAAGGTGCGCACGTGCGTAGGTGCGCAGGGGAGCATGACTCTCTCTCTCTCTCTCTTTTTATATATATATATGTATATATTTACGTTCTTATTAATGGGTCGTACATGTACTGTTGTAATACATGCACATGCATCTATTAAAAAGCAGCACTCCATAAATTATATATGCATGCATCAAGCATTAAAGATGAATGGATATATGTACCACATCAATACCATTCATGCATGTGCCGTGATTGGTTAATTTAGGGTGCGTTTGGATACCACCAAATAAGTTACTTAAAAAAAAAAAAACTTACAACAGTAGATAAGTGACTTGTTTCAGTTAAGTAAATTTAGTTTATGATTAGTTATAAGTAACTTTTTTACTTAAAAAGTACTTAATCACTCTGGTTAATATTTGCAACTTTCTACTTTTCAGAAGTTGTTGAAGAGAGGCATCAAGAGAAACGAAAGAGCGGAGAAGATATTTTTTTTAATTATTTTTTTATTTTAAAGGTGAAAGCCACCTGTTATGTATTGATGGAAGCAAGATGTACAATTTGAGATTCAGGTTGGCCCCACAAGGGTTGGCCAAACCGATCATATGAAAGAGGAACAAACAACAAAATCTACAAAGGGAACACAGGAATTGGAGATGATTGATGAAAAGGTTGAAGCACTAAATGCTAACAAGCAGAGTTGGAAGGACCTCCCAGGAAAAGGAGAAGCTGCACAGAAAAAGCGGGGCTGGCAGTGACTGCCCTCATTGCGACGAGAAGGCAGGAACTGCAAAAAGCCTTTATCAACCGATCCCAGTTTTGGGCCTGGAGAGCCTAATCTATCCAAGATCAGCTTTATCTAGCAGCATTGAGCCTTTAGTGGGCCGCGGGAGGTCATTTGGCTCGAGGAAGAAAGAGTTGGGAGCACCCATGCTGGCTCGTTTTGCAAGACTGTCGGCCATCGAGTTCCCTTCTCTTAGAGTGTGAGCAAATATGATATTAAAGGCCTGGACAAGTTGATGAACCGATCCCAAAAGGTACCAAATGTTCCAAGAGGAGTGGTTGTTCGAATTACTCACAACATCGAAGATCACCTTGGAGTCTGTCTCGGCTATGATATGTGTCAGGCCTCTGTCTCTGCAAAAATTCAGACCGTCCACCATCGCATGAGCCTCAGCTACAATGTTGGAAATAGTTCCATATCTGTTATGAAAGACAAAAATAAAGTTGCCAATGTGATCTCTGCATATTTCGTCTCCACCTCCCTCGCCCGAGTTGTCCCTTGTGGAGCCGTCCACATTCAATTTGACCCACCCCAAAGAGGGTTTGCGCCAGTAGACAATTTTGATCCTGTCGGATATAGAAGGGGAATATGATATCATACCCAAATGGTGGCCAAGGTTCAAGCCTTGAATTGAGGGGATATCTAAATGAAGAAGGTGAGAAAGCAATTCTTTGATCCATCTAGAAACTTTGGAAATCGTTAAGGCAGATGAGAAAGGCCTACCATCGAATCTGGAAGCATTCCTACCTAGCCACAGTTCCCAGATAATGATAGGGGGATGAAGCTGCAGAGAAACTTCCAGGATGAGGATTTGTTAGCAGCCATCGTCCATTGCTGAATTTTGAGAGAAATAGACTGCCCCTAGATGAAGTTGATCCTAAGTAGTTTGGCAAAGAAGTACCAAACTTGGGAAGCTATCAGGCCATTGGAAAGGAGGTGGTCAAGGTTTTCAGGGCTGGGGGATTGTTGGGAACTGACGGGGCTAAGATGAGGAGAGCTAGGCTGCTGGATTCTCTTCATAGGAATGGGGGCCGAGGGAATAGATTGGGGAAGATTTGAGGGAGAAGGGACAATGATTGAAGTTGGTGCGAGTTGGGTAACAGAAGGGGTTTGGAAAGGGAGATTGGAAGGGCTTGGGCTGAGGAGATGGTCCTCAGCATGGGATGGGACTGAGGTTGAAGGAGAAGTATTGACCTGGCCATGAGAAGAAGGAAAGAGGGCAGATTGAGGATGATGATTAGCCATGGCTCTAGCTTGACGAGGAGGGTTGTGGTTCATGCAACACTCACATTTGGATGCCAATTGGATACCAATTTTCTTAATCGCAACATCAACTGGGACCGCTCTGTGCATAACTTTCCAGAAAAATATCCCGATCTTAGGAGGAAGAAGCTTATTCCAGGCCTCCAGGCCTAGAAAGTCTAGGAAGGAGTGGGGCGGGTGGCTCAGATGGCATTCCAGGCTGATTTTAAAGAAAAACTTCCTGAAGATGTAATATTCTACCTGAGATAGTCACGCCTAGTTGAGAGGAGGTTCCCGCTATCTTGGATAGATCTGATCGTGGCAGTAGGGAGAATTGCTTCAACGACTGAGAAATTCCATCCCTCCGATAGACTTCAAAAGTCCTTAACCAGAGCATCTTTGGAGTGGCCTATAATGGGGGATAGAGCAGCTCCAATAAGAAGGCCCAATCCGGTCCAGTTTTGTGTCCAAAAATTAACATTGCCTTCTCCAATCATCTATCTAAGTTAAGAATGCAGAAGATAATCGAATTTCTGACTTGAATCCATATATTAGAGCCACCAATGTTGGAGAGACTCTTGCCTCTATGGAATTTAGAAAGGTACTTTGAATTGAAATGCTTGGCCCATAGAGATGTCCCTTAAAGAAGCCTCCACACCATTTTGCATAAAAGAGCTTTCATAATATCCGCCAGTCTTCTTATTCCTAGACCACCTTCACTAAGAGGATAACATAGATCCTTACAACTAACCCCATGCCGCTGGTTACGATGTTTAGAGGTACCCCAAAAGAAAGAGGCTAGCATCTTCACGATTTGTTTAGAAGCCTTACTCGGAATGCTAAGGGCCGAGAGGATATGCACAAGGATACCACCAAGAAGATGATTGATAAGCACCAACTTGACAGCTTGATTGAGGAGCGTGGCCTTCCATCCTGCTATCCGATGCTCGATCTTGTGTATGAGAGGAAGGATATGCTGATAATGGACTTTACCTTTCACTAGCGGAGCTCCCAGGTAAGTTAAGGGAAAGTGAGATTGCTTGGAGACAGTCAAAAGAGTGATTTGCCTCGCTCTTCCATATGGGGCCTTCTTTGGGAGGATGAAGTAGCTTTTAGACGCATTAGCCCTCTGACCCGAACTGGTCTCATAGGAGTGGATGAAAGCTAGGAGGGAACAAATCGAAGAAATCCTGCCATTCATAAATATAATCATGTCATCAACAAACAACAGATGGGATATGGAGCTACTGTTCCTGGGAAGTTCGTAAGGGAGGCATGTTTCAGAGAGGAAAAGGCGGGTGAGTCCTCTACTTAAGACCTCTGCTGTGATAATGAATAAAGTCGGGGAGAGGGGATCTCCTTAGCGGATGCCCCTAAAAGATTGGAAGAAGTCGAATGGTCTTCCATTGATGAGCATAGAGAACCAGCAGCATACTAGGCTGAATCCAAATGTTAGGAGACCGTTTTTGATGAAACACCATTCCATCCTATCATAGGCCTTTTCCATATCCAACTTGAGTATGATATTTTCCCTAACCATTTTCCTATCTATATCGTAAGCCATCTTTGAGGCTATAGATATTCTTTCCACTATATATCTGTCCTTAGTAACTGCACTTTGTTCATTGGAAATGATAGTAGGAAGAATGTGAGACAGTCTAGAGGCGATGATCTTGGCACTTATGGGCCTGTAGTCAGCGTAACTAGATGCATTTGGCTTCTTGGGAATAAGGAAGATTGAAGCGCAGTGGAACGATTTGGGAATATTGCCTCCATGGAAGAATTCAATAGCAGCTTGAAGGATGTCATTCTTGATAACCTCCCAACAAGAGGTGTAGAAACCACCAGAAAAATCATCTGGGTCAGGTGCGCTATCAGCAGGGATAGCAAAAACAACAGCTTTGACTTCTTCTATAGAGGGAGGATGCACTAACATAGTATTCGTATGGCTGGTTATAAGATTGGGGATACAGTGAAGCAGGTTTGGCGGGGTCGTGGGGTTCTCAGAGGAAAAGAGGTTAGAAAAGTACCTTGTAGCTTCGGCTCCTATCTTTGAATCTGAGTGAAGATTGGAACCTGAAGGGAGTCGGATGGATGAGATTGAAGCTCTTCTTCTTTTGTCGATGACAGACGCATGAAAGAATCTGGTATTCCTGTCTCTTGCCTTCAACCATGTTACTCTGGATTTCTGTTTCCAATATGTTTCTTCTAGGATGAGGGTCTTCTTCAGCTCAACTTGAGCTAGATTCATCTTGGCCCTGTCTTTGATAGAATTCAATTGAATTAAGCCCTTTTCACTTCATCTTCAACTCGTTTGATTGATTAGAAAACGTTCCCAAAAGAAAGTCTGTTCCAAGATTTGAGGGTAGCTTTGAGCCTTTTCATTTTAAGAAAAAGACTAACCATGGGGGTGGCCTGCTCCAGATGTGTCCATGACTCTGTAACCACATTGATGAAATCCTCATGAAGTGTCCACATGTTCTGGAATGTGAACGGAGAGGGCCCGTGCTTACTTGGGGATTAACCACTAGAAGGAGGGGGAGTGATCAGAATAAAGTCGTGGTAGGTGTTCCACCTTGCTGTTTGGGAACGATTGCAACCATGCTGAATTAAACATCATCCTATCCAGTCTAGCCTAACATTTGTTAAGGTTTGATTTATTATTGCACCAGGTGAATTTTGAACCTGCATAACCTACGTCCAGAAGGCCTGCATTGTTGATGGCTGACTTAAAATCATCCATACTCCTTATGTTTGAAGAGGTGCTCTCAATTCTTTCTTGGAGGCTGATAGTTGTGTTGAAGTCCCCAAAAACTAGCCATGGTTCAGGCTTAATTCTAGATATTAAGAGGATCTCTTCCCAAAGGGATTCTCTTTATCATCTATTACACGCAGCATAAACTGTGGAGATCAGAAAAGATGAATTGTTTTCTATGGAAGTAGCAAGAACTGTGATACATTGCTTGGACGCTGAAACTGGCCGGACATTGAATGAGTTTTTATACAGAATCTAGATCTTACCTTCAGCTGAGTCTTCCTCAATAGTCTGCTGAAATACCAAAGAGGCTGCCACTGCATTTCTCTTGGATGGACGAATCATAGGTTCTTATAGGAGAAGGATATCAATGCTCTTAGATCTTCTCATCCGTTTCAGGTACCTGATGGTTGGTTTATTTCCAACCGCGCACGTTCCAGGAAAGGATGCTAGGCATCAGACACTCATCCTTCAATCGTGACCCTTTTTCTTAAGCCACGCCAGACTTCGAATCTTCCTAGATGGAGTCTTTCTGTTGATGCGGGTGTGTTTTTAGCATTGGTGGAATGCTGGCATGGATGATGAAGATAAGAATTGGGCGATGTGGAGGCAAGGTCTTGCTGACCCCTGATATCAACCCACAAGTCTAGGTTTGTTGCTGAAGAGTATGGCAGTTCTGAAGGTCTTGAGTTGTCAGATTAAGAATCTGAGTTATAGGGGGATAAAAGATCTGTTGGGGATTTATGTTGTGGAATCACAAAGATCTAGATCTAGGATAACAATCTAAGAGCACCAAACAATCACAAGAGAACACAAAGATTTAACATGGAAACCCTTTCGGGAAAAAACCACGGCACAAAGCGATAGATCTCCACTATAAAAATAGAAATTACAAAGAGAGAGGACTTACCTGATTTGAACAACCTCAAATCGAACCCTTACTACACCCTTTAGAAATCCTAAAACCTTTTTAGGAGCCTTTGGAACCCCTTTAGAAAGTCTTAGCATTCATTAGAATAGCCCTAGGGACCCCTATGTATAGTTTAGGAAAGTCCACTTACTCACCTCTTTGAAACCGCCTCAAATTTATGCAGTCCACGCAGAATCCGTGCACCATCTACATAACCTTTGACTGGTCGAAGGGCACCCTCGACTGGTTGAGGGTCCCGGATACCCAAAAATATAGCTCGCTGGACTTCGAGTCGAGTGGGCCTCGACTGGTCGAGTGGACCCTCGACTGGTCGAGCAACGCGATGATGTACAAATTCAAGACATCTGTTTGACAATAAGATCATCCTCATCAGATAAAGAAATCCTGCCTAAGGTAGTTGGGTCTTCCTCAGTCCAATCCCACCTCTCACAACTGACATATCTGTTGTCTTTGGTTTGGAGTAGTTTACCAAACATACTTATGTTCTTAATAAGTAAAAACTACAATAAGCTACTTGTGAGATAAGTAGCTTCTCCTAAGCAACTTACAATCCAAATGCCCCCTTAAAAGGATATACACATCCAATGCTAACTCCTATGAGACAAATTTTCTCTACTTATTCTAAGAGTTTTGAAAGGTTTTGAGTTCTTCTAGTATTTTAAATAAGGATTATAGGTGATAGTCTATCTTTTAACATCTTCTAACAATGCAAACTAGTGATAGACACCCTTTTGATAGTCATATGGATTCTATGAGACTCTGGGCTTAGTAGAATCCCGAAGACAATGAGCTATATTGCTCCTTTAGTAAGGTGTAAACTATCTTTAAGAAGTGGCATTGTAGCACGCCTCTTAGCAAAATTTCTTTAAGTGAGCTATCTATTTATTAGTAAAAGTGAATACTCTTAAAACCAATTCACTTGAGAGTGAAATTTCATGTCTAGAGGTGAAATCTGGTCCTCTTGGCTTTTTTCATGTGGATTATGAGGTTTTACTTAAAGATGTTCCACTCCTCAAGAGGTTTCTTGGAATTAATCCATCTGCACTTGTGGCCATGTTCAAAGAAAAAAATTGCTTTGTGGATACCTTCCTCGGGAGTTTAGGAAGCAGTTCTCCTTTGTTATGACTTTGTTGATCCTTCGTAGCATCTATTCTTGACTATGAACTCTATTCACCTATTCTCTTCATTTTTGTAGCTTAATTCCTGACTTTGTTGTACATTCGTTTAAGAAGTTACTAGTGTCTTCAACTCATGTTTAATCTCCATAGTTGATATTGCAATTTAACCTATTGGAAATGTTAGCATGGTTCAATTTTGTGTTCTAGTCACTGTTCATGTGCCATACCATAGCATTATGGAAGTAAGCGATTCTCCTCTCTTTCAATCTTGTTGAGGTTTTAAATGCACCTGCATTCATCTTTCTCGAAGTCTTAGATGTTTCATAGATCCGTTATTTGATTTTTTCAATGGTTAGTTTGATCTCCTCTTTCTTTTTAACGCAGCGATGAATGGGATAAGGTCGATCACCGTCTTCCTCAAGGATAATTACTCCAAATCCACAGAGCTTCTTCTAACTCCTCATAGAAACTTCTCGAATCCACGAGGAAAAGAAATAGAAATAATTTTAAAATACATGAAAAAAGCTTGTTGATTGGTTGATAGATGAAATAAACGAGTCTACAACCCTTTAAGTAGGGATACCAAGACTAGGAAGAAGTTTAAGAATTAAACTATAACTAAAACTCCCTAAAATTTGTAACTTACTATAAATAGTAAATTTTCTATTTGTAGTAAGTGTCCTATGTGTTTTAACCACATTATTCTCCTAATTTTTCTAAACACTTTTAATGTTGGGCAGAACTCCTAAAGCCTAATGGATGAAGAGTTATAATCAAACTAAAACTTACTATTGATAGTAAAAAATGGAATTAAACATGGAATTCGGCTGTCGATATGATGGAATCTCGCAAATTGGGTGTGGGAAACCCGGCATAGCCAAGTTGGCTGGCTAAAGTAGATTGTTCTACCCCAAAATCATATATGGGACTTCAAGTAACTCATTCCGGTTTGCGAGATATGCCTATTTTAAGGTTCTGACGGTCTTGATGACTTTTGCCTCTGATCCGGCCTTCTTTGATCCATCTTGGACATGAAAGTGTTCGTGACCCACTCTACATCATTCCCCTCCACTTCAAAAGAACCCTTCCTCAAGTTCTCATGCTGCTTCGGTTCATGATACTTGTTCTAGTGCGCCGTAATGATACCTGGATCAAAAGTTATGATCAATTTACGGTCCACCTTTTGGTCCAACCATGCTAGGAATATATCTGTTACACGTTGCACATTACTTTTCCTCCCGTGTAACACTCTAATGTAGGATGAGTAAAGGATGACTTAATGGAATGCCTAAATCACATAAATTCAGGCCGAAGGGGCCCTGATTAGGGAAAAACAGCCAAAACACATAATATAACTTCTAATGGCCATAACTTTATGGCCGGTTTATCCATTCCATGTGTACAATATATTACTACACCTTAGCCAACAATCTATTTTCAGTTGGCCCAAAGTGTCTTCGTAAAACTTAGTCATTCGATGGATCAAATTAGGGTTTTAAGTTAAAACTTATTATTCTTATATATTTTATTTTCCTATGTTTAGGGTTTTGAGAGTTCAATTGTGTTTTAAGGGCAATGTTCATAGAAGTTTAGCATTATTAGAGGCAAAGTTTGATGTCCAACAAAAAACCCTGCAAAGAATACAGGAGATGCATGCGATGTATACAGAACTGAGGTGGGCCATACCATCTAAAACTATGTGAAGACATGCCTAAAACATATAAAAGCACTTGGTGGGGCCCACTTGAGTTTTGAATGTGGGTGAAACTTGGTCTAACCCCTCATCTAATTGGGACACACACAATGAGAATCACATCTCGATGGGCCCAATAAATGATTATGAATGTTTTAATGGGAGGGTAATCTCTCTCAACTGTTGTATGTGGTGTGGCCCACCAAGTCATGGATTGAATTGATTTTTAAACCCATGGCCTACCATGGAATGGTGCATCTAACTGATGGGGTAGATGTTCAGCGTACATCACGGTGGGACCCACACAACTCAACCTCATAGTACCATTTCCCTGTACACACACACACTATATATATATATAAGGCATACTTTAAGTTTTATGATAAGGCACATGTTATTTCATAGTTTTTTTTTTTTTAATGGCAACTAGTGTATTTACCAAGAGTCACCAAGAATTACAAAAGCCATAATAAAGTTTTATTTATTTACTGTAATTTGAAAATAAAAATAAAAATAAAACCCAACATGAAGCATCTTAACTTTTCAAACTTATGAATCAAACGCGCCACCTCATGTTACTCCAGCACCCCACAAATTAGGATTGGTCTGTGAATCAAGGCCAGATGAATGGTCTGAATTGTTGAAAAAATTAAAACAATTTTTTTTTTCTGTAGATAGGTAAACCAAAAATAATCAGGACAGGCTGAAGCATGTATGAGAACATTGTCCTTCAAGCGTTATTTGCCCTTACTCAAATAGATTGAGCATGCTGAAAGGTTCCAGACAAATAGCTTCTAGGATACGACGACCTTGGTGTGGATCTGCGTTCAGCAAATACGAGGATCCACTAATGGAACTCTTGTACACAAATTTCTGGCAGAAATAAATAAAAGAAAAATCCCAAAATTAGAGAGAGAAAGAAGTATTAGACCACAACACTGGTTTGTTCTTCAGGCAAAGGTTCAAATGAACCTTTTTAGACCACAACGCTGGTCTGTTCTTCAGGCTAAGGTTCGGATGAACCTTACTGTCTTGCTGGAGTCCACTATTTGTAATTCTTACTTTGGTTCGAATGAGTATGCTTAGAGTATGTTGGTGATGGGTTGCAAACCCATCTAGGCACTGTTTATATAGGCTAGGATGGCTGACAGTTTTGGTCCAGGTCTTTAATCCATATGACTGTTTCTAGCTGTTGGTGAGAAACTAGCTGTTATTGGCAGTTTCCGACCGTTGTGCATGTGGTGTAACAACTGCTGCATGTTGACCATTTAGACTCGTTGGCTAGCCATTTCTAGTTGTTGGGCTATTCACATGCAACCATTATTGCATGATCTGTCTTAATGTGCATGAGGAGTTACACTTCACTCTAATGGCTAGTTTTTTTTAGCCTCTATATAAGTCATACGGGTCTCATTCAGACTTCTAGACTCATCCTAGCCACTTGCCTTATCTCTCTGTCGCATCGCGACTCACACCGGTTCGCATAAGGTCACGAAGGAGCAACCCTCTGCGACACGATACGGACGTGGGAAGTGCAATGCGCGTGACTTGCGCCTCTACAACTACACTACCTCACATGCCCATGCCCTCGTATTGAGCCCGTGCTTTGCACAGGAACATGCAAGCCTGATACACCACGGACCAAGCATATAAAACATAAAGGTACTCCACCTTTCTCATATAAACCCAAACTTTTCCTTCTTGTTTTCCAATGTGGGACTATTCCCAAAACACCAAAAAATGAGTTTTTTATTACAAATACTTTATATAATATGTATACATTTTTAATATTAAAATATATTTAAAATCAACATTTTATAACAATCCCCCGCTTAATTTTAAAATATATTTTTTTGAAAAAATATTTGACAGAATAGAAACAACTTATATGCACAGAGAAAGAAATCTTTTGATTTGAATCTTTCCTTAGTGTAAGTATCTCGAAGCTCTATCAAAATTACTGGTAGCCGCAACTTTGAACCAATTATTCCTAGATAACAGAACCGGAGAAACTACACACATATTTACTTTTGTGTATATTAGAGTTCCCATAATCTTGCTTAGCACAATTAATGGCCATGTGCTCATTCTATTCATGAACGATCCCGAGAGAAACTCCAACTCTCATGAGAGACGGCACCATCTCCACGTCCACATAAGTGAAATCATTCCAGTGTCTTTATTACTGTTAAGACACTTGTCTTTTAGACTGGATTTCATTAAGAGTTTTAAGACTCAACCCTCTTTTGTAACGCTCATCACTTACTATTATGGATGAGGTCGTATATAATTTTAATGTTAAAACTATCAGTAACTTATTTTTACCAATTGAACCCGAAATTAGAGATTTTTCGATTTTAAGTTGGGTTACCATCACTGGTGGAACTTTAGTTGAAGAGTTTCAACCTCATCCATCTAGATGTTGCTTGATTTCACATAGGAAATAACAATGATTCCATATCGAATCAATTGTCTCACATAATCATGTCATAGACTAATATGTCTAGACTTACTATCATAAGTGCCGCTATAGGATCTAGCTAATGCGGCATTGCTATTACAATGTAGCGACACAGCTGACATAGGCTTTACACAAAAAATGATTTCTAATAAAAGATTCCTAAGCCACTCAGCCTCTTTACCTATTGTAGCCAGTGCTATAAATTCATACGCTATAGTCGAGTGCGTTATGCAGGTCTGTTTCTTGGATCCCCAAGATATAACTACACCTCCTAGGGTGAATACCCGCTCTATAGTAGACTTGTTGTCCCCTGCACTCAATATTTAGCTTGCATCATGTAAGACCCGTACCCTGGCTTGTACTATTTCTTAGACTTCCACAGTCCTCTCAGTCGAATTCCGGCGACCTGCGATCTGCTATCGGTATTTGCGCGCAACCCTGAGTCGTATCCTGTTTTCCAGAGTCGGCTCAACCCGAGACTTGTACCCTTGTGATCGCGCTGTCGCAGCAGTTTCGATGCCGCATCTCGCCCGCCGAGGCGATACCCTAGCAGGAAGAAGTGGGCCCGCGTTCATTCCGAAGAAATGCCGTGCGTTGCAAATTTCAAGGGAATCTCTATGATATGTCCCATCAATCAATGTCAAGTACACACCATGTCTCAAGTACAATAACCCATCCCTCATTTTTCAAAAGTCAACCCTTTCTCTCCCCTCACCATTCCTCTTTTACCCCATTTTCAACTAAGCCCATACCTCCCATCACCTTTCCTTATAACACCCATCCCCTTTAATATTTTATTTCTCCTTCTCACATTCTATCTCCACTCTCCCAAGCTCCATACGTCCAAGCATTTCAAGAGCAATAAGTGTGGCCCACTTTCCCTACCCTCTCATCTCTCATCCCCACCATCAAAACCTCATCAACCACCATCAAAAGCGGAGGCAAGGAGCTAAGGAGGCTTAGGGATCAAGGAGAAGGCCTAGAGGTGGGTGATCTACCGTTGAATTCTTATTTTAGGGCTCACTTGTTGGTGGGACTCATTTTGATGAATGTGATGTATCCATGAGGGGCCCATAGTGGCGGGGTCCCTCTATCACCGTATCTCTCTCTCTCTCTCTCTCTCTCTCTCTCTCTCTCCTCTCCCTAGAGTGAAGTGGGCCCCACTAAATCATGTTAAATCCACTCCATTCATCAAACGGTGTGGCCCACCACATTTTAGGCAAAATCCACCGTCCGGTGGGAAGCCCCACATGCTGATATATATATATATACACACACACACACACACACTATATATATATATATATATACACACACACTCATATATATATGTTGATGGTGGGCCACGTTCATGTGGGACCCACCAAAATGTCTGTGTGTATCCACGCCGTCCAGCGTCCAGGACGCTGGACGTGAGGCTGGTTAGTGTTAAGTGCATCTGGCATGGGTGTGTACTAACGTACTGACAAAAAAAAAAGATTGATTTTTTTGTGATTTGGGGTGGGCCGCTCATGCAGGCCTCACCTTGATGTATATACATAATCAACGCCGTCCATTCTATTTTTTAGATCATTTTAGGCATTAAACTGAAAAATGGGGCCAATCCAATTTTCTGGTGGGCCATGGTATAGAAAACAGTTTTGTTATCGTTGAAAACCACCTGTTGTTTCTGTACCCCGAAACATGTCCAATATTGGGCTCGTTTGGTTTGTATTAAACAATAAAAGCTAATGGGTGGGGTGGATTTTGTTGAAATGGGCCCCACCTATGAAAAACCTCAGAAAGTTAGGTTTCAATATATATATATATATTGTGAACGCCTCCTCCCCCCCCACACGCTGACGAGTGTTGCGGTGGTGTCACTTGGTTGGCTTTCATATCGATTTTTTCTATTGTAGGCGGTGTGCGCTATTAACTCAGGTGTGAAAATACATTTGATTTGGAGTCGCCACTAGCCAAATGAAGCATAAAATCTACGGCCGACTAGGAACCGTAGAATCGCTTAGGAGTTAGGCAATCTCACGATTTTCTAACTCAAGTGACTCCCACAGTTGGTCTGCAGCCCTAGATTCCGAGTAAGGGCCTCGGTGACAAAAAAGGAAGGTTTTAAGCACCCTTTTTCGCCCGCACAATGTGCGGTCTCTACTTCACAAGATTTGTAATTTTTTAGGGATTTAATGAAATATCGGTATTTTATACTTGGCCATGCTTCACATAACCCAGGTGGGCTGGGCAGGCAGAGATAAGAAAAAAGGAGTTATCTAGCCTTACATCACAGAGCCAAGTGGCCCTTGGTAGGCAAATAAAATAAAAGCAGTAAATAAGGCAAAATGCTAGCTAGCCTTACTTCACAGGACTCAAGATCCCGGGCAGGCAAATAAAATAAAAAAGGTTATCTGGCCTTACATCACAGAGCCAAGTGGCTCTGGGTAGGCAAATAAAGTAAAACAGTTAATGGAAATAAATGCCAACTAGCCTTACTTCACAGGATTTAAGGTCCTGGGCAGGCAGATAAAGTGAAAAATGGAAGATGGAGAATGATGCAGAATAAAATGTGAAGGTGATTAATGCAATAGGAATGTGTGGAGTAGAATGCTAATTGAATAGAAATAGACAAATCCTTAGCCTTTTTGACTCATTTGATGACCATTTTTGTCTCTTGCGTTGGGCAACATGTCGGCACATTGGAAATATTTAAGGTACTCTTGGTAGCACCTCTAGGCAAACTCCCAAATCCCAGACACTCTGTATCTCTTTTTCTCTCTTTCTGCTTTCTATTTTCTCTCTTTCCCTATCCGTTTCTCTCTGTCTACTGGAACTCTCTTCCCTCTCTCTTTAATTTTTCTTTCTCCCTCTGCTTCCTTTGATTTATCCTTTCTGTCGTCTCTTTGAATTTTTTCTCCTTTCTTTTCCCCCCTGATCTCGTGTCCTTGGATGCCTTATATAGGCAGCAACCCATGTCTCAGATGACTGATGTACAGGGTCCTACTGTGAGCGTACACCCTGATTGATGGGCCCTACACGTTACTGCAGGGTGGGCGCCTACCATAAATGACGGCGAGAGCACTATTATGTGGGCCTGCCTGGGACGCTACATGTGTGTGTATAATCTATTTTATAAGAGGTAACGTCCTATGGCCCCCTCGTGTATACGCAATCCCTATAATATATCATATTATAATATACAAGAGGCGACGTCCTGGCTTGTGAGCCTGGATGAGTACAAGCAATTTTTATAATATATTATGTTTTTTACTTTCTTTCCTCCCGACAACACGCAGGTGTGTGGGCCCCACCGTGATGTGTTTTGAGCATCAACACCATCAGTCAGATGCAAAATTCCATCGTGGGCCTAGGTCTCAAAAATCAAGTCAATCTGTGACTTGTGTGGGCCCCACCACATACAGAAGTTGAGAGGTGCCGTGCACCATTAAAACATTCATAACCATCTTTTTGCGCCCACCGGGATGTGGTTTGCAAATCCAGCCCATCCATTATGTGTGTCCTACTTGTATGAGGGTTCAGATCAAGTTTCTGGTGCATGCAAATTTCAGGTGGGCCCCACCAAGTGCTTTTATATATTTTTAGAATGTCTTCACATGATTTTAGATGGTATGGCCCACCTGAGTTTCGTATACGGTTGATTTTTGGAATATCCCATAATTTAAAGGGGACGCCTAAAATGCACGGTGTTGATGTTCGAAACGCATCACGGTAGGGCCCACACAGCTTGACCTCATGGGGACGTTAAAATCAAGCTCCAGCGCACTGTTCTTTTTCTCTTTATAAAATATAATGATTACATGGATACGTGGTTGTATTTGTTTTCATCTTTTTATGCAAAATATTCAAACGTGTGTATCTTGTTCGTTTTTCATCTGTTTTCAGTAACCTTAGTCTCGTTGGAAAGATGATCAGATAAGCTCTCCAACAAGACTAGATCACTTTGATTAGACCTCGTTAGACGTGCCAAAAATACGTCCGTCCAATATATGAAATCGGTCACTCGCAACTTGACCAATGACCTCCCTTTGATGATATTAGGATTTTTGGAAACGTTTTCTAATAAGCTTTTCATTGTAACTGAAATCATCTCGATCAAATTGTTCACTCCCCAAGTATAGGGTTGTGATGTAGTAATAAACTCAGTAAGACCGAGGTCGAATCCACAGGGATTGAAACCTGTACGTAATCTAAAACTAACTAGAACTAGAACTAGACTAAGATGAAATCTAAATTGAATGTAATTGAGTAAATAATGGTGAAATAATTATCTAAAACTTAGAAAATTCAGGGAAAGGACACTAGGGATTCAGAGGATCCACTTGTAGAGATCAGGGAGATCGTATGCCTGTTTCAAGAATTCAACTGGACTCAGAGTCCTATCTACATCCAGTTGAAGGGTGTAACCATGAAAATTAACAGAATTGTCTTTGATTTAGTTTTCAAGAGATGAAAGGTATATGAATTAGAATGGATTCCATCACCAAACCATGCCCAAGAGACAAAGTAAACAACAGAATTAAACTAATTACCAACCAATCAACATGTTATGAAGGTTAGGAAGGGTACCGACATCCAACCATGCCCAGGAGACGATGGTGAACAACAGGACTTCTTGACGTCATAGACATAAAAAGGAAAAAGAAATACTCAAAGCCATCGCAGACCCATTGTAATTTCAGTCACAACAGACCATTAAAAACTAAAAATATTCTCATAATAAAATTAAATCAAAATCATCTAAACAAAAGGCACAAGCATAAATTCTCTCATCACGCTACAAGCTTCACCTCTTAGCCCTAGCTAAGAGATTCAGCCCAACATGAATGGGCCGAATCCTTTAAACAAAACAAAATAAAAATAAAAATAAATAAAACAAACTCTACTCTATCTCTGCCTAGCACGTTCCCAAAATCGGATTCTCCCAGTTGTGGATGCTTTTCTCCATACCCTCTCTCTCCTTTTATAGGCTGCTGTCGAAAGTTGTTGTGTATCCTTGCTGGAGTCGGACCGATGAATGAACCTACAAAGCCAGCATCTTTAATTGCGTAACTGCCGGCGTAACTGGTGGGGCCCGCATTCGAGTTTTTCTGTGAAATCCAATCCGCTCATTGGAACACCCTTAAAATTTTAGTACAACTAGGCTATTTTTGGACCGAAATTGGTGTGTCCCACCCATCTTTTCATTGCACCGTCAGTCCTCTATTTGGACAAATGGAAACTAATCTCCACTGAATTCTAAGATTCGGTCACCTAGGATTTGATGAGGGAGATCTTAGGTTCATGATGGACGGTCTAGATCAAACTTTTGAAGTGCGGTAGTGGCCTTCAAGAATGATCCACAATCTCTGTTTCCGAAACAGAGCCGCGGAAAGCCTATTGCGCTGAGGTTGGTGGGGCCCACTTCTTGACATTGACGGGGGAATCCATACTGCCTATTGGATTCAGGGCGAAAAACCGTCATGGAAGGCTGATTAAGGTTTGATTTTGGTGTGGTCCACAAGCCATTTTGGTCCACCGTCCATCTTCCATTTGGACGGCTGGATTGCAATCCTCACTGTCTTCTGAGTTTCTGACACCTAGGCGAGGGTAGTTACCCCCCTTTTGACACCTTGGACGGTCCAGATTTTCAAATAGCATGATGAGTGGGTCCCACTGATAGAGACCGGTGGATGCAGGTGCGTCCGCTGTTGCTGGTGAGGAAAGAGTCGGGTAAGCCGACTTTGAATGAGGTTCCCGGTCCGGTGCGCCTCCAGCGTGCTTGTACATGGTGTACACTCACCTCAAGTGCGGAGTCCACTGTGTTGCTTATGTGAAATCTATTCCGTCCATCCTCTCAGGAACTTCATTAAACACGTTGAGACAAAAATTGCGACATATCCAGATATCAGGCGGGCCCCACTTAAGGATTTAAGGAGCTGATTTGTCCGTTGGGCCACTTCCACAGCGATCCAAGAGTTGAAACTCGATGTATACGGTTAAATTATTGTCCTCAGGCCATGTATGAAGTTTTGAGCTGAACAGATGGTGGAAACCCTGTGATCTTTCATTCTGGATGATTTTCGGGCCACTAGAGCTTCAGTTTCTCGATTTTCTCAGATCCCTGGTGTGCAAATCCGTCGATCCTGGTCCCCTAGGGTCCGTCCCTTACTCTGATGAATTTTGGACGTTAAATCTCAGCTTTTAGCACCTTTTTACAATCCATGCTCTCAAATACACCCTGCATCACAAATATGGTTAAAACTGGGCGTTAAACAGTATCATGCTCGTAAATTCAGGTAATAAATGGGGTCTAATATACAATATTTGACCCTCAACACAACCCCCAACTAGCATTTTGCTAGTCCCGAGCAAATTATCCGAAAAATAAGTTGAGAACTACAGGATAATTTCTATGTATTCGAGCGAATTTTGCAAAACAATCTAGATACGATAATTCTAAGATTCATGAATGTTGGGTATTACTTTCTCCTGGATTCAAGCACACGATAAACCTCATAATCTAGTTCAAAGTATTAATCCATCAATTAGAACAATTCCAAACATTGAGTTTCATGGGTGTATAGTGTAATCTTCTGCTTATCATCAAGGTTTAGTTCTCTATTTCAGGATATTATTGGTAACAAATAAGAGAACTCATGACAACCCAAGCCTAAATCAAAACCTGCCTCATATATCAACATTCCGACCCTTAATTTTTTCGTCAAAAGTAATGCTAATGAAAGGAATTAAATCCTCACCTATAGGGAGCAAACCTATGGTGAAGATCAATCGTCTAATTCTCTCCAAATGTCAATCATGGGGAATCGAATCTACACCAATAGGGAGCAAACCTATGGTGAAGTTCGTTTACCCTACCCTTTTCGTAGGCAGCTATCTTGTAGCTGGGTATTTTTTTTTTTTTTTTCATTCTTTCATTCTTTTCTCTCTTTTTTTTTCAAAAAATTCTTTTTCTTTTTCTATATTCTTCGTATTGAACAAAATGAACAAATTCCCTAGGTTGGTTCCTTCCATGCTTAATGATCACCAAGTTACAATTCAATATCGAACTGAAACCTTAATGTGCAAGCGAGATGTGTCTTATAAAATCATGACGTAATCAATGTTTAAAACCTCTAATCATGGATTAACAGTTCGAACTTAATTGTGAAATCTAACAAATAACTGAATCCAAGAGTCATAAATTACCAACATCACTTATCTTGTAATTCTAAATCCAAGATGGTCGTCAAAATCACTTCGAATTCACAAGAAATTCCAGAAAAATTTAAAAATTTTCATTTCAGAAAAATTTTAAAATTTTCACAAATTTTGCTCAAGACCAAGAAAATACTGATTAGGAAACCTAATCTCCCACCCCCAACCTAAAATCTACATTGTCCTCAATGTAAAAGATATAAGCATGCAATGCACATGGGACAACGAAAGTAAATGAGAAGTGATGGGAAGATAGTACCTGGGTAACGAGTCGAGAGAGACTTTTCCATAGAGATCTCAACATGAGAGCGGGTCAGCACAAGAGTGAAACCAATCGAAAGTAAAACACAAATAATAAAAATAAACTCCTACCTATACCACTTTCACAGGTGCTCTTGATTGCATTTAGCGTATGCAACAAGCCTTTAAACCCCTAGGTTGGCCCTAGTGGACGAGTTGTAGTCTCGTGAGGGTTTGTAGCAATGTTACCCACAAACATTGAATTGACTAATCATGGAAAATGGAATGGAATGAAAAGCTGGGTTGCCTCCTAGGAGTGCTAAGTTTATTGTCTTCAGCCAGACAAATAAAGCAAACTACCCTAGTCCTATGAAAGCAGGGAAAAACTACTCGATCATGTCGTAAGGTTCCTTTTCCGGCCAATATCGTGATAAGTTTCTCAGTAAGTTCCTCAACAGGAACATCCAAAAGCCCTTTTTGCAATAAGCTTGGATGCCTTGGAGGTTGACTTTCCAGAAAAACTTATGTACCTCATTAAAAATTTGACGTTGATTCGCTTGAGGTATCCAAAGTATATATGATTCACCTGTGTTAGAAAAAATTTTGAAGTTAGTATCCCATGGTGAATCAGAGACTACAAGTAGATCAAATTGAGAAAAATGTTCAGGAAGTGGTGTAGTCTCAACACATTTCGAAGTATCAGACTTCGGTTCAATTTTTAGCTCCTCCTCCCTTAATGGTAAGCAGTGAGAATCTGGGGAGGTCGGGGCTTCAAAGTAAGGGTTCTCTTGGTCAGTGATGACTACCGAGATATTGTCTTGCAAGACATTCACTATGTCTCTTATCATGGGATCGTTTGAATCTGCAAAGTGTGCCAAGCAATCATCCAAAGCATTGGGACATTCAGTTGAGAGTGACTCATTCTTCACATTGAAGTGTGTGATGATCTGTTCAAGGATTCTATCGTCTTTAAAAGTAGACGAAAGTGTGCTCTCTTGCTCCAGCCCTGCACAGACAGATTGAGGATCAGTATACGAAGCATTGATGTGCTGACTCTGTTCATTGATACTACTCAGAAGAGGCATTGAATCATTAAAATTCAACAGTTCAAATGGTGGCCTCAACTGGGTGGTTTCAAATTCCAGAGTTGTATCGAGTAACTCGTTCATCTCCTGAATCATATCATTATGTAATTCAGGGGAGTGGTCCAAACATGTCTCACAAGAGATAGAAGGGTTGGTTGTAAGGAGCTCATCCACTTTTAAATCAGATATGTCAGGTGAGTGGAGTAGCTCATTATGACCGCTCACTTCGTGCACTTCTTGATCATTGACCTGGACCAAACTTGAGATTAATTTTAGGGGAACTGAGGCTGAACATTCATGATCATCATCCCAATACGCATCATCGTCTAATTCTGTGCAGTGCACACTTGGGATGGGATTGCTTTCCTCACATTCTAAATTTGGTTGAGGTTCGAATAAACTAACCTCCACCTCAACATTAGATCCTGTGTATCATGTAAGGAAAGTGTGTCATCATCACTGTATTTGAAAGACACCCATGTATCTCCATCATTCTTTTGAACGGTCATCGAGATCGACTCATCGGGAAATTGAACTGTATGCTCATTAATGGAATCCAACTCTTCATTCCAAATTCCAGATTTTGTCAAAAGCGAGTGAGGATTACTTTCCTCGCATTGTATTTCTGGATTGGATTGTAGTTGAAACGAACTAGCCTCCATTATTTCATTAGAAGTAGGGAATCCAAAGGAATAATCAACAGGATCAACGGGTTGCGGTTGAGATGAATTAGTCTCCATTAGCCTATCAAGGCATGATTCAAGTGCTTCTACTAATTTCCTCATGCCAGTGATATAGTCTGTGTAACTCGGATATGACTCCTCTTGGATCATTTTTGGTGAATATTCAAAAGTGGTTGATCCACGAGGGTTCTTACCATGTTGTTTTACTGACTCAACCTCGACATATTTCTGTTTCTACTGATCAAAACCATACGGGTCATCTGTCGGGAGTTGATACGCGTTATCATTCCAATAATCACGTACTGTTTTCTTAATTCGTGGAATACAATTATTCTCCCGCAGATAATCACTGAAAGACTTCTTAATCGGTGGAGCATCATATTTTGATTGATTCTCGAAGAAATTTTTAGAAAAATTTTGAGGCATAGGCTGTTTTCCATAAGCTATCTCAACATACTGTCGTGCCCACTCATTCATATACATGGTGAAACCCTAACTCTGAATCTAATCCTAAGTAAAATAATAATAAAAAAAGATCCTACAGCAGTATGGAAAGTAAGAGAGGGAGAAGTTAGAAGAAAAGTACCAAATGAGAAGTTCCTATGTTAAGATCGTGAAAAAGAAAACAAAACAAGTTAGTTTCTAAATAGAAGAAGTTCCTAAAGCAAACCAAATCTAAAGAGTTAGAAAATCTAGAAAATCAGAAAGAGTTTACCAAATTAGAAGTTCTATCTTAACAACCTACAGAATAGAAAATAGGTTAGTTCTATGAATCAAATAGAAAATAAAATAAAAAATTAAAATTAGTAAAATCCTAATCTTAAACTAACTCTAAAACCAATTAATTTCAGAAAATCGTAGCCGTCAGTCCCTGGCAACGGCGCCAAAAACTTGTTCACTCCCCAAGTATAGGGTTGTGATGTAGTAATAAACTCGGTAAGACTAAGGTCGAATCCACATGGACTGAAACCTATACGTAATCTGAAACTAATTAGAACTAGAACTAGACTAAGATGAAATCTAAATTGAATGTAATTGAGTAAATAATGGTGAAATAATTATCTAAAGCTTAGAAAATTCAGGGAAAGGACACTAGGGATTCAGAGGATCCACTTGTAGAGATTAGGGAGATCATATGCCTGTTTCAAGAATTCAACTGGACTCAGAGTCCTATCTACATCCAGTTGAAGGGTGTAATCATGAAAATTAACAGAATTGTCTTTGATTTAGTTTTCAAGAGATGAAAGGTATATGAATTAGAATGGATTCCATCACCAAACCATGCCCAAGAGACAAAGTAAACAACAAAATTAAACTAATTACCAACCAATCAACATGTTATGAAGGTTAGGAAGGGTACCGACATCCGACCATGCCCAGGAGGTGATGGTGAACAACAGGGCTTCCTGACGTCATAGACATAAAAAGGAAAAAGAAATACTCAAAGCCATCGCAGACCTGTTGTAATTTCAGTCACAATAGACCATTAAAAACTAAAAATATTCTCATAATAAAATTAAATCAAAATTATCTAAACAAAAGGCACAAGCATAAATTCTCTCATCACGCTACAAGCTTCACCTCTTAGCCCTAGCTAAGAGGTTCAGCCCAACACGAATGGGCCGAATCCTTTAAACAAAACAAAATAAAAATAAAAATAAATAAAACAAACTCTACTCTATCTCTGCCTAGCACGTTCCCAAAATCGGATTCTCCCAGCCGTGGATGCTTTTCTCCATACCCTCTCTCTCCTTTTATAGGCTGCTGTCGAAAGTTGTTGTGTATCCTAGCTTGCTGGAGTCGGACCGATGAATGAACCTACGAAGCCAGCATCTTCAATTGCGTAACTGCCGGCGTAACTGGTGGGGCCCGCATTCGAGTTTTTCCGTGAAATCCAATCCGCTCATTGGAATGCCCTTAAAATTTCAGTACAACTAGGCTATTTTTGGACCGAAATTAGTGTGTCCCACCCATCTTTTCATTACACCGTCAGTCCTCTATTTGGACAAATGGAAACTGATCTCCATTGAATTCTAAGATTCGGTCACCTAAGATTTGATGAGGGAGATCTTAGGTTCATGATGGACGGTCTAGATCAAACTTTTGAAGTGCGGTAGTGGCCTACAAGAATGATCCGCAATCTCTGTTTCCGAAACAGAGCCACGGAAAGCCTATTGCGCTGAGGTTGGTGGGGCTCACTTCTTGACGTCGACGGGGGAATCCATACCGCCCATTGGATTCAAGGCGAAAAACCGTCAGGGAAGGCTGATTAAGGTTTGATTTTGGTGTGGTCCACAAGCCATTTTGGTCCACCGTCCATCTTCCATTTGGAAGGCTGGATTGCAATCCTCACTGTCTTCTGAGTTTCTGACACCTAGGCGAGGGTAGTTACCCCCCTTTTGACACCTTGGACGGTCCAGATTTTCAAATAGCATGATGAGTGGGTCCCACTGATAGAGACCGGTGGATGCAGGTGTGTCCGCTGTTGCTGGTGCGGAAAGAGTCGGGTAAGCCGACTTTGAATGAGGTTCCCGGTCCGGTGTGCCTCCAGCGTGTTTGTACATGGTGTACACTCACCTCAAGTGCGGAGTCCACTGTGTTGCTTATGTGAAATCTGTTCCGTCCATCCTCTCAGGAACTTCATTAAACACGTTGAGACAAAAATTGCGACATATCCAAATATCAGGCGGGCCCCACTTAAGGATTTAAGGAGTTGATCTTTCCGTTGGGCCACTTCCACAGTGATCCAAGAGCTGAAACTCGACGTGTACGGTTAAATTATGGTCCTCAGGCCATATATGAAGTTTTAAGCTGAACAGATGGTGGAAACCCTGTGATCTTTCATTCTAGATGATTTTCGGGCCACTAAAGCTTCAGTTTCCCGATTTTCTCAGATCCCCGGCATGCAAATCCATCGATCCTGGTCCCCTGGGGTCCGTCCCTTACTCTAATGAATTTTGGACGTTAAATCTCAGCTTTTAGCACCTTTTTGCAATCCATGCTCTCAAATACACCTTGCATCACAAATATGGTTAAAACCGGGCGTTAAACAGTATCATGCTCGTAAATTCAGGTAATAAATGGGGTCTAATATGCAATATTTGACCCTCAACACAGATCCCATTTGACTAGTTTAAAGCGAAGCCAAAGTTTTTTTTTGATCTTGGTCATCGGTAATGCATGGTTTTGATAAACGGGATGGATCTTCCTCATCCTGACTCGGATTGGAGTAAATTTAAGTTTGTTAGGAAGGTCATTTGACCACCTTTCCAATGAATCATAAATCATCCTAATCGGTCAGGGTTTGCCTCCAATAATATCATGACCATTTCATATATCGGGACGACCGTATTTTTCCTTGACTTCGAAGATATGATCTTTTAACCTTGACGCAACGCTACCGGAAAGACTGAATAATACAAAGAGTGACCGTGGGTAGAGTGTATTTGTTTTATCTTCGCCTGTCGGTTGCGTCATACAGAGAGTTTCAGGGGTTTTAGAGTTTGGAGGGTCGGAGGTGACCGAATCGCTACTGGATTTGGTGTCAGCCAATCTAGTCCGTTGGTTATTTCCGGCGTGTACCGAGTTTACTTCCACCGTGATCCGTTTGAGTTTCACTGATTTCCCAGTTCGCAGGAGATAATTGATTAAAGACAAGTCGAAGCTCAAAGAATGTCGTATCCTTGTTTTCAGTGGGGTGTCTACAGATGCCCCTCTTTGGCAGAGGTTGTGGGCAACCGGATGTCAAAGCAAGTGGACACCCCGCCTTCCGTACATAGATATGGTATAGTCTATTTCTACCGAAGTGTCATTAGTGAAAGACTCGTCTGGTTAAAGAGTAATTCAGGTGTCTCATGAGGGTTGAGGAAAACATCGTGATTGACGGTTTGCATTGATATGTGTTTGTAAGTATGAATTTTTGAGTGGTTAGTGCCCCTGCGCTTTGGCGGCCTTACAGGGATCCACCTACCACGTTTGATTTTGAAGAGTAATTCTCGATGGCATGCAATCTCCTGGGACCACCTATAAGATTAGTTATTGCAATGGGCAGTTGCCTGTGCTTTTTGCGGCTTTACGGATCTCCCGCATTACAATATACTAGGCTGACAAGTGTCCTGGACTAGAATCACCTTGAGTTATTTCTTCGCCATTTGATTTTTCGAGTCTGACACTATGGTTGTGATAGTTTTTCCCACGACTTAAAGTATGGTTACGCTAACTTGGATATATTCAATTCGCATTTCGAGACGATCGAAGTGACATTGAAAGTTCAGTCCGGCCGTCCCATGTTCCACTTTGATTTTAGAGAAAACCGTTGATTCGGGTAAAACTAAAACCAATTATTGCTGTTGCGTTGGTACCCACTGAAAAGTATGGAGGACTTCCAGTGCCTCGGATACCATGCGCGTCGTGTTTTTTTTTTTTGAAAGATTTTTTTTTAGGCCATTTATTTTGAAAAGATCCGCTTGATCTCGCGGGGGGGTGTCATCAGGCAGTTTTTATTTTGGCCTTTCTAAAAAAATAGGTCTGACCTGATCACTTCCATTGGGGATTTTAACGGTCCTTATCGAAGTCGGCTCTTATTGAAGCACGTTCTCTGCTCAGTGTCCAACTTCAAGTGTGTTGCTCATATCAATGTGTTGTTAAGGGAGCCTCGATTCCTGTAAAGAAAGATAGAGAGCTTAATAGAACGATTGAAGAGTTTGGTGCTAAGGGAGCGAAACTAACCTGAGTAGCCAGCAGAGGTTGTTGTTGGGCCGGGTGTCTTGAAAAGGTGACCATAACTTCATGTTGCAACCTGCAAGAGTTTTTTTTTTTTTTTTTTGCTTAAAAAAAAAGAGTTTTAAGTTTTTTTTATGCATGTAAATAAAGAAAGTGAATAAAATGGAAATTCTCTCTCTCTCTCTCTCTCTCTGTTTTTTTTTGCAAGACTTGTCTTATGAGCATGGTTTATATTTTGGTCGGCAGGGATCAGACACTTGACTTTTCCATTGTTCATCCTATACGACTTTCGAATGGATATATTTTTTTTTTAAAAAAAGATTTTTGAAATTATCTTCGAGAGTACGTAGTGAGAATCAATATCTCTTAGCTTACGCTATGCTTGATAATTCTTGAAACATCGCGGTCTTCACGTCTTTGACTTCAGATACGAACTTATCGCCATGACTGAAGTGTTTTGTTGTTCTTATTTTTTTCCTTTTTTTCTTGTCTTGCCGTTTTTACCCGTAACGCTCTTACGAGTTTTCGTTACGTCTGGCTTAGCCCGTCATTTTTGCCCGTGGCGCCCTTTCAGGTTTTCACCACGTCCTGGGTATTTACTCTTGCTTGCCCCTTGGCAGCTGTGCCTTTTTGCCCCTGGCGCCCCTCCAGGTTTTTACTAAGTCCGCTATGTGTCCGCTGTTTTTACCCAAGGCGCCCTTGCAGGTTTTCACCTCGTCCATTTTGCTTAGACACACCTCTTTATTATTTTTTTTCTTTTTTGAAAACTTTCTCAATATTGGCCGATAATGATTTCTAGGGCAATGAGAGGCTTCGGAATGCCTTCTAAGATCGGAAATTTTCTTGAAAACAGGGGGGGTAAGGCTGATGGATGTGTACCATAGGTTGTCTTTTTGGTTCCTCATTCATGTCTCTTTTTTTTTGTGTTTTCCTTTCTTCTCTTTTTTTTTTTTTTTTTTTTTTTCTTCTTTTTTTTTTTTTGCTTTTTTTTTTTTTTTTGGAAAATTTGAATCGTCATATGTACATACGTTTTTTTTTTTGTGTCCTACTTTGTTGCTAAGGGTGATTGGGTAGGGAGTTGTAAGATCCGATCTTAGGAAACATTTCTTTTAGCTTACTCGTTATCCGTAGTGTATTTTGACATGATTGGCGTTGATGGGCTCAGCTAGATCCTGTCCCTCCGGGTTAGTGAGGTGAAGTGCACCTCTAGGGAGCACTTCACGTACAACGAACGGGCCTTCCCAGATGGGTTTAAATTTTCTCCTTGGGTCAGGTAGATGAGGAGGTAGGATCTTCTTCATTACTACGTCTCTTATTTTGAATGTTCTCGTACGGACCCACTTGTTGTAAGCTCGTACAATCCTTCTTTGATAGGCTTGGGAATGACATAAAGCTCGCATGCGCTTTTCGTCTGTCAGATGCAGTTGATCGTAGCGATCTTGTAACCATTCTCCTTCTTCCACTTCACTTTCTAACAGAATGCGCAGTGAGGGAATTTTGACTTCAATTGGTATAACTGCCTCCATTCCATATGTGAGTTCGTATGGAGTGGCACCCGTTGCGGTGCATATGGATGTTCGATAAGCCTAAAGTGCATATGGGAGCATTTCGGACCAGTCACGATATGTTTTCACCATTTTTTCGAGGATGCGAATGAGTGTTTTGTTGGCAGCTTCTACCCCTCCATTCATTTGCGGCCGATAGGGGCTGGATCGATGCCTTTTGACTTTAAATTGCTCGAGAAAGTTGTCCACCTTTCGGTTCACAAAAGGCGTCCCGTTATCTGTGATGATGGCGTGTGGGATTCCATATTGACTGATGATGTTATTTTTTAGGAACCGTACCATGTGAGAAGCATTGATGGTAGTAAAAGATACTGCTTTCACCCACTTGGTGAAATAATCGACTGCTACCAGGATATATTCGTGGCCATTGGAAGCTTTGGGGCTGATTTTGCCGATGATGTCAATGCCCCACATTGAAAATGGCCAGGGTGTGGTCATATTATATAACTCGGAAGCAGGCGCATTGATCCAATTTGCATGTTCTTGGCATTTAAAGCAAGTCCTGGCATGTTGGCAGCAGTCAGTTTCCATAGTTAGCCAGTAGTATCCTAAACGTAGGATTTTCTTGGCCATCATATGTCCATTCATGTGTGGGCTACAGGTTCCATCGTGGACCTCGGACATGATTTTCATAGCTTCTGCCTCGTCCACACATCGCAATTAGACCTGATTGAAGGATCGTTTGTATAAGATGCCACCGTTAATAGTAAACTGTGTAGCTAATCGTTGGATCGTACGACGATCCGTTGGAGTGGTGCTTTCCGGGTATACCCGATCTTCTAAGTATTTCTTGATATCGGTATACCAAGGGTGCTTGTCAGGTGGTGTTTCAGCTTGTTCAATCTACAAGCAGAACGCTGGATCTTCTTGTAGTTCGACTGTAAGTTCCCATTGTGCTGCTCCCTTGGAAATGTTTAACATAGATGATAATGTGGCCAGGGCATTAGCAAATTGATTCTTGGCACGTGGCATGTATGTAAAAGTGACTTTATGAAATTTGTCGATGAGATTCTCGAGATAAACGTGGTACGGAATCAGCTTCTCATCCTTCATCTTCCAGTCACCATTTGTTTGATTGATGATGAGTTGAGAGTCACCGAAGACCCTTAGCTTTTTCACCCCCAAAATGATTGCTTCCTTTAAGCCTGCTATACATGCCTCATACTCGGCTATGTTGTTCGTGCACCCGAAGGATAGCCTTCTCGAAATAGGGATGGGGATGTCATCTGGAGAGTAAAGGATTGCCCCTATTCTGCTTCCTTTAGCGTTAGCCGCACCGTCGAAATATAAGGTCCATTCATCTGCATCTTGTCCTTCTTCTCCCTCAAGGAATAAGATATCCTCATCAGGGAAGAAAGTCTTCAACGGCTGATAGTCAGGTAGAGAGTGTGCTGCGAGATGGTCGGCCAAAGCTTACCCCTTAATTGCTTTATGAGTGACATAGGTAATGTCAAACTCGGAAAGTAACAATTGCCATTTTACGATCCGTCCAGTTAGAGCCGGTTTCTCGAACAGGTACTTCAGTGGATCCATTCATGCGAGCAGGAGGATTGGATAAGCGATCATGTATTGGCGAAGGCGTTGGGTGGCCCATAAGAGGGCGAGGCATGTTTTTTCGATTAACGAGTATCGGGTCTCGTAATCAGTGAATCAACGGCTAAGATAGTGGATTGCTCGCTCCTTTCTTCCTGTGTCATCGTGTTGGCCAAGGACGCACCTGATGGCGTCTGCGGCGACTGAGATATAGAGCAGTAGGGGCCGTCCGACCACCGGTAGGACTAGCACAGGTGGATCTAACAAATACTTCTTGATTCTGTCGAAGGCTTCTTGACAATCTTCGTTCCATTCTTTTGGCGTGTTCTTATGGAGCAGCTTGAATATGGGCTCGCATATGGGCATAAGCTGGGCAATGAAACGACTGATATACTGGATTCTGCCCAAGAAACCCCAAATTTCTTTCTCATTTTTAGGACATGGCATCTTTAAAATTGCTTTTATTTTTGATTTGTCAACTCGGATGCTATCTTCACTGACGATGAAACTGAGTAACTTGCCACTGGTTGCCCCGAAGACACACTTTTGCGGATTGAGACGGAGCGTGAACTTTTTCAATCGGTCGAAGAGTTTTTTGAGGTCTTTGAAATGCCCCTCGATGCTTTGAGACTTGACGATCATATCATCCACATACACTTCCAGCTCTTTGTTCATCATGTTGTGGAATAGTGCCGCCATGGCTCGCTGGTACGTAGCTCCGACATTTTTCAACCCGAATGGCATGACTATGTAGCAAAACGTTCCTCACGGCGTAATGAATGATGTCTTTTCATGGTCTTCTACAACCATTTTGATTTGGTTGTAGCCAGAGAAACCGTCCATGAAAGAGAAAATTTTGTAACCTGCCGTATTGTTGACTAGAGTGTTGATGTGGGGCAGTGGGAAGTCATCTTTCGGACTGGCTTTATTGAGGTCACGAAAGTCGATGCACATCCGAACCTTGCCGTCTTTCTTGGAAACGGGAATGATGTTGGCCAGCCATTCCGGATAGTTGGATACTACTAGGAAACCGGCGTTGTACTGCTTGATTACTTCTTCCCGTATGTTCAGGATCCACTCTGGTCGCATTCTCCTTAACTTCTGCTTGACCGGCTTGATTTCGGGCTTCGTTGGTAGACGATGTACCACCAGATCTTCATCGAGTCCAGGCATATTTTCGTAGGAGAAGGCAAAGTTTGACAGCCGCGGTTTCAAAAACTCGATCATCATCTTCCTGTCGCTTGGAGATAAAGATTTTCCAATGCGTACTTCCCGAGAATTCTCGGGGGTTCCGAGATTGACCACCTCGAAATCGTCAGGTACAACATTGGCTTTTGAATCGAACTTATTGAGGAGATCCTCAAGTTCGGGAGTCGGATCATCATTTCCCTTATCCTTGACTTCTTCTAAACCCATGAGTTCAAAGTTTAGCTCTATGTCAAAGTCATCGATGTCAACTTCAGCTTCATGCAGCTCTTTGGATGAGTCTGGCACTTTATTGCTTATGGCTTTTGAAAAGTTTTCTGATTTTTGGGTATTTTGAAAATTTTTTGATGTTTTTGGTTTTTGTAAATTTTCTTCTGTTTTTGGGTTTTGTGGATTTTCTATTATTATTTTTTTTATTTTTGAGGGTTTTCTATTATTTTTGGTTTTTGAGAATTTTCTATTTTTTCATGTTTTTGAAGATTTTTCAGATTTTTGTGTGTTTTAATTTTATCAAACACCGAGCAAGTTGGAGTTTCAAACCAGTGTCTATCATGGTCTTGCTCGTGGTGCAAATGTCTATTTACAAGGACGTTTTTTTCCAGACCAGCATTCTGCGAAGACTGACCGGTCGATTCAAGAGTCATGGGTGTGGTGAACCAGGTGGAGCCTTGCGCTTTCTCCCCTCGAGAGGCAGGGTTTTGGGATGTAGTGGGCTGATTTTCGTTATTATGCCTAATCATCATGATGTAGCGAGGGCTGGGTTCTGACTCGACGTCAGATTCATCGGACCTTCCTTCTTCATTCCCTGTATCGTGGAGCTCTTCAGGCTGTTGTGGCTCTGATGGGATCATCATTGTGGTCCAATCAAGAGACGGTAGCTCCTGCCCCTTGCCCAGTTGTTGCTTGGGCAACTCAGTGAGAGTGAGACCATTATCATGACTCGGTGGATCGGACTCCGGATTTTGACTTGGATGGATGACTCCGGCGCTAACGAATTGGATTGGTGTAAAATGGGAAGGACGACTCATCTCTTGGCCCTCCCACCTCCTCTTGGTATCTGCCTTCTCTGGTTTTTCTGGTGGAGGAGACTCATATCCCAGTCCTGTCCTCCCTACTCTTTCTTGAACCTCAATCACCTTGGCGGTATCTTGGTGTTCAAGGCGATAGTTCAAGATTTGACGCTCGGCTGGAGTGAAAATACAGTTTGATTTTAAAGGACATACTAATGGGACGTGATCCACTGCTTCAAATTGGAAGCTATAATATAGTTTGTCTTTGTCCGATTTCCATGCGTCAATAACTGGGATGTTAGGCTCCCTCTGAAGATTTGTTTCAACGGGAAAAAGTGGTTCAGGATCTGCCAGAATGCATAACACTTTATTCCCATGGATGTACTTGACCCTCTGGTGAAGCGTTGATGGTACAACCCCAACTTCATGAAGCCAGGGCCGACCAAGGAGAAGATTGAATGATGAAGGAACATCCAAAACCTGAAAGGAAACGGTGGACGTATCGGGGCCAATTTGTAGTTCAAGATCAATTTCTCCTTGCGCTTGTCTGTGGGAATTATCGAATGCTCTCACATTCATATTGCTTGGCCTGAACATAGATGGATTTAGTCCCAAATATAAGGCAGTCCGAAGTGGGCAAACATTCAAACTTGAACCATTATCAATCAATAACAGTGGGATGCTTTTGTCCTTATGACGAACAGTTACATTTAATGACCTGGCATGGTTGCGGCCTTCTGGTGGCAATTTGTCATCTGAAAAAGTTATGGCTCGGGGTGCTAGGAGTTGCCTTATCACGTGCGCGACCATTTCTGGTGCAGCTTCTCGAAAAATATGCGCATCGTTCAGAGTTTTAACAAAAATCTCTTAGTGTGCCTGCGATGTACAGAGGAGTTCCCAAACGGATATTTGGGCTAGGATGGTTTTAAGTTGGGCCGCCACATTGTATGTGGTGTCGGCCTTGTGTGTCGTTCCGGCCAAAGGTCCCTTGGGATCTCCTCTGAGTCCTTCTTTTCGAAGACATCTCTCGTTAGGATGCATGTTTCCCACCTCAGAGCATTCTGGGTAATGCCAGGGGACTGCCTTGTTGTCTGAGACTAGTTCCATCTTTCCTCGAAGAGCCAGAGGAGGTGAAGATTCTAGGGAAGATAGAGGGCTAGCGATAGCAGATGTGTGTTTCAATGGCGAAGCCAATGGTGCCCCTAGGAGTACCAAAGGTTGTGAAGGAGGGCCTTCCTGGATTGTCCGTCCGGATCTGGCGAGTTCGTGTGGCATGTGGAACGGGAGAGAATGTCGTTCTTATGCATCAATGGGTAGACGGTATGGTGCATGATTGAGCATGGGTGACAGAGCCTTCCCCGTAAGGACGGCTGGCTGGTGGACTCCTGACTGGTGGGAGTTGTTGGTTTGTGTTGATGTGGGGGCTCTTCTTTGTAGGACCAACGGTTGATCCCATGTTTGTTTTATGTGATGAGGAGGACTGGGATGAGGTTCATGGGCCTTCCCTTGAAGGACCAACAGAGGAGATGGTAATGCCCCTTGCAAAATGAATGGAGGAATTTCCATGTCGTAGCTTTTGGTCGAGAATGCTTGGCAAACATGGGGAGGATATTCTCCTTGGATGGCATTGACGGTGGGAGTGCTAGAAGTGTTGGGGCGTTCTTGATGCTGCGGTAGAGGATTTTGGAGTATGTTACTATTATTAGCAGTAGCTGTTTCAGGGGGCGTGACCGTGATCTGGTTCAGATCAATCAAATTTTGAACTGCATGTTTCAAGGAGAAACAACGTTCTGTGGTATGACTCCGCCCTTGATGGAATGCACAATACTCATTTTCTTTGTAATTTGGAGGCAACGAGTTTGGTGGCAGTCTAGGCTGGAGAGGTGCCAAGAGTTGCCTTTGAATAAGTGTGGTGAGAATGTCCGTGTATGATTGGGCTAATGGTGTAAATTGCCTAGACACCTGTGCCGCACCCGTTTGCTTGTTCTGGTTTGTGTATCGCGGATTCCACCTAGGTTGCTGCTGCTGAGAGTAGTACTGTTGTTCTTGTGGAGGATTTCTTGGCATTCCTTGTGCGGAAGCGACAACATTATTAGTATCTGCTGGACGAGGAGGAGGCATATCTCTATCTCTTACTCCATATTTGCCTGTCTTTTCTTCAAGTTTCACCTTTTGTACCAGGGTAGACTGGTGGGGCCATGGTGCAATTGTGCCGGTTCTTATTCCGGCCTCCACCTGTTCCCCCGCACGGATTAGCTGAGTAAAATTGGCATACGGGTATGAAATCAGATATCCCAATATATTTGGATTGGCCGAATGGACAATCATAGATATATGTTCTTCTTCGTTAATTGGTGTTTTCATTCGTGCAGCCATGGCTCTCCATCGCCCCACATATGCAGACAACGTTTCGTCGCTCCTTTGCCTAAGGGCTGCCAAGTCTGACCTTCGGGGTGCTGCATTTAGATTATACGCGAAATGATCTACAAAAGCTTGGGACAATTGTTCCCATGTTCTAATCTTGTGATAGTCCAGAGATGTGTACCAATCTAATGCATCACCCTTAGGGATTTTTGGAACAGACGGATCAATGCTCCATCATCTTCTGCCATGACATCAAGTTCACCACAGAAAACCTTTAAATGTGCAGTTGGGCATCCCGAACCATCGTATCGTTGAAACTTGGGTACCTCGAAGTTTGCAGGTACCCTAGCATCAGGGAATGGGTAAAGATCCCTGAATTTTGTGGATGGGAGTTCCACCCCATGTTGTTTTTGAAGTTCATTTCGCATTGCCCTTAGCTAGTTCTCGAAGTCTTCCCGCAGTTGATCAAATTCATTTGGTTGGGACAAAGGAGGTCGTGCTCCTTCTGGCATTCGGTTAGCCTCTTCTTCATAATGGTTGACTTCTTCGATGTTCCTATGCCCCTCAGTCAGAGGGATTGAGTGCATGGTGTGGTGTGGGAATTGGGATGCGGTCCCGCCAAGAGGGCGAGCTTGGATGGGTGGATGTCCATGTATAGTAGGTATTTGATGTGGTTGACTAGGTGGAAATTGAAATAAATTCCCACTAGGAGAAGGTTGTTGGAATTGACCAGACTGTGATTGACTAGAATGTGCTGGTTGACTCCCATCAGGGGGAGGAGGTGCTGGAGTTTGAGTTGCTGTAACTGGTGGGTTTTGAAAGTGAACCCGATTTTCGTTAAGAGGAATGGGTTGAAATTGATTGACAGTTGGGTCTAATAGACCCACATGGATGCTCGATGGACGCATGTTATGAATGAGTGGCGCCATTTCTGTGTGAATGAGATTCACAATATTCTCTAACCTGTTTAAGCCGCGGGCGAGCTCGGTTGTCGAGGGAGTGGATGCGGACGGTTGAGCGGCTTCCGGTCTTGGCGATTCTGGAGGAGTTGGAGGATTGTCACCTTAACCTGACATGGCTGCTTGTGCACGGGTTCGGATGATACTTTGGTAAGTACGCGATGATTGTGCAGGATGACGAATCCGTAATTGATTTTTAGGCCCAATGGTTACAGAATGGCCTGCTACTTCCTTGCAATGGGTGTACCTTGTGATCACCTCTTTCTTTTTTGGTATTTTCTTTTTCTCCTATTTTTGTTTCCTTTTCTTCTTTTTT
This sequence comes from Magnolia changhungtana, assembly GCA_030180095.1. Lineage (NCBI taxonomy): Eukaryota > Viridiplantae > Streptophyta > Magnoliopsida > Magnoliales > Magnoliaceae > Magnolia > Magnolia changhungtana. The sequence goes on along the minus strand of JASAUF010000547.1, from coordinate 3,257,561 downwards.
TTTTTGGCGTTTTCTTTTCTTTTTGTAAAAGGCAAACGTAAATGTCAGGAAAATACAGGAGGACCAGTGTACACTGGATTAACGGAAAAGTAAATGGACCAGTGAGAACTGGATTGCAGAATGCTTGCGAGAAAGTAAAAGAGACCAGTATAGACTGGAATGCAGGATGCAGGTGGGAAGGTAAAGTGGACTAGTATAGACTGGACAATTAGAGAATTAGTGCGTTAGTAAGAGACCAGTATTTACTAGAATGTTAATAGGCATGATACAGAGAGTAAATAAGACCAGTATTCACTGGAGTGCAAGAAAGTAAATATGCCGAATTTATAAAATCCCCATAAATTGAAAAAATCATGTGTTTCAAGTTGGGCCTAGGCTGGTGACTAGCACAATCCCCAGTGGAGTCGCCATTCTGTGAACGCCTCCCCCCCCCCCCCACACGCTCACGAGCGTTGCGGTGGTGTCACTTGGTTGGCTTTCGTATTGATTTTTTCTATTGTAGGCGATGTGCGCTATTGACTCAGGTGTGAAAATACATTTGATTTGGAGTCGCCACTAGCCAAATAAAGCATAAAATCTACGGCTGGCTAGGAACCGTAGAATCGCTTAGGAGTTAGGCAATCTCACGATTTTCCAACTTAAGTGACTCCCACAGTTGGTCTGCAGCCATAGATTTCGAGTAAGGGCCTCGGTGACTAAAAATGAAGGTTTTAAGCACCCTTTTTTGCTCGCACAATGTGCGGTCTCTACTTCACAAGATTTGTAATTTTTTGGAGATTTAATGAAATGTCGGCATTTTATACTTGGCCATGCTTCACATAACCCAGGTGGGTTGGGCAGGCAGAGATAAGAAAAAAGGAGTCATCCATCCTTACATCACAGAGCCAAGTGGCCCTTGGTAGGCAAATAAAATAAAAGCAGTAAATAAGGCAAAATGCTAGCTAGCCTTACTTCACAGGACTTAAGATCCCGGGCAGGCAAATAAAATAAAAAAGGTTATCTGGCCTTACATCACAGAGCCAAGTGGCCCTGGGTAGGCAAAGAAAGTAAAACAGTTAATAGAAATAAACGCCAACTAGCCTTACTTCACAAGATTTAAGGTCCTGGGTAGGCAGATAAAGTGAAAAATGGAAGATGGAGAATGATGCAGAATAAAATGTGAAGGTGATTAATGCAATAGGAATGTGTGGAGGAGAATGCTAATTGAATAGAAATAGACAAATTCTTAGCCTTTTTGACTCATTTGATGACCATTTTTGTCTCCTGCGTTGGGCAGCATGTCGACACATTGGAAATATTTAAGGTACTCTTAGTAGCACCTCTAGGCAAACTCCCAAATCCCAGACACTCTGTATCTCTTTTTCTCTCTTTCTGCTTTATATTTTCTCTCTTTCCCTATCTGTTTCTCTCTGTCTACTGGAACTCTCTTCCCTCTCTCTGTTAATTTTTTCTTTCTCCCTCTGCTTCCTTTGATTTATCCTTTCTGTCGTCCCTTTGAATTTTTTCTCCTTTCTTTTCCCCCCTGATCTCGTGTCCCTGGATGCCTTATATAGGCAGCAACCCATGTCTCAGATGACCGATGTACAGGGTCCTGCTGTGAGCGTACACCCTGATTGATGGGCCCTGCATGTTACTGCAGGGTGGGCGCCTACCATAAATGACGGCGAGAGCACTATTATGTGGGCCTACCTGGGATGCTGCATGTGTGTGTATAATCTATTTTATAAGAGATAACGTTCTGTGGCCCCCTCATGTATACGCAATCCCTATAATATATCGTATTATAATATACAAGAGGCGACGTCCTGGCTTGTGGGCCTGGATGAGTATAGGCAATTTTTATAATATATTATGTTTTTTACTTTCTTTCCTCCTGACAACACGCAGGTGTGTGGGCCCCACCGTGATGTGTTTTGAGCATTAACACCATCAGTCAGATGCAAAATTCCATCGTGGGCCTAGGTCTTAAAAATCAAGTCAATCCGTGACTTGTGTGGGCCCCACCACATACAGAAGTTGAGAGGTGCCGTGCACCATTAAAACATTCATAACCATCTTTTTAGGCCCACCGGAATGTGGTTTGCAAATCCAGCCCATCCATTATGTGTGTCCTACTTGTATGAGGGTTCAGATCGAGTTTCTGGCACATGCAATTTTCAGGTGGGCCCCACCAAGTGCTTTTATATATTTTTAGCATGTCTTCACGTGATTTTAGATGGTATGGCCCACCTGAGTTTCGTATACGGTTGATTTTTAGAATATCCCATAATTTAAAGGGGATGCCTAAAATGCACGGTGTTGATGTTCAAAACGCATCACGGTAGGGCCCACACAACTTGACCTCATGGGGACGTTAAAATCAAGCTCCAGCACACTGTACTTTTTCTCTTTATAAAATATAATGATTACATGGATATGTGGTTGTATTTGTTTTTCATCTTTTTATGCAAAATATTCAAACGTGTGTATCTTATTCGTTTTTCATCTGTTTTCAGTAACCTTAGTCTCGTTGGAAAGATGATCAGATAAGCTCTCCAACAAGACTAAAATCACTTTGATCAGACCTCGTTAGACGTGTCAAAAATACGTCCGTCCAATATATGAAATCGGTTACTCGCAACTTGACCAATGGTATGCCTTTGATGATATTAGGATTTTTGGAAACGTTTTCTAATAAGCTTTTCATTGTAACTGAAATCATCTCGATCAGATCCTGTTTGACTAGTTTAAAGCGCAGCCAAAGTTTTTTTTTTTGATCTTGGTCATCGGTAATGCATGGTTTTGATAAACGGGATGGATCTTCCTCATCCTGACTCGGATTAGAGTAAATTTAAGTTTGTTAGGAAGGTCATTTGACCACCTTTCCAATGAATCATAAATCATCCTAATCGGTCAGGGTTTGCCTCCAATAATATCATGACCATTTCATATATCAGGACGACTGTATTTTTCCTTGACTTCGAAGATATGATCTTTTAACCTTGACACAACGCTACCCGGAAAGACTGAATAATACAAAGAGTGACCGTGGGTAGAGAGTATTCGTTTTATCCATTTTCGCCTGTCGGTTGTGTTATACAGAGAGTTTCAGGGGTTTTGGAGTTTGGAGGGTCGAAGGTGACCGAATCGCTACTGGATTTGGTGTCAGCCAATCTGGTCTATTGGTTATTTCCGGCGCGTACCGAGTTTACTTCCACCATGATCCGTTTGAGTTTTCATTGATTTCCCAGTTCGCAGGAGACAATTGATTAAAGTTAAGTCGAAGCTCAAAGAATGTCGTATCCTTGTTTTCGGTGGGGTGTCTACATATATATATATATATATATATATATATATATATATATATATATTACATGCAGCAGGACGCTACTTTGCTGTCGGAGAGGCGGCGGCGCCGATGCTACTGCGTGTGTGGCGAGACGAGCCGGGACCCACTGTCCCAGCCATGGGCCCCACCATGACATGTGTTTATCATCCACACCGTTTATTTAGTGTGTCCCCTCTTGAAGTGAGCCCCCTCCAAAAATCAGCCCCATACTCAGCTCAGGTGGCCCACATAGCAGGAAACAGTGAGACTGAGCGTCTGCCATTGAGACCCTATGTGGGTCCCAGAAGTTTTGGATCACTATGAAATTTGTGTTTTTCCTATGCGTCCAGGTCTGTGTGACCTTATGAATGGATTGGATGGAAGGTAAACACTATGGTGGGCCCCATGTGGGACCCACTGATGCATGTATTACAAACCACACCGTCCCTGGGTGGGACAACTGGTGTACCTCACTCCACCAGCCTGCTGGAGTGGTGTCACTAAGCTCTGTGGGCCCCCTTTGCATCCACGTCGTCCATCAATGGACCCCACCATGATGCATGTGTTGCATCTAAACTGTCCATCCAGCTTGAAAGCTCATTTCATGGCATGAGCAAAAGATTGAGTCAGATCCATAGTTCATGTGGACCCCCGCCATGATGCATGTGTTGCATCCAAACCATCCACCATTTGGCAAGCTCATCTTAGGCTTAAGACTAAAAAAATGAGGCAGATTTATTAGGTGGACCACACCACAGAAAAATAATGGTGAGATGAATGCTTACCATTGAAGTCCTTTTTGGACCACAACAATTTTGGATTAACTTGATATATGTTTTTCCTCCCAACCAAATTTGGGTGACCTTATAATTAGATTGGATGGAAAATAAATGTTATGGTGGGCCTTGAGGATTTTAATGATGGAAAATCATTGTTACCACTGTTGTTTGGGGTGCGGTCTAGTTGATCTTTTGAGATGATTCATATATATATATATATATTGATGTACTTGCGGCCATTTGTTGAGGCCCACCTTGATATTTATAAGGCCCATTTTAATGTAGTAGTGGCCTGTTGTTGAGGCCCACCTTGATATATACATGTGGTCCATGTGATGAGGCCCATCTTGATTCATTTGGGGCTGTCCGTTGAAGCCCACCTTGATATTTATAGGGGCTCATTTGATGAGGCCAATTTGATATATTTGGGGCCCACTTGATAAGGCCCGATATGATGTATTTTGAGCCCACGTTATATATATATATATTGATGTACTTGCGGCCATTTGTTGAGGCCCACCTTGATATTTATAAGGCCCATTTTAATGTAGTAGTGGCCTGTTGTTGAGGCCCACCTTGATATATACATGTGGTCCATGTGATGAGGCCCATCTTGATTCATTTGGAGCTGTCCGTTGAAGCCCACCTTGATATTTATAGGGGCTCATTTGATGAGGCCAATTTGATATATTTGGGGCCCACTTGATAAGGCCCGATATGATGTATTTTGAGCCCACGTTATGTGTATATATATATATATATTGATGTACTTGCGGCCATTTGTTGAGGCCCACCTTGATATTTATAAGGCTCATTTTAATGTAGTAGTGGCCTGTTGTTGAGGCCCACCTTGATATATACATGTGGTCCATGTGATGAGGCCCATCTTGATTCATTTGGGGCTGTCCGTTGAAGCCCACCTTGATATTTATAGGGGCTCATTTGATGAGGCCAATTTGATATATTTGGGGCCCACTTGATAAGGCCCGATATGATGTATTTTGAGCCCACGTTTTATATATATATATATATATATATATTGTATCCAGGCTGCTCGTCCAGGGCTAAGCGCTGGTCAGATATAATGATAGTATTATATTATTATTATAATATTATTGTTATTATTATTATTATTATATATTATAATACATATATACATGTATATGTTGTGGTACCCACATGGGGACCACAGTGATATATTTGTTTCGTCCACACTGTCCAGATGATCTGGAAGGTGTTGGACATGCTTGGATGGTGCCAAATAGTGTTCGGGCGGTGCTGCGGACCCCACCTCGATGTATGTCTCGTATCCACACCATCCAGAGTGTCTGGATGGTGCTGGGCAATGTTTGGAAGATGTTGATTCACATGAGCGAAATTTGGACAATGCTGATTACCATTAGTGAGCCATGTACCCCCTATAAAGTGATTGTGTACAGTGATGCACATGTTGCACCTACAACTATTGAAATGATTTTAGATATGATCCTAGCTCTCATCGTGATCTACAAACCCTTCACCTTCCTGGAAGACCCATATCATAGTGGGACCCACCGTGATATATATGTTATATATTCACACCGTCCATTCATGTGACCCCCACGTGATGTACGTATTTAAAGCCTAGTTATGGAGGCCCATTGTGACGTATTTCTGGCCCATATGTCGTGGCCCATTGTGATATGTTTCTAGCCCAGTTATTGAGGCCCATTGTGACGTATTTCCGGCCTGTATGTCTTGGCCCATTGTGATATGTTTCCAGCCCAATTATCGAGGCCCATTGTGACATATTTTCGGCCCGTATGTTGTGGCCCAATGTGATATGTTTCTAGCCTAGTTATCGAGGCTCATTGTGATGTATTTCCGGCCCGTATGTTGTGGCCCATCGTGATATGTTTCCAGCCTAGTTATCGAGGCCCATTGTGACATATTTTCGGCCCGTATGTCGTGGCCCATCGTGATATGTTTCCAGCTCAGTTATCGAGGCCCATTGTGACGTATTTCTAGCCCGTATGCCGTGGCCCATTGTGATATGTTTCCAGCTCAGTTATCGAGGCCCATTGTGACTTATTTCTGGCCCGTATGTCGTGGCCCATTGTGATATGTTTCCAACTCAGTTATCGAGGCCCATTGTGACGTATTTTCGGCCCGTATGTCGTGGCCCATCGTAATATGTTTCCAACCCAGTTATCGAGGTCCATTGTGACGTATTTCTAGCCCGTATGTCATGGCCCATTGTGATATGTTTTCAGCCCAGTTATCAAGGCCCATTGTGACGTATTTCTAGCCCGTATGTCGTGGTCCATTGTGATATGTTTCTAGTCCAGTTATCAAGGTCCAACTTGATGTGTATAAGGCTTATTAGTGCGGCTCATTGATGCGGCACGCTTGTTGGATATGAGGCCCATTGGTGCGACCCAATGATGCGACCCACCGTGATGTGTATATTAGGCTAATGGTGCGGCCCAATGTATCAACCCGCCGTGGTGTGTAGGCCCACATGCTGCATGTGTAAGGCTAACCTGTGATGACTATTTGAGGTTGCTTGTTGGATATTTGGGCCCTCCTTATGTTTAACTCTATGTGGACCACTGCTTGGGAATAGTGTTGGTTGAATGACCACATTTTTGGGTAATGACGGTTAAATGCCCGCACGATGACATTCCCTTAGGCCTAGTTAGGCCCATTCTCATCGATACCGATTATATGGGCCGATTCGTCGAGGCTAATTTCAATTGCTAAGGCCTATTGTGATGTATTCGTCGAGGTCTCTTCCACTTACTCAGTTGTACGCTTGGATAAGGGCGGCAAGCTAGCGTTGAGTGTAATAGACCCCGGTGATTTTCCCAGAGAACAACCATATTGATATGTGGACTTGTTGAGCAGGAATTGCATATCCATTCATTCATTCATTTACTATCCACTCGGGCTGGTGGTGCATAACTATTTGTTACGTGTACCTTCGCATGGCCAGGATTTCAGTTGGGCACGCGACTAACCTGAGATAAGGAGTTTACCACGTTGTGTCTGACTATCCAAATTTAGGTATGGGACTGGTTTGGATAGAGTCCATTGTGATGGACCCCATAGCCTATGATACTTCGTACTATCATCTCGACTTCACATTCCAGCATGGTCATTTCATTCGCACCGCATATTACATTGTATCCATAGTACTTAACATTTTGGATTACTATATTTTTGCACTTATATGGCCTAGATGAGATTGATGGTATTCGTGGCTCGTCAGGATTTGCAATTGCATTGCATCCTCAACATCTGTTATTGTCTTATTATATTTTGTATCGCATAGCCTTGGTACGGCTGATAGCACTCATGGACTTACCAGTATATTTCCGCTTACTCTGATATCGTATAATTCATGATCTTGTCAGTATTTTCGCCAATTCCGATGATGTATGATTTATGGACTTTATGGTATACTTGGCACTTATCTTGTGCACACACTTACACCACCCTCTAAGTTTTCTATAAGCTTATACATGATAGATGCGTGCAGGTGATGTTAGGTTGCAGTAGTGTTGAGCTTGGAGCGTGCAGCGGTCTTCTGGAGCTTGATTTTCAATTTATGTATTTCCTTTTCAGCATTGTACTCAAATGATTATATTAGTGGATATGTGATGATGATGTTGCCTTTATGAATTGGGTATACTTGTGGTTATGCTTATTACGAGATAAATGTACAAAAAAAAAATCCTCCTTGTGGGATCCCAGGATCGGAATCTGGCGTATGGACGCTAGGAGCCGAGAATGGGGTACTACGGAGGCTTTCGGCACCGAATTCGGCGATCGAAATTCCTGTGAATCCGACTTCGGGTTTGTGGCGTGACACATCGATATATCCTTCTAATACGGTAGAAATTTCTGAGTAAAGTAGCCACAAGTCTTTGGTTGCTTTTAAGTAACTAAGGACTCTACTGATAGCATTCCAGTGTTCCACACTGGGGTTACTAGTAAACCTACTAAGTTTACTCATAGCATATGTGATATCTAGTCTAGTGCATTACATAACATATATAAGACTTCCTATAACACTCGCATACTCTAGTTGTGCAACTGAACTTCTGTTATTCTCTTTCAACTTGATACCTGGATCAAATGAGATTTTTGCTTCTTTTATATTTTGATGGTTAAACTTATTTAGTATCTTCTCAATATAATGAGATAGACACAAAGTATAACTCCTATTATATTTTTTTTAAACTTTGATACCTAGGATGGTATCCACATATCCAAGATCCTTCATTTTGAATACGGAAGATAGAAACTGCTTTGTTTCAGTTACACCTTTCATTTTATTACTAATTATTAACATGTCATCAACATATAAATAAATAATAATTATACAGCTACCATCAACTTTAGAATATATGTATTTATCAGCTACATTATGCATGAAACCATGAGATAGTATTTTTGAATCAAACTTCTCATGCTACTATTTTGGTGCTTGTTTTAATTCATACAAAGATTTAATTAATCTACAAACTTTATTCTCATTTTCTGGTAAAACGAATCCTTCAGGTTGTTCCATGTATACCTCCTTATTGAGGTCACTATTCAAGAATGCAGTCTTTACATCCATTTGGTGGATGTGAAGATGATGCATGGAAGCTAGCGCAAATAAAATCCTAATGGATAACTTTTAGTTACAGGAGAGTATGTGTCAAAAGAGATACGCTGGAGCTGAGAGTCTATATAATCATCGTCTAGACTCTTCTCTAGTCTTATTATTTGACTCCTATGAGGTTTGTTGGAGCTTCCACTACCTATGGAGCTATACTTACTGGTTATATATTAGGAGTTTGGACTTCATTATCCTTCGACTCCAAGGATAGTGAGTTTTCAACGAACTCAACGTATCTTGATTCTATAATGGTGATAGACTCTAGATCTAGGAGTCTATAAGCTTTACTATTTTGTGCATACACTACGAAAGCGCACTTAATAGCTATGAGTCTTAACTTGATTCTTTCTAGATAAGGAGTTCTGCAATATACAAGACAATCCCACACTTTAAGATATCCTAGGTTAGATTTTCTACATTTTCATATTTCATATGGCGATGTTTTATACTTCTTAGAGTGAATTCTATTTAATATGTGACATGCTGCAAGTAGTGCCTCACCCCATAGACTGAGTGACAACTTTGCCCGTATTAGCATTGAGTTGTCATCTCTACTAACGTCCTATTCTTCCTTTCTGCTATACCATTCTGTTGCGGTGTGTATGGTGCAACACATTGGTGTATTAGTCCATATTTTCACAAAAGTTAGCGAATTCATTAGAAATGTATTCTCCCCCTCTATTGCTGTGGAGAATCTTAATTTTCTTATTTAATTGATTTTCTACTTCTGCTTTATATACTTTAAACATGTTTAGTGCTTAATCTTTGCTCTTTAACGAGTATACATAAACATATTTAGAGCAATCATTAATAAAGGTTATAAAATACCATCTTCCTCCACGAGTAAGAATGCCATTTAACTCACAGATATCAATATGTATAAGATCCAATATTTCAGATGATCTCATGATACTAAGAAAAAGTTTCTTTGTCATTTTGGATCGTATGCACACTTCACCTTTATGGTTTTCATTATTTGTGTATAAGATTAAACCATTCTTAGCCATGAATTTTAAAGTATTATATCTTATATGGGCTGGTATATCATGCCATAGTCCAACGGATTCATCCATATACGCCGAAGCGCTACTTTCATTCAGAGAATCTTAAACATATCCCTTTCCGACAAAGTTTCCATTCTTGAACAGAATCAGTTTTCATGACTCGTACACAGCCCTTATTCCAGGTTAACCCAGAAGATCCCCAGAAACTAAGTTTCGCCTTATGTCTGGGACGTACAGTACATTTATCAAAATCACTTTCTTCACAGAAGTAAACACCAGTTCAACGGTTCCTTTGCCGACAACCTTCGATTCAACTTCATTACCTGTCACGCCCCAAACTCGGAGACCGGGCGTACAAAATTTCCGATTGCAGAATCCGGTGCGGACAGCTTTTGTAGTACCCCATTCTCAGCTCCCGGTACCCATATACCAGGTTCCGATCCTGGAATGCTACAAGGAGGATTTCTAATAATTAATTTGATTCGTAATGAGCATAACCATAAGCATAACGCACGAACAATAACCACAAGAACACCATCACAAAATCCACTAGGATCAAAAACTTTTGAGTACAAGGCGTATGAAGGGAAATACAATATACTGAAAATGATAAAAACTCCAAAAGCTCGGCTGCACGCTCCAACTGCGGCGAGACTACAGCTGCGTCCTGGAGTTACTTGCACGCATCAATCGTGCATAAGCTTATAGAAAGCTTAGAGGGTAGTGTAAGTGTGTGCGCAATATGAGCGTGCTCAGAATATAAGGTCAGAGTAATGCGGAATCATGCTGATGAGTGCATGAATATAACCAGCCGTACCAAGGCTATGCGGTGCAAGATATGGATGTTATCGGTTATGTCAAGACCATGCAATGTAAGATATAGCTCGAGTATGCCAATCCTCGTCATATATTAGTACAATTCTCATTCAGGATAATCACCGGGGTTTAGTACACTCCAAATGGCACTGCCGCTCTCCTAGCCGCACAGTCCAAGTGAGTGTAAGAAACCTCACTATCCGCCTGTCCAATAGTCTACCAATACCTATCCGGCACGTCGATAGCAGATCCATTCACGAGCTGGTCAAACTCAGCCTAGTATTGCCCTTTACCCTCGGGTGAGTAAGGCCACACCCCTTTCCAACCGACCACGACACAGTGGGAGACGTGGCCTCCTGGTATTCGGCCATCGTGCGCTCATATATCCACTTAGTCTCGACGTTGGAGTCATCCTCTGGTGCCATTGGGTTTAGGGATTTTCACCTAGGGACTCTATGGCGTCCGTATGCTAGAACCAAACATTTTTAGTATCCAATCCAGTCACCCACGATGTGTCTGTGGAGGCTATGGCCCTGATGTCGCTAGGGCATACGATGATCATACAAATGTAAGTGCATGAGTCACCCTACCAAACATGCAACAATCCTATGCGTACCGCGTGCTCATGTAGGGCAACTTCATCTATCAGGGAGCCCATAAACAATTTGCCCAAAGGCATATGCTATGATCAGTCACTCCTCATACCAAGCATACATATGATGCGTATGATCATGAATCATGTATCTATACTAAACATGTTATATAGTGATGGGATTTGAGCAAGGCAAAGATGGGCCTAGACGGCCTAACCACTATAAGTATGGGCCTATCAATGGGCCTTGGGGAGAGTGATAATACGGACATCTAACCAACATCATCCTTCAATGTGGACGTCAAACCATCATTGCTCCCAAGGCATAGCCCACCATAAGAGTCAACACATAAACCATGTTGGAATCACATTACAAAGGGCCTCATGTTCATCCCATTGGGCCTCGACCCATGGGCCTCATATATATCAAAGTGGGCCTCAACAACAGGCCACTATTACATCAAGATGGGCCTAGTCACATGGGCCTTGCATACGCCACAATGGGCCTCATACATATCAAGGCAACCTCAACAATAGGCCTCATACAAATCATGGTGGGCCTCAATAATGAGCTATAAATATGGTAAGTGGGCCACACCACATGGGCCACATGTATATCAAATGGGCCACACCCAAATATAAGTGGTGATAATAATTTCCACCATTAAAATTTCCAAGGCTCGCCACAACATTTATTTCCCATCCAATCTAATCATAAGGACCCAAGGGATTTCAATGGTAGACGTTCAATCCTCACTATAAATTGTGGTCCACATGTTAAATAGATTTATCCTACTTTTAGTCTCAAGCCTTAAAATTATTATTATTTTTTTTTAAATGGTTGGACAGTTTGGATGCAACACAAGCATCATGGTGGGGTCCATTGACCGTCCAACAGCCTAGCCAAATGGCTGGACGGCAGTGGTGAAACACATACATCATTTGGGGTTCCACCGTCCACGGTCAGTGGACGGTGTGAATAAAACAATACATCACTGTGGGTCCCACATGGGGCCCACCATAATGCTTATTTACGATCCAACCCGTTGGTAAGGTCACACAGGCTCAGGTGAAGTGGAAAAACAAATTTCATACTGATACAAAACTTCCGTGACCCAGAAAAGGGGGTTTCAATGGCTGACATTCAATCCATTGTTCCCTGAGATGTGGGCCAACTGTGCACCACATACGGCAGATTTTGGGATAGCCCACGGTCCAAAACACATCACAGAAGGCCCACGGCTGGGACCCACAGTCCCTGGCTTGCGTCCGCACGCAGCAGCCGCAGGGCGCTGCCTGCGTCCCCTGTCAGCTGCTGCTGTTGTGATTTTATTTTTTAAAAAAACTATATTTTTGGGGATTTTTATATGTGGGGCTTGCATCAGATGAATCCACTCCAATCATTGGTTTCCATGGCTCGATACAAACCCATCGAGCCCAATATTCGAGGTGTTTTGGCGTATAAAAATATCAGGTAGTTTTTCAATGGTCAAAACCATAGTTTTCTATGCTATGGCCTGCCAGATAATCAGATCGGGTTCATTTTTCGGCTCAATGCCTAAAATGATCTAGGGAAAGGGGTGGACGAATTGGATTAAAAACATACATCAAGGTGGTGTCTATGTGAGGGGCCCACCCTAAACCTTTAAAAAAAGAACCCTTTTTTTGTGGTTAGCTATTAGTACACACCCATGTCAGTACACGCACCCCATGTTAGCAGCACGTCCAGCGTCCAGGGATGCTAGACGGCATGGATATAACACAGGCATCATGGCTGGGGTCTCACACGTAGGTGGCCCACGCCCACGTGATTGTGGCCCACCATGCATGTGCATATATATATATATTAATATAAAATAAATATCATATATTATATTGCATGTGGACTTTCCACTGGACGGTGGATTTTGCCTAAAATGTGGTGGGCCACACCATTTGATGAATGGAGTGAATTTAACATGATTTGGTGGGGCCCACTTCATTCTAGGGAGAGAGAGAGAGAGAGAGGAGGGACCCCGCCACTATGGGCCCTCCATTGATACAACACATACATCAAGTGGGTCCCACTACAAGTGGACCCAAAAAAAATTAGAATTTAACGGTGGATCAGCCACCTTTCTTCCTTCTTCTTGCTCCCCAAACTTCCTTAGCTCCTTGCTTTCGGGTTTAACGGTGGATGATGAGATTTTGATGGTGAAGATGAGAGATGAGAGAGTGGGTCATACTTGGCCTTTGAGATTTGCTTGAAATGTTGGGACGTATGGGGCTTGGGAGTTGCTTGGGGAAATGAGAGAGAAAGAGTGAGGGAATGGATTGATATGGATGAGATGATGGGTGGAGTGATGTGTTGTAAGAAGGGATGGGTAGAGAGAGAGGTGAAGTGATGTGATGACTTTAGGCTTGCTTATGTAAGAGAAAGATATGGGTTGTTGTACTTGGGTAGGTGTATACTTGACATTGATTGATTGATTGATTGATGAGACATTTTGTAGAGATTCTCTTCGAGTTCGTAACGTGCGGCGTTTTCCTCGAAATGAACGTGGGCCTACATCTTCTACCCTGGGTATCGGATCGGTGCGTGAGTTGCGGCGTTGGAACCGCGGCGACGGCGCGGTCGCCAAGGTACAGGTTTCGGGTCGAGCCGACTTTAGCATGTAGGTATCGTCTTAAGATCGTGCGTAACATTGACTTCAGGTCAAGGATTGCTGAAATTCGACCGGAAGGATCGCGGAAGCCTTCGGAACAGTACGGACTAGGATACAGGTCTTACATTACCCATTTGGACTTCTTGACCAATTGTCAATTCCTCATAAGTTTTGAAGGCTGATCTGTCGTAGCTGACATGTATAGTAGTAGCAGTATTGTACCACCAACTAGGAACTTTTCCTTGAATTGTGTTCACTTTAGTGATCATTGCCACTATATCGTCTTCTACTGCACTAGCTTCTTTTTTCGATTTACGGTATCGCCAAACTCGGGCATAATGCCCAGTTTTTCCACAGACATGGCAAGGGCCTTAGAACTTTTCGTTCTTCTTCTAAGTTTTCTTGAATTTCCCTTTATTGGGTTTCAGGAAATTGTCCTTATCGGGATTATTGTTATTTGTATTCTCTACTTCGTGCGCTTTGGATGAGGAATTTTTATTTTCATTCTTTTTATCACGGTTACAGGATTCTTCCTTAATTCGTAGATGTTTCCGGATTTGTTCCAGTGTATAGTCGTCAGTCTTGTGCGGAAACTTCTTTCTATAGTCTTTCTACATCGGGGGCAACTTTGCGATAATAGCCCCAACTTGAAATGACTCAGGAAGATCAATTTTAATGGCCTTGATTTTATTGACTATTAGCTACAATTCTTGGATTTGAGGCAGTAACGGTTTGTTATCTACCATGTTATAGTTAAAGTACCTAGCTATTAGGAACTTGTTGGTACCTTCTTCTTCAGCGTTGTATTTGAACTCCAGAGCGGTCTAAATTTCTTTAGCAGATGACATTTGTATGTACAAATCATACAGACGGTCGGAGAGTGTATTCAGAATGTGTTCACGGCACGGAAGTTCATCTTCAGCTCGTTTGTTGCGGGCAGCAATTACTTCGGGTATGTCCTTGTCGGTAGCCTCAGGCAGCGGTTGCAAATTTGGATCTAGGATGCAAAAGATCGTTAACGCCATCAGAAGAAACTTGATCTTGTCTTGCCACCTTGTAAAATTGGTTCCATCAAACCGATTAAGACGAATCAAATCTTGATTCATCAGTTTGATGGATGATACGCTTTCGGCTTCAATCTCTAAATAACATTTTAAGATTGTTAAAAAAATTAATACAGAAAAATATTTTCTGTAAATAGGTAAACCGAAAATAATCAGGACAGGCAGAAGCACGTATTATAACATTGTCCTTAAAACATTATTTGCCCTTACTCAAATAGACTGAGTATATTGAAAAATTCCAGACAAATTGCTTCTAGGATACGACAGCTTGGTGTGGATCTGCGTTTAGCAAATACGAAAATCCACCAATGGAACTCTTGTACACAAATTTCTGGTAGAAATAAATAAAAGAAAAATCCCAGAATTAGAGAGAGAAAAGGAGTATTATACTATAACACTGGTTTGTTCTTCAGGCAAAGGTTCGAATGAACCGTTTTAGACCGCAATGCTGGTCTGTTCCTCAGGCTAAGGTTCAGATGAACCTTGTTGTCTTGCTGGAGTGCACTGTTTGTAATTCTCACTTTGGTTCGAATGAGCATGCTCGGAGTGTGTTGGTGATGAATTGCAAACCCATCTAGGCATTGTTTATATAGGCTAGGATGGCTGACAGTTTTGGTCCAGGGCCTTTAATCCATATGACTGTTTCTAGCTGTTGGTGAGAAACTAATTGTTATTGGCAGTTTTTGACCGTTGCGCATGTGGTGTAACAGTTGTTGCATGCTGACTGTTTAGACTCATTGGCTAGCCGTTTCTAGCTGTTGGGATAACCACATGTAACAGTTACTGCATGGTTAGTCTTAATGTGCATGAGGAGTTACACCTTACTCCAACGGCTAGTTTTTTTTTGCCTTTATATAAGTCATACAAGTCTCATTCAAACCTCTAAAATCATCCAACCACCTGCCTAATATCTGTGTCGCATTGCTACTCGCAAAGTGCAAAGTGTGCCACTAATTCCTCTATAGCTACACTGTCTCATATGCCCATGCCCTCGCATCGAACCCGAGACCGAGCGCGTGTGCACGGGTGTTCCAGTGCACACAAGCCCAATACACTACAGACCAAGCATATAAAATATAAAAGTACTCCACCTTTCTCATATAAACCTAAACTTTTCCTTCCTCTTTTCTAACGTGGGACTATTTCCAAAGCACCAAAAAATGAGTTTTTTAGCAAATACTTTATATATATATATATATATATATATATATATATATATATATATATATATATATATATATAATCAACATTTTATAACATGATTGGCCTGAATTTCATATATACAACTTTGTGGGCCCCAAGCAAATCAAAGGTGGCTCATAGCTAATGTACAGACTGATGTCATGCATACATTGCGTGGACACCTCACTCCCATTCAAAAGAAAGCATCATATGCAAGTTTTCAAACAAACATGTACTGTATCTGAGCATTTCCATTTATGTTGTGACAACCGGATGAATTATCGTGATATGTTTGGATGTTATGAAGTTGGTGGAGATAAGAAAAGATTCCAAAATGCATGTAAGCCAAACGTAGGCACTAGAATTTGGAAAGTCTAGGCCATAACTATGCTAAGGTGAGATGAACAGTCCCTTACTTTGGAATTTGGATGGTGTCCAAACAGACACTTGTCCATTTCTTAAGGTTCGAGTACAAAGCTGCCAAATTTCCAATGGTTGGCAGCTGTTCTGACAACGGCTTCGATGTACAATTGATTCAAGAGTGTCATGCCTCTGTCTATCTCTCTCAGCTGCTCATCAGGTGGGCCCAACATGGATGTGATCTCCAAAAACTAAGTTGGTGGGATGATCGTAACCGCTCGATTTTGGCCACTTGCACACCATCCATTAAAAAAGGTGGTCCACATTCAATGCTAAAATCATGTGGGTTGGAGGATACGGTCAGATACAATGTGGGGCCAGTGTGATGAATTGCTCTGTTTTCAGGCTGTGGTGAATAAGGACTGCGTGTGAAATAATATCATCTTAGATGCATGTAATGTCCAATCAATGATCTGAGCCGTTCACTGATCCCAACCTGCTATTTTATGAAATACCGAGAGACTTGTCATAATTGCTTGTTTCCAGACCATAGATCCATCGGCTATGATAAGCAATCCAAAGTGGGTTTCAAATATCAGATGATTCAAGCTGATGATCGGATCCATTTCTCTTCAAACAATCCTGACCGTCCATATTGGGTGTTATTTAAAAGATGGTTATGATGTCCCAATAGATGAGATTTCGGCCGGGCGGCCTGAGAAGGGTATGTTGGTCTTAATGGAAGGTTTAGATCATGCATCCGCCTTCCCACGTGCCGGTTGCAATGGACGAGGATTAAGTACTACCCTTACCAGGACGTGGCTAGAAACGGACGGTCATATCAGTGGCTCTGTGTGGCCCAACGTTATGTATACCATAGGAAGCAGTGGGCATTGAAAGGCTACGGTTGAAAACTTTATGGGGGCCACGGAAGTTCTGGATCAAGTTGATATTTATGTTTTCCCATCATCTAGGATCTATGTGACCCTATGACATTGGATGGAAAATAAACATTATCGTGGGCACTGGGAAGTTTTCAACATTAGGAGTTCAATACCAACTGCTTATGTAGGGTGGTCCACTTGAGCCCTCCATCTGCTTATTTTTGGGCTCATGCCCTGAAATGATCCATCTAGATAGATGAAGGGCGTGGAAACATATACATCAAGGTGGGCCTCACGTAGCCATTAATATGACCGTGTGTCTCTTATAGGAAAAAATTATTTTTCTATCCCAAATAATATACCACATGTGAGGATCCGTGATATTAATTTTTACATAAGTATAATAGAAGTTATATGTCAAAGATTTGGTCTGTTCATTTAATAGGGCCTACTAATTATATTTTATTGCTAAAATTTAATAAACGATCATCATCACTGAAGCCACACATACAAGTTGAATATGTACGGCTAAAATGAATTTCTAATAATCTTGTTTTCTTTTGTAAATAAATATCATACCATTTATCATAAAAAATAATAATTCATGTCCTTCACATGTTAAAAAATATCCTACGCAATTAATGGACCAGATTTCTTATACATTTACTGCACCTCACAAGTACATCACATGTGTGCAGCTTCATAATTCATCCCATTTTCTCCTGACATCCATCACCTAATTGACATATTAACCAATGTTAATAAATGATCTGGTGCGGAGAGAAGCTGCACGAGGTTACTTTGCAAAAGGAGTATCCAGCTTGGGTGGGCCTTACTGTGGTGTTAAAGTGAAATCCACCCCAACCATCAGGTGAGTCACCCTCTGTTTAACCCAGGGCCAAAAAATCTGCCCATCTTTATTTCATTTGGGCCACACTTATTGGAAAATACAAATACCAGCTTGATCTAAAACTTCAATGAAGCCCAATTTTTTTTTTTCTATTTTTTTTTATTTTTATTTTTTTTATTTTATTTTAAGGTAGGCCTTCAATCTCCACTTTTTCTTATGATGTGGTCCAATTGAGCGTTGGATCTGCCTCATTTTTGGGATCATACCTAAAATGATTTGAAAATATGTATGTACGGCGTGGATAAAAGTATAAATCATGTTGGGACTGATTTTAAGTTCCTTGATCTAACTTTCGGTGATCCACTTGATGGTGAAAGTGAATTTCAAATTAACACCATATCAGGTTCATCCGAATGACCAACTTTTATGACTTGAAATCAGTCATCCCTGGTGGTATTCATCCATCTAATCGAGTGGTGACAACCACCCTCCTAATTTTACAGGCCCACCATGATGTGTAAGTAAGATTCACTCCAATCATTAGATGTGTAATCCCATTAAGGGCCTAGAACTAAAATAAATCATGCAAACCTTTGATTCAATTCAGCTACAGCAATGGAAACATTGGGAGAGA
This sequence comes from Magnolia changhungtana, assembly GCA_030180095.1. Lineage (NCBI taxonomy): Eukaryota > Viridiplantae > Streptophyta > Magnoliopsida > Magnoliales > Magnoliaceae > Magnolia > Magnolia changhungtana. Next base: position 3,238,796 of record JASAUF010000547.1, on the reverse strand, counting down.
CGTCCACCCTTGATTTTTACCAAGCTCAACATGACAAGCATGTGAAATCCACTCCAACCATTAAGATGACACACTAAAAATCTATGCCTAAGGTCCAAAAATCAAGAACATACATGATTCATGTGGGCCAAATTGATGAAAATAGTTTGGAGGGTGAGTTTTCCTCGTACACTGTTTTCAATCACGTGGTCCACTTGAACCATGAGGCTGATTTTTTAATACACGGTTCTAACATAGGGTGACTCACCTGATGGTTGGGGTGGATTTCACTTTAACTCTATAGTGGGGCCACCACCGCTAGGTACTTTCCCTCCTAGAGTAACTTTTCTCTGTCTTGGTATTAAATAGCATTAATTAGTCCTTGAATTAATCAACAAGTTGGACGATATTGCAATGTCCAACTAGTTGTGTGTGAGCGTCTCTCTCTATCTATATATATAATGGTGGACAGCTTAATGACAACTGACTAGCACCTCAAAGCCAAACAGTATATAATATATTAAAATAATAAAATGAAGGAAAAAATCTAGACCATCGGTGAGATAGGGATGGCTATTGTTATTTTGCATTAGCCAGATACTTAGCTCTTAGGTTGGATGGAGGAAGTTGGTATTCTATAAACTATTCCTTTTCCCCTCAATTACAACTTTTAGTAGTCCAGAATCTTTATTTATTTTTTCGTAAGATAAATAACTAACAAAGATACACTTGACATCTATTTTTTTTCTAATTTATTTATACTAAATGTGCACATAACAGACGCATCAAAAAAACACATAAGTATAAGATATTGGAAAGCTTTCCGTTCAGAATTTCAAAGAGGCCTTTCTATTCAGAGCTACATTTGGTTGTCCGTTGATAATATAATTAGCTGACAGGAGCATATCTGATCATAAGTAATTTTAGACATTCATTGGAAACATAAACAATCTAGCCACTTCAAGTGGCGATCGTTGCCTTCAATCACTTTGCTTTGCTGCAAAGTGTTTAGATACGTAGTATGATGAATGATCATATTATTCATGAGGTATTTATTAAATATTGAACCCATGCATTTTCCTCTATTATCAGATCTTAGAATTTTGACTTCAGTATCATACTAAGTATCAATTAATTTATGAAAGTCTTTAAATGCATTAAGTACTACTTCTCTTTTAAATTAAAATGTATAGATCCATGATAATCTTGAGAACTCACTAATAAAGCTTACAAAGTACTTGAAAACAAATAATAAATTAACTGGAGAAGAGCCTCAAAACATTTGGATGTATCGATCAATCTGAAAGGTTTACAATAAGATTTTTCACTACAGTTAAAAGGTACCTCGAGGGTCCTTACTCTTGCTCTGCTGGTAGACTCTTATGAGTTTCAACACCCGGTCAAGGGTTCGAGTACCCATAGGTGGTGAAATTCCACTTCGGTGTGAGTGTGGGGGTGTGTGTGCGTGTCTATATATATATATATATATATATATATATATATATATATATATATATATATATATATATATATATATATATATATATAAAAGGTACCTCGACTTGTTTGGCATAACGTCAAGTTTCATACTTATTAAATGAAAAAGTAATAAATGGACACAGGCAATGTAGCACTTTGTCCTACGGATGTTCCAATGCTAGATTTGATTAGTGTCGTTTTGCTTTCACCGCTTAAGAGAGCTCTCGTGTTCTGGTTTAACAAATAAAGCTCATGTACTTTTTGTCCGCTACCAATCTCTATCTCCGTGATCAGATCCTATAAGACAGAATTTTGGAAACAATAAAAAATGATAAAACAATTAAAGGATTTAGTTATTTTACTGATATATAGTAAATCAAATGGATAGATGGGGACCTAAAGGACTATTAACATATTGAATCAAAATACAACTTTGTCTTGCCGATTCCATGGATTGAAGTAGATGAAGCATTGGCAATGGAAAACATCTTATTTCCTTTGGTATATATTATGGAAGACATGCAGTCTGATCTCCCGGTAAAGTGATTAGTGGGATCCAAAAATCTGAATAACTCTGAATTAAAAAAAGTAGAAGAGATCTTGAGTCTTGTGAGGTTGATTGAATTGTAGGAGGTGCAACCTTATATAAGTTTAACACCCTTTAAATAACTGTAAACAAACTCTAAAAATGTAATCAATGAGTTCTAATAAAATAAGGAAATAAATTTTGAAAAATGCGTTAATTTCTGCCATTTGTCATCGACCTATTGAGTCAGCCAAAAAATGTCCTAAGATTTAAACCTTTTTTTTTTTTTTTTGTGATTTTTGACATGTTGACCCGATCTTTCAACTTGTTGAACTAGATTTTGACCTATCGACGGGATCTATCGAACTGTTTAAATTGGTAGAAATTAGCCAGCAAGAAATTTGGAATATTATTTTGACTTGTCAAATAGTATTTCGACCTGTCTAAACTAACAAAAATCATCTAGTAAACAATCTGAAAATTTTGGCGGAATTTTGATATGTCAACTATAAAAGTCGACCAATCGAACTATGTTAAAATTTTGCAATTTCTCCTTAGGTTTCTTCTGATTCATGTGTTAGGACTGTGCTTGATCCATATCCTACATCAAACCCCTCCACTTGAAAAAACTTGTCCTCGAGTTTGGTTCACAATACATATTCAACTACCTCGAGTTCTTCAACGGACTTGGTTTACAATACACATTCAACTTCAGGTGTCGACATTTATTGGCATATTCCTTATACTTTGCAGTAGGCTTCTCTGATCTCTCCTAGACATCAGCATGAATGTTGCTACTTGAACTGCCATATTTTTCGCCACAACACTCGTTCTAGGTAGTTTAGGCAAAGGAAACAAGTCGAGTGCAGGTTTAGAAACTCGGGCATGCACAACCTCAAATTAGGCCTAGTCAGTAGATTGATTCTTTGGGCTGTTAAAGATAAACTCAACCTCAGAAAGACCAATCTCCTATATGGGGGACAACTCGTCGAGAAATTCGCTGAGCATGACCGCCTTGAACTCCTCCAACACTGGTTTTGCATCTTTTGGAATGTTCACGGACTCCTCATCGGGCTTATTTTTCTACTAATTCTACCATCACTCACGTCTCCTCAGAGTGTTCGATGAAATCTCGTTCATTCACGAGAGGCTATTCATCCACTTTAGAAGTATTAGATTGGTTCTCCATTCCCATAGTTGCCACATGTACGCCATTGATAAATCCAATGGCCTGTTGCGACTCCACCTCGACTAGGTGGCCTCTTGCCTTCAAACAATGTGAGTTCTCTGTATAACCCCTCACCGATTGACTATCTTTACCTCTTGTTAATAAAAAAAAATAGGATTTCTCTACATACCCCTCACTGATCATCTATCATACCAACAATTTTAGTTTTGTTAGAATCATACATGATCGTAACTGCTAGGGAGGAATTGCGCGTGCAACAATTGTTTTATCTGTGGCGAATAGATTGGCGTCTTCATTTGTCTCGTCCATTCGAGTTGAAGCTGCTCCTGACAATCCGAAACTCCGCTCTTCAACTTATAAGCCACAAGCTTAACCTTCTTCTCTTCAGTGACATCAATGTAATCGTAGAAGCATTCAACTTCAAGCAGCCAATTGAGGAAGTCATCGATATGGAGTTGGCTGTTGAAACTTGGAAGATCAACTTTTATCCTGAATTCTTGATTTGCCCTATTTATTTGATCGTTCTTCATCTGGGATGTTGGGAAATCATGTCGCTGGATTCTACCTTCTCGGGTGCGATTTTGCAATTCATCGTCGGCATCACCATACGATTGCGATTACGATTTTTCGCCATTGCGATGGGCGAATCATCACCACGAACACGGAGTTGCCATAGCACCTCCGTCATACAGTCGATGGCAGTCTACAACCCTTTCATGACTTCTGATTCTCTTGATGTGTTGCTTCAAAAGCTATTGCTATTGAAGAAAAATTCCTTAGAGCACTGTCTATGGGAATGTTGTCCTACCAGCCGTTAAAAGCCACCAATCTGGTGAAAAAGCCTCTCTCTGATTCCAACTGACGCAAGGGAGGATGTGATGGGGTTGATCACCGTCTTCCTTGATCAATAGATACATTGAATCCGCAAGAGAAAATCTCGAATCCACAAGAAGAAATAGAATTTCTAAGACTTTTAATTGATAGATTGAATGAATAATAAAATGAGTTTAACACCATTTGAATAACTCTAAACAAACCCTAAAAATGTAATTAAAAAATTCTAATTAAATAAGGAAATAAATTCTGAAAAATGTGTTAATTTCTGCCATCTATTGATTGCTATCAACCTGTTGAGTCAACATGTCGAAACAACCAAAAAGTGTCTGGAGATTTAACAAAAAATTCTATAATTTTCGACTTGTCGACCGAATCTATCAACTTGTCGAATTAGATTTAGACCTATCGACAAGATTTGTTAACCTATTTAAACTAGTTGAAATCAACCAACAAGCAATTTGGAATTTTTTGTTGAATTCTCCTTGGGTTTCTTCTAATCCATGTGTGTTAGGAATGTGTTTGATCCACATCCTACATCAGACCCCTCCACTTAAAAAAACCTCGTTCTCAAGTTTGGTTCACAATACGTATTCAACTTACTCGAGTCAATAGGTTGAAACTGCAACATCTCGAATTTTTATGGTCAGACTTTATACTCGTATTCGAGAAAATTTGTTGGGCCATAGAAGTTTTGATTCATGCTAATATTTTTGTTTTCAGTTCATCCCAATACAAAACTTGTTTTTAACAGTATGGATGGCCATTGTATACACCACATCGCGAAGGGACTACTTGCACGCCAGATGTAGAATCCACTGATAACATAAATCGGCTCATGGTTTCAGGGTAGTTGTGTATCCAAATATGATATAGAAGGAAGATATATATACCTGGACGATTGACTTTCAGGTATCCGATCTGGTAAACGAAATCCCTACTCCGTCCGATCCAACAGCTCGAGAAGAGTATTAATTGTATAACAAACCTCAGACCTTCGGAGAAGAACTGGAGCAACTGAATGCCCACATGCAATGGAAGGGATATGATCTATGGCGATGCTGGAGTATGAATTTTTCATTCTCCATAGATAGAAAACTGTGCAAACAGATAGCTGATGTCTTTGTCGCACGCAAATACTCCGCAATGAATAGACTGCACTGCATGATGCAGTGCCGTCTGAAAACACATTACTGCCTTTTGAATTTTTTGAGTTGTTGATGTATTCACGCGCATGGTAACCCGAGGACGCGAACTCCAATTCAAACATTGTATAATGGAAAAATCTACCTTTAATACAATACTATAGAATCTGGACTGTCAATCCAAACAAGCCCTTAGGGTTCTCAATAGCTAGTACAATGGCCGGTCAAGGCACGTATATCTAACTTATACATAATACTCTTAAATTAATATGGTGTGTGTGGGAGATTCAAATATCGATAGAGAACAAAAATATATAAATGTTTTGAGAATCAGAGTAGTTTTATACACTAAAACTATTAGTTAGGATAAGAAAGGAGTCTTGAAAAAGAGAGACATAAATAAAGTCTCATAAATATTCTTCAGCATCCTTCACACGTGACCTAATGATATTGGATGGAAAATAAGCATCACAGTGGGTCCTGAGAAGTTTTTAACAATGGAGGTTCAATCACCCCTGCTTCCTATGAGGTGGTCCACTTGAACCTTTGATCTGCCTTATTTTTTGGCTCATGTCCTTGAATGATCCGTCGAAATAGATTAATGGCATGGAAACATATACTCACAGTAGGCTTTGGCTACATCTTGGTAGGGGTAGTACTCAGTCCACATGGCTACGCAATTATACATATCATTTTCTCTCTCATGTTTTTTATTATATATTTTTCCTCTATGGTGGACGGCTTAGTGACAGCTAACTACCACCTCAAAGCCGAGCATTATATAAAATAATAAAATCCTATAAAAATATAATAATAAAATAATAAAAGAAAATTTTAGACCATGGATGAGATAGAGATGGCCGCGGAGAATAGATGCTGATTAGCTTTGTGTTGTTATTTTGCATTGAGACGAACCTGAAAGGATAAAACCACGTGAAATGAATAAAATACTGAAAAGTCCACATGAGATCAAATGTACAATTTTTCTACTTCCACATGCGACCTAGGCAAGCGTGTGAGAAATCCAAGCCGTGCATGGCTTGATCCTCACCTTGAATATTGTTGAACAATAAGGAAACACGTGTGACATTAAGAACCAGTTTGTGGACAATTGAAACAAACTTATCAATGGTCCACATTCATTGTACGTGTATGACCCGTCTAATGAGTGGACTGTGCTTATCTCTTTTCCTATTCACTTGTTTATCTTCACAGCGGGTCCACCTTATCCTAGGTCCCGATTTTGCACACATTTTTCAAGTGAGCATGTATTGCACGTGTGAAAGTGCGTATTATGAAGAGGCGCGCGTGTGGGATTGCCAAAACGCGCAAATATATAAAACTCTAACCATATATATTATAGATTCATCTATTTAACTTAGGCATTGGAGGGTTTCACACCGCGCCAGTCGCCCGTATTGTCTTTTATTCTCTAGTCTCTACTAATATAAATACTTAGCAGCCTACGGTTAGAGTTACGGGTTGAACCATGCTCGAGCAGTAATAACCTCAGCCAGAGTAGCAAAGTTCTTCTCATTTTCTTCCTTCACAAAAGTCCGAATCTCTTCTCGAGTGAGAATATTAGAAACCCCTTTCCATGTGAGTTTATTATTATAAGATAGTTTCTTTGTCTTTTCTCTACAATGAATTTCTAGTTGGGTATCTTTCCTAATAAAAAATAAAAGTAAAAAACTTGGGTTGGCTATCTTTGGTGATCGTCCATTCAGATCCACGTCATGGACCTGGCTATGTCGATGGGGCCCACCACCAGAAAATGATACAGATCTTCTCTCAAGTGTCATAGATTAAAGTATGGTGACTGATATCCACACCCATCTGGTTGATCAGCTTACCCCTGCATTTTTATTTTGGAATCCAAACCATACAAAAGTGTACTAATTCACTTACCAGAATGGAGATTCGGTGTAAATAATCCATCAAGGTGGATTTAAATGCTGAAATTAAACTTCCAAGCATTATTAAGTGGGCCGCACTTTAAATATTGCCTCGTTTATCTCGTGGGAGAGGATTGGGTACGACCCAGGCCACACCCAACACTGTGAGGCCCTAACCGTAGGGCCCACCTTAATGTATTTGTAGTATATCCGCGCTGTCCATCCGTTTTTCCAGATCATTTCAGGGTATGAGACCAGAAATGAAGTATATCCAAATATCAGGTGGCCCACACTACTGAAACTGTAGAGGTATTAACCATTAAAAATTTCTTGTGGACCATAAAAGTTTTGGGTCAAGCTAATATTTCTTTTCTTCCCTTCATCCAGGTCTGTGTGACCTTATCAACAGGTTGGATGGAAAATAAACATTACGGTGGGCCCTTGGAAGGTTTCAATGGTGGCATTCAATCACCACTCTTTCTTGTAGTGTGGTCCACCTGAGAATTTTATCTACTTGATTTTTGAGCTCAAGCCCTGAAATGAGCTGGAAAAAAATATGGATCGCGTGGATATGCTACATATACATCAAGGTGGGCCCCACGGTCAGGGCCGCACTGTGTTAGATAGGGCCGGGGCACACCTAAACCATCTCCCCTATCTCTAGGTTAGGAAGTGGGAGACAGTACATTATTCATGGGGAATTATTTGATACTCTAGCATAGAAATGCGCGTGATACTCGGGCACTCACAAATTATATACAAGTATATGTAAGCAACCATTAACTCAAATTAAACCCCACTAAATTTGGAAAATGTTACTAAGTTACAGTCCCAAAATGGGATTGGTTGCACATTCCTGATTACTGATTAGTGGACGCTTGTTAAACAGGACCCTCGAATAACTTTCATTTTTAACCGTCCAATAAATGTTCACCAATTTTTTTGATCGCCAGATAGTCAAACAACCCTAATTTTTAATTTATAGTCTACCTATACAGATCCATTATTTGGACGATTTAATTTAAATTACTAGTATGATAGATGTACTAAATTTTAAATAATTTCTTAATACAAGCGTATCATTTGGTTTTAATAAAATGAATTGTGCACCACGGCTGTCATGGCTGCTTGATTCCCATTGTCAAAAGGGATAATGATTTTAAATCCACAGTATTATCAGGTGGGATACAATGAATATCGCCGGATAAAAAATATTATTGGGCAACTGATTATTAGCTGTTAAAATCTTTTAAAACTAGTTCAGAAGTTATGTTTGTGTATGATTAAGATTCTCTTCTTCTTTGAAAATACTTGTGTTATATACTTCTTTTTTCTTATTTAAGAATTGTATTATAACATAATTCCCCTCCTCTCAATCTTTATGAATATTACCTGATATATCTTAAAAATATGAATATAAGAAATTTGGAATTCATCTCTCACCTAGTTTTTATTTAATTATTTACATGGTATTAGAGTAGTATCAGAGTGTGATTCTTGATCCGGTCTGTAGGACACAATTCTCTATATCTAGTTATTCCGGTCTGTAAGCATTTTTTTGCCGTTGATTTCTGCTGCTAGTCATTGCAACCGAGTGCAGCTCTCTATTGTCGCAACCAAGCTTGACAAAATAGCCGACTCTCGATTTCCATTGCCAAGAAAAGAAGAAAGAAAAAGGAAAATGGAGTCTTTTTTTAGACTGAAATCCGAAAGGGGAGTCTTTTAATTGATCATAATAGTATGATGATGCACCACAATTAGTACACACTCGTGCCGCTTTTTAGAGATCAACTTGAGATCCGTCTAATTTCAGCTTAGACACCGGCCCTATTTTTCTTACAGTTGAATCATCGAATGAAGAAAAAAAACTCGGGAGCAGTCATGTTCGATAAAAAAAAAAAAAAAAAAAAAAAAAAACTTTAAAAAAAACTATCATTCAGATAACTTCCTTGAAGTATATCTCTTCTGGTCGCATTTAGCAAAATTCTTTCTTAATGGTAAAGGTGAGCTTGGGTACGTTAATTGCAAAATTGCAGCCCCAGAAGAAGGTGATCTTAGATATCTTGAATGCGAATCAATCAACCATCTCATTATATCATTTTGTTTTTGTTCAATTCCATAGAATTGCATATATCTGAAGGTATTTTCTTCATCTCCACAGCTTATGAAGTATGGTTTATCATTTTGTAAGGTATTTTCTTCATCACCACCGCTCATGAAGTATGGTTTATCATTTTGTAACATATTATTTTCTTCGGCTCCAAAAGAAGGTGATCTTATATCATTTTGTTCAATTCCAACTAGATATCTCCAAAACTAGTATGGCGGATAAAAAAATTTACAAGTAACTTGAATCTATTCATGATGTGGGAAGAGCTCTCCCATCTAAATTCATCATCAATGATCCGATAAAACTAAAGAAAAGAATTGAGGGGAAGAATATATTTTAGATGTTGGCAAGCTTACCTACATACTATGAACATATTCGTAGTCAAATTTTGATGTAGAGTGGGTCGCGGACAATTACATGGCAAAGATGGATCGTAGAAAAAATCGATACCTTCCTTTTGTCTAAATTCTTTGGCTACCAATCGGCTATTTATGGTTCCATCGGGATTGAGCTTTCAAAAATCCACTGCTTTGAACTGGTGGAAGATCGACCATGGACCATCATCGATCTTCCCTCCAAATCTAAAGATGGATCACTTTCAATACTTAGTGGTAGATGTAATTTCCTTTCTTATTCATTATGGCTTTGAGCGTATCTCACAATCCGGATGATGTGAGTTATCATGAAATTTATCATGAAAGTTGTTAAATTCGTTCAAAATATATATGATTTTTCATATAGGGGTAGAACGAGCTTTTTCTAGCCAACCAACCCAGCTATGCAAGGTTGCGACTTCTTCCAATTTGAAGTAATGAAACCCCATATGGGATTTGATGGTTGTTTCCAACTAATGTCCTATTTTTGCGTTACGCTGAGCCATGTTTCAATTTCGGATTTTTTAATTCTAAAATAAATTCATTAGTTTTATTTGCTTATAACTCTTCATCCGTCGAGCTTTTCAGAGATTTTATTAAGAGTCTAGTGAAGTCATCGAACGTGAAAAGAGCTTTTTCCTCCACGAGTTAAGGATAATTAGGAGAATTAACGGTTGTGATTTTCTCATGCCAGTGAAGCCAAATAAAATGGGCACACTTACTATTTTTTTCATATTTTGGTATAAAATCATTCTGAATGATAATTAACATGACAGCATGCCATAAAGATACTGAGAATCCACTATATAAACTAATCATAGATCATCACCTCTCTTATTGAGAAGATCACCACACTAGATTTTTAGACATATCGGTACATGCAATACATTTGTTAGTGTCGGATCTTTTGTCGATGTAAGCTGATCAGCTAATGTTTTTTCCAACAACGTTCGCATAAACGTTATTACCCATTTTCGCCAAATTAATGCCTACAAATAGTAAGTTTACTATTTATAAGTAAGTCATTGCTACAAGTTCTAGGAGTCCTAGTTGTAGTTTGATTCTGATTTCTTTCCTATTTCAGCTTAGACACCGTACTTACACTTGAATCATCGATTTAAAGGGTTGTGGACTCATTTTTATTCATTCATTAATCTATTTCTTTAGAATTTATTTAGAATTTATTTTTATTTTGATCTTAGATATCTTGAATGCTTCTCTTTTGTTTTTGTTCTCGTGGATTCGAGAAAGTCTCATCTCCACAGCTCATGAGTAGTCCATTTTGTAGGTATTTTCTTCATCACCATGGCTCAAAGTTGGTTTATTTTTGAATAATTATCCTCTTGAGGAAGTTCAATTCCAACTAGATATCTCCAAAACTAGTATGGCGGATAAAAAAAAATTCGACCTCACGTCCTCCATCATCAATCGATAAAACTAAAGAAAAAAATTGAGCAAAAAATTTTAATGACAACTGAGCTTTCCTCTCTTAATGATGTATGTCCTTTGATAAAACAGGAAGAATCTATTATGGGCATTTCTAATACCCCGAACTCAATGGAGCATTTAGCCTTGCTTTCGGATGCTAAACCGATCCACTGGCCGCGATGATGGAGGGAGAGGTTGTGGTCGTGGTAGAGGTAGAGGAAGAGGAAGAACCGGTCGGGGCTCCGGTAAAAGACCCTGATGCTCTCATAGCAATAAATTTACCATGTCAAGGGCAATTGTTTGATTCTCCATACTAAACTGTAAAATGCAACAACTAGTACTAATCTTTTCAACCATATTAATATAACCAATTCTCAAATTTCCATTGAATAATTTCTGAAATGCTTAATTGACTAAATAAGTCTAAGGTTGTGCCTCTTGCTATTCAATCATCCTCACAAGCCTCATGTATCGTCTCTTATGCTTTTTTTTTTTCCTCAAAATCATTCAAATTCTTGGATTATTGACTTTGGTGCCACCAATCATATGATTGGATATCACACTGTCTATCTTCCAAAACATATATAAAAGGAAACATGATGGTCTCTCTTGCCAATGGATCATCTACCTCTATTCATGGAATCGCCATGATCAATCTATATTCAAATATTTATTTGACATGTGAGACTTGTCGTTATGCTAAACAAGCCAAGGTACCTTTTAAGCATAGTGAAAATTCAAGTGACAAACCTTTCATTTTAATTCATTTAGATGTTTGGGGTCCTGCCCCCAATAGGGTCTTTATTCGGCTTTAAGTATTTCGTAAGTTTTATGAATGACTTCTCAAGATAACTATGGATTTATCTGTTAAAATCTAGAGGAGACAGATTTAATGCATCGAATGATTTTCATAAAATGATTGTTACCTAGTATGATGTTAATGTTAAAATCTTGACTGATAATGGAGGAGAATGCATGGATAACATATTTGAAGAATATCTTTATAATAATGAAATAATTCATCAAATTGCTTGTCGAGGTACTCTGTAACAAAATGATGTAGCTGAACATAAAAATCATCATTTTCTCAAAGTTGCTAGGGCATCCATGTTTCGTATGAACGCCCCAAATTTCTTACGGTCAGACACGCTCTTATTAGCTAACTACATCATTAACAAATTGTCGAATGTGGTTTTGAATGGAAAAAACTCACTTTAAGTTTTACAAAGTAAACTTCCCAACATCTCACACTTGTGTTTTTTGTTGTGTATGCTATGTTCATATATTAGAATTTAGTAGGCACAAATTACAAAAATTAGCTTTTAAATGTATTTTCATTAGTTATTCACCCTACAAAAAGGATACAGATACTTTGATCCGATTATAAAAAAATTCCATGCTACAAAAAACGTACAGTTAGTTGAAGAAGTTCTATCCTTTTCAAGATTACAAAATTCCATACTAACAGAGGTCTTGACTAAAGAGGAGAAAGATAGCAATTGGTTGCCATCAAGTCCGTCTGTAGTTACACAACCTATCTTGCATCCTAACTAGGTACAAGATAAAATAAAAAGTGATTCTATCATGCTGATTTCCGCCACCCAACCTGGGAACCAACCATCTGGTGATATGATAGAATCCTCGAGTATGGAACTTGTGATGTCAAGCTCCTCCTTTCATCAATCTCCATCTTCCATGATAGGTTCTCCCATGTTAGGTATGCCATCATCTTATACTCATATTGCCTAATGAAAAGAAAAAGAGTCATACGTCCTTTTGCTCATTTATTTGATTTTTCATGTCAAGGTGCTTATCCAACTCAGTCGTATGTCTTCCTTAGAAATTACTCTTAAGCAATGCAACAATCTTAAGGTCCCTACTCTTCAATGTCAAACTTAACAATTTTGTAGATGTATGATCACAAGACAAGTGGCGGAATGTTATTGATGTAGAGCGGGTCGCAGACAGTTTCATGGCCAAGATAGATTAAAGAAGGCCCGGTCGACGACAGAAGTGATCTGAACTGTCGGACCTTAGATCAGGCATATCTCGCAATCCGGAATGAGTTACCTGACGTAAAATATATGATTTTGGGATAGAACAAGCTACTTTAGCCAACCAACCTAGCTATGCCCAGTTGCGACGCCCAGAATTGCGAGAAACCCCTGGATCGACGGTTGTTTCCCTGTTTTAATTTCATTTTTACTATAAATAGTTAGTTTTAGTTTGGTTATAACTCTTCATCCGTTGGACTTTAGGAATTGCACCCAACGTGAAAAGAGCTTAGAATAATTAGGAGAACGGTTTTGTGAAGCCAAATAGGACACTTACTATTTTTGGCCAAAAACCTTGCGCACTAGTAAACATCATGACTGTCTATAAATAGTAAGTTTACTATTTATAGTAAGTCGCGATTTCTAGGAGTTTTAGTTGTAGTTTGATTCTGATTTCTTTCCCGTTGCTTGGTACCCCTATTTAAAGGGTTGTGAACTTGTTTTTAGGAATTAATTAATCAATTTCGAATTTCTTAGAATTTATTTCTATTTTCTGCTTTCTTTCCTCGTGGATTTGAGAAGTCTCTATGAGGAGTCCAAAGAAGCTCCGTGGATTCAGAGTAGTTATCCTCATCACCTTCATCCCTACGTTAATTGGTATTAAAGCAAGGATTCCTCTCGGCCCGATGGCAAACAATGAAGGTATGAATCAAAATTCTGTGGACAGTGATCCAAGAATTCGTTATCTTCCGAAAAGAATGGAAGCTTTCCACCGGGAGAGTCAGTTGACCATGCAAGGGCTGCAGGTAACCCTCGACCGTCTTGAGGATACGCTAATTCCGTCCCGAACCTTATGTGGTGCTCCACCACCTATGGTTGCTCCACCACTCAGGGTGGCTCCACTACCCATAGTTGTTGTACGACACAACCCCGATTTTCGTAGAGCACTACCAGTGGCAAACCGTCGGGCTACGCCAAATGATTCAAATTCTAGCGACGAGGACCTACTATCAACTTAGACCCAGATTCCCTTGACCTGACTTAGGCATCGGAGGGTCCCCTGGTTTAGCCAGGGTCTCATTTACTCACTCTCTGTGCAGGTTCAGGGTTCCTTGGAGGTTCGCCTTGTCGAGTAGGAGGTGGTCCAGATTTTAACATCAACATTTTTTGGTGCCGTCTGTAGGAAACTGATACAAAATGTCAGGTTTCTATTCTCAAGTATAATGACTAGAGGAAAGAAGAAAGTAGTAGTTGCAGAACCAGAGCTAAACGAACAAACTTGCTCCTCCTCACTACTTCATACGGAATCAGCCCCAAGGCCTTCTTAGCGTTCTTGCAATCGGGTGAGTAAATATCGTGCCATGTAGAGCGAAACTGGATTCCGACCGAGTAAAGTTAGCTTTTGGAGCTCAAAAAAATTTCAAGCTCAATTCGAGCTTGACTGGAACCCCGACTTGAATCGACTCGGATTAAATCGGTTTAGTGACTAGATCATTTTGATCTTGATGCTGCTTGCCAATTGTTTGATGAAATGCCTTAATGAAGTGTTGTTTCTTGGACTACCATCATATTAGGATATTCTCAAAATGGGTATTCAAGGAAAGATTAAAGAAACAAATGTTCAGCGCATGCTAATTAATTAATGGCCTAAATATTTTATACATGTGCCATCCAATAGGGGAATTAGGCACTAAATTCTATCAAACTTCAAGCACATGCAATTAAGCCCATTTGTCAATGCTCATCTCAGATCTCATAAGGTGAGTTTCACATGTGTCAAGATATAAACAGTTGAAATAACTCTCTCATAGTTCATACATTTGACGAACAATTCTAGCTAGAGTTGTACACTAATTGAGTTAGTGTAAGTCTCGTCCAACCAGCACAATATCTTATGGCGTCTACGTAGGATTTGCCGCAGGACTATTCGTTTAAACTACTCGTGGTGAGGTACCGCAAGTAAATTAATCTAGGATTAGCCTAATTAATAGACCAGACAGGTCATGATAGGACCTAGCACGGGCCGCCAAGCCAGATGACTGTTTACACTTAGCAACAGCTCGTGCGGGCTATACTGCGACGCAGAAAGGTCAGAAAATTATAAAAATTTAGGGAAGCATAGATCTCACTAGGCTTGTGGTCCATCAAGGATGGACCATAGACCTAGTAAACGTTCAGAAGTCAATTATCCATGCTATCCCAGCGGTACTTGCAAAGTGCGACTCACCCTAGCTCACTAGTTTAAGAATCTGGCACTCTTAATTGAAACTGAGATATAAGACATTTCAGCCGTCGGATTTTTTCTAAATTTACGGTAGAGGTCTAATGTATTTTTCTACACCCGTCTAAGAAATCTGGGACCCGATCGTGAAACAATGACCGTTGATCGCAGATCGAACCCGTGCGGTCAGATCCCGCGTTCGTTTGCCTCCAAATTTTGCATGACCCTTCATCGGGCCATGGAACACTTATCTTATAAGTTTCAGAGCCAGAGGGCCACCAGAACAGTTTCAATTACCAGAATGGACCCCATAGGGCCATTTAAAGATCGGAATCGTATGATCAAACTCCATATTCATTCATCCATTTGTTCCCAAACTTTACATGACCCCCTCATTGGGTCATAAGGCACCTATACACCAAATTTGGTGGTCAAGGGGGTGTTAGGGCTGTCCCAACACCAATAGGGAGTCCTAGAGGGCTATTTTGGAAAGTTGTTGAAACTTGGCCAAAGGGCCCAAGTCTAGGAAATAAAACCCTAGCTCCTTATCTCATAACTCCCACCACAACTACCACTACCAAGGGAGTAAAGAGAGAGCAAGGAGAGAAAGAGAGTGTGAAAGAGAACAAAGGTAGACCTTAGATCGAGGTGGGGCCCAAGGAAATCAAATCTTGTGACTCCTTACCTCTTCTCCAAGAAGAAACCCTCCACCACAACCGCCCTTTCTTTTCATTGATCGTCTAGGTAAATGCCCTCATCCCTTTTCTTGAAACCCTTGAGTTGAGAAAGGATTTACATGAAATTCTAATATGCAAATGGTTGCTTTAGGGATTCCGGCTGTTCGACCCCAAAAATCCACATTCCTAGGTCGTCTTCAAGCCTTCAATGATCCGAAGGTGTGGACTATTATCCTTAGGTGGCCTAGCACTAATTACACTATGAGTCTAATGATTTTTATTACTTAGGTGATGAATTTGGAGAATTTAGAGAAAACCTATGATTTGGATATTTGTTTGGAATTGTATAGAATTGTATGTCATGTTAGTTTTCTCATATGATGTTGTTTTTGCCTCTCGCATGATTTGGTATGAATTGGTGATCTCATGTTGTAACGCCCTGAAAATCGGGGGTCGAGCAAAGCTCAGCTCCCGAGTTCCAATGCATCACTTATGCAAACAGATAATGGTGATTAATATGAGTGCATTCAAACATGAGTAAGATTATACCAAAACAACATATCATACTCCAGAGACAGTTAAATTTCGTAGGCGGAAGACTGTGATAGATATATATATAATATACATTGTTGTAAGTCTCCAGAGTATGAACATGTTACCAGGTTAAATATATACATATATACTCCAAAAATGCATAAAATGATTATACATGAGTGTTTCAAAAGTGTAAAATAACAAGTGTAAAGGCATCTTATCAACATCCCTATAACCTCATCAATTAGAACGGCTCACATGAACCCACTTGAATACTGCATGTACGAGAATGCCTCCTCGTCATCACAAAAGTTCGGCTCCGCCTCAGGAGTCACGTCACCATCTGAAATCAAGACAGAGTCTGGTTGGTGTTTAAAACACCGTCCCGTAATGTGGGAGTGAGTGATCAACTCAGTGGAACAATAAAGCAAAGGTTAACATGTTATCAATTCAGTCAAGCAGTAATGATAAAGCAGTAAAATCAAACATCCCTAAATACTCTTATTAATGCAAGAATGATATGAAAAATGATGCATGCCCTCGCCTACGCTCCCTCAGCGACTTCATCTTATGATCGCGCATGCAATACTTCCTCAGTGCTTGACCTGCTACGCCAAACATACACGTAATGCGGTGCATGCACATGATCACCAAGTTCTTATTAGTCCTTTTCATACAGCAGGATTGAAAAACTAAGGTACCTCCCTTATGTCATTTTTCAAACAATAATCCATCCTAGGGTCGTCAGTTCTAGTAACTCTCATACGATGTTGCGGTTCTAGGTCGCTACAAAGGACTCGTCACCTGATCAGTGCAGGTCTAGTTTAAACTCTGATTACTACAGAAAGGCTCGTCACCTCAACGCAGGTTCAAAGTATGCTCGAGGTCACTACAAAGGGTCGTCATGTTATCAGTGTAGGCTGACAGCTAGAATACAGTGCCCCATACACCGTATTCAGCTCACGAGGTGGTGTTGCTCACTGGTCACTACGGGGAGGCTCGTCGCCCCAGCGTAGGCCAACAATTCGACCACAATGTCCCATACCACCATGTCCGACTCATGAGTCTTAGTGGATCGAGGTACCAAGGTTAACGGGGTTTCCACTGGTAAGTTTGGTACCTTAGGTTCAAGTAGTAGCGTCCATACATGGTGAACATACATCAGGTCAATCGGGTTATTTGACGAGCTCGACTAGTATGAGCATACGTTGAGTTGATCGACATGAAGTGCGTAAGCACTCCGTGTGGCCTAACCACTATCGACAACCCAAGTATGGCTCGGATTCGTCGATCACATCCTGTGTGGCGAAACAACTTCAGCCACCAAGTCAAGGTCTGTTACCGATTTCCTGGACTATATAATAGCCCCAATCACATTCAATTACAACAAATATTAATATGAGATAATCAAAGCAGTAAAAGATCACTAATTCAAATCATATAGTCATTTGAGCATTTTATGGAATACAACTTAAGCATGAATCCACACATATATATTCCATACCTAAACAAGTTCTAAAATATAAAATACATGGAGGAAATCATACACCTAGTTTAGGTAGTTAAGAATCATATCTCAACACGCACATAAAGTATAATTTACTTAATACTAATTCATTCAGACATTTTTACAAACACTTAGTGTACACAATCCAACATACATAACATATATTGGTTATAAAACACATTAGGGCAAATCCTTTTGCCAAGGAGTTGTCGTATATACAACAAGCATATATCCACGACCGATAATCATGACAAGCACAAATCCAAATTCCATACCGATATGGACATTTCAACAAATACTTGATATATACTATAATCAACATAGTTCATGTATATATGTAAAGTGAAACAAACATCGCATTTGGCATGTGAAATGGCACCCACGTTAGTAATAAATCATTAACCGACATTGAAAGCCTTAAAAACCATAACATATACGTTTATAGTCTACTCCTTTCACCAGTAGATGCGAAACAAAACCAGTTTAAATGCTAAGACTTTGTCTATGGCACCATAATAACCTATAACAGGAAATAAGTTAGCTAATTCATATATTATACTAGTTGGAAACCCTAAAACAGATTACGGTTAGGATTTCTTACCCAAGTACATTGTCAGAATCGTCGGATTTGCGATACAGACATAGTAAACAAGTGCATAGAATAGCTGGATCAAATCCCAAGATGAATCTCTAATTCTCTCTCTCTCTCCTTCTCTTTTTTCTCTTCTCTCCTAGAGTTTTCCAAATTCATATGGGATGAGAGAGAGAGAGGATTTAAGGCCCTTATATAGGCCCAGAACTGATGGAAATGGCCCCAGGGCCAAGGTATACTTAGGTTATAGCCAAAGATCGGCCGTTCCGATCCAACGGAGCACTTTTGGAGGCCCCTTTTCTGCGTGTGGTCGGACTTAAGCTCCCTGACATTGGATCTAGGTCGAGTTAAGTTTTCGATCCGATCGGATTTACAGATTCACCATGGCGAACCAGTTTCAGTTCAACGGTTACTAGTATTCGATCAGGGCCACAAGTACATTGACATGTGTGGAAAATTTCCCCTGATCCGAGGGTATAATTGGGTCAGATTCTGATGGTCTGAATCTCTAGATTTGGCCTGCAAGTGAAACGACTCAATTCACTCAAGTCCCAGTTCATTTTCTAAAGGTATTCGCGTTTCTCACACATTCACTCCGGGCTCAAGTTGTGTGTTTCTGGACATTGTTAGGGCATGATTTTCGAGGTGGTTGTCAAGCCCAGCAAGACAGTCCTAACCGTTTATCTTCACGTTAATTAGACTTTTGACGTGCGGCTCAGGTCCGATACGAAGTTTCGATGTGCTCCCGAGAGCAACAGGGTAATGGGATTAATCCTAGATTATAGGGTAATGTAACGTCGATGATTCTGCAAGTTTTGGGTTTTGCAGTTCGTATTTAAAGTGGTTCAAGCGAATTTCTCAGCTAATCTATTTTAACACTTAGTTAATTTTGTCTAATTTCTAAAGGATTTGGTCCTGAGTGATTTCTGCTTAAGGTGGTACTCGGACCTTTGTAGTTTGTATAGAAGGTGATTCAAGCTATTAATACTTAATTAAATTATACCCTAATCATGGCAGAATAAGGACCTAGGGCAGTTCTACGTCCAAGGACGTCCATTGCCAAGTTAGAAAAAATCTGGGGTGTTGCAATCTGCCCCCCTTTAAAATAATTTCGTCCCCGAAATTGGTTAAGACTTCTATTGGGTTTGTATTCAACGAGCACATTGTGAATACACTGACCTCGGCTATAATAATTCAGCTTGTACCCATTGTTAGGCCTATTTTTTAGTATGAATTGGTTTAGCACTTGGACCCTAATTGCTTTTATTCCAGTAACTCAACGTTGACTTTCTAAGGAAGATTCAGACCCTATTTAGAAACTTATCCTTATGCACCACCTGGATCAATTTCTTTCGATCCTGGGCCAGTGGGGCGGGGCCCACCACGCTTCCGCTGCGCCACTTTGATCAAAAATATGTATAAACCGGCTTAACTAGATTAGGCTCAAAATGTTCTACCCCCCTTAAAAATTATTTCTACTCTCACGGCTCAAGAATCTATGTCTTGATCCGTATGTCGGAATAAGGTGTAATTTAGAACATATCCTTGACATGAAATGAGAAATGACATTTCAATACATTGGTCTTCCTTCCATCGCTAATGTGTACTGTAGCATTGGTACCTATGGTTATAGAAATGAGCTAAAATGATGGGGGTTGTGGTTGATTTTAAGGACGGGTGTGAGTTGGTAGCAAGACGACTAATCCTACCAAAGAGGACTTTTATCATGGTCCCGACTTACCTTATTTAATCATGTCTAGCTTAACAGGGAGGCTATCTTTTTAAGTTCATATGCACAATATGTATGCCAACATGGCATGTGATTTGGGACCTAATTCCTAACTGTCTGTTGTCCATTTGGGAAATTCCTTGAGCCTAAAGAGAAAATCTCTATTGGCTATATGTTCTTAACACTTCTTGAAGACGAAATAATAAACTTTTCATTACAAGTGGTCGGGCTAACATGGAAGGAAAGTTGTGTAGTGGGTCTGAGTCAGATACATGGACCTTCTGCCTAGCCATGACAGAAAGTTTGTTGTATCAGTTCTTAATCCTAGTTGATCCTGATCTTCTGCTTGATCAGAGCATTGAGTTCGTTGGTAGCTACCAAGATTGAGAATTTGATTCAAACTGCGAGCATTTTGCTTATATATAGCTTCTCTACTCCGTGTTCCCGATTGTAATAAGCCCTTGTGAAGGCAATTTTAAGGTGTGTGTTGATTTGACCTAACGTTCAATCCAAGGGATATATATAAGTTTTCTCTATGCGTGAATAGTTTCTAATCAAAACAATCTTCCTAACAGTTATTAAAGAAGCTTATAAGTATTAAGGGGATTTAATGAAAGAATGAGCTTTCACTCCAACCTAATCAAGCTGACTAACTAAGTCTATCATCCAATTATCTTACCATAATCGGTCTCTTACATTCCTTAGTGTAACCAGTAGCCTAGTCTTAATTGTAGGAGTAGCGGTAATCCACTAAGCCAGTGGTCTTAAGTTGTATTAAATGGGACTGCATTGCTAATCCTACCTCAGGATTAGGAATGACATGTTTGGAAGGACGGTGGGATGGAATTAAAATTAATTTTATAGGCTTTGGAAAATGAGCCTTGTGTTGGAAAGTGTGAGATGGGTTTTCCAAATCCCATGATGATGAATTTCTAAGTGTAGTTTGAAAGAAAATCCCAGGATTTACCTTTAATTGCATACATTCCAACCATAGTATTGGAAAACATGGGATACACCCAATCCAGGGACAACACGTTACACATGCATTTGTTGTTACTTTTACAATTCCATCCAACTTAAACTCACCTAATGCAATTGGCCGAACGGGCCTTAAATGTCCCACCATTTGGAGGTTGCGAAGGTTATGAGACACAAAAATGTCCCAACATTTGGAGGTTGTGAAGGTAATGGTGGTGGATAGGTGCAAGATGTGGAAGAAGATGGAAGCTTGAGTGAATAGAAGTGGGGATGTGAGATCATTTTACATGGTCTCGGCTACATACGGGCTATACTACTGTACTTAATCTTACTCGTCGGCGAAACTTAGGATACTAATGTGGTTTCTAGATTCCATCGCCCCCTTCCTAAATCAGAGTGCATCAGGGTACGTTGTGTTACCATAACCCAGGTCCAGTTTAATCCAAATCATGCTCTGATACCATCTTGTAATGCCTTGAAAATCGGCGGTCGAGCAAAGCTCAGCTCCCGAGTTCCAATGCATCACTTATGCAACACAGATAATGGTGATTAATATGAGTGCATTCAAATAAGAGTGGGATTATACCAAAACAGTATATCATACTCTAGAGACAGTTAAATTTCGCAGGCGGAAGACTGTGATAGATATATATAATATATACACTGTTGTAAGTCTTCAGAGCATGAACATGTTACCAGGTTAAATATATACATGTATACTCCAAAAATGCATAAAATGATTATACATGAGTGTTTCAAAAGTGTAAAATAACAAGTGTAAAGGCATCTTATCAACATCCATGTAACCCCGTCGATCAGAATGGCCCATATGAACCCGCCTAAATACTGCATGAACGAGAATGCCTCATCATCAGTACAAAAGTCCAGCTCCGCTTCAGGAGTCACGTCACCATCTGAAATCAAGACAGAGTCTGGTTGGTGTTTAAAACACTATCCTGTAACATGGGAGTGAGTGATTAACTCAATGGAACAATAAAGCAAAGGTTAATATGTTATCAATTCAATCAAGCAGTAATGATAAAGCAGTAAAATCAAACATCCCTAAATACTCTTATTAATACAAGAATGATATGAACAATGATGCATGCCCCCACCTACGCTCCCTCAGTGACTTCATCTTATGATCGCGCGTTCAACACTTCCTCAGTGCTTGACCTGCTACGCCAAACGTA
The DNA here is from genome assembly GCA_030180095.1 of Magnolia changhungtana. Lineage (NCBI taxonomy): Eukaryota > Viridiplantae > Streptophyta > Magnoliopsida > Magnoliales > Magnoliaceae > Magnolia > Magnolia changhungtana. Next base: position 3,216,412 of record JASAUF010000547.1, on the reverse strand, counting down.
CACGTAATGCAGTGCATGCACATGATTACCAAGTTCTTATTAGTCCTTTTCATACAGTAGGATTGGGAAACTAAGGTACCTCCCTTATGTCATTTTCCAAACAATGATCCATCCTAGGGTCGTTAGTCCTAGTAACTCTCATACGATGTTGTGGTTCTAGGTCACTGCAAAGGGCTCATCACCTGATCAGTGCAGGTCTAGTTTAGACTCTGATTACTACAAAAAGGCTCGTCGCCTCAACGCAGGTTCAAATTATGCTCGAGGTCACTACAAAGGGCTCGTCACCTTATCAGTGTAGGCCGACAGCTCGAATACAGTGTCCTATTCACCGTATTTGGCTCACGAGGTGGTGTTGCTCACTAGTCACTACGGGGAGGCTCGTCGCCCCAGCGTAGGCCGACAGCTCGACCACAATGTCCCATACCACCATGTTTGGCTCATGAGTCTTAGCAGATCGAGGTACCAAGGTTAACGGGTTTTCACTGGTAAGTTTGGTACCTTAAGTTCAAGCAGTAACGTCCATACATAGTGAACATACATCGGATCAATCGGGTTACTTGATGATCTCAACTAATATGAGTACACGTTGAGTTGATCGATATGAAGTGCATAAGCACTCCATGTGGCCTAACCACTGTCGACAACCCAAGTATGGCTCGGATTTGTCGATCACATCTTGTGTGGCGAAACAACTTCAGCCACCAAGTTGAGGCCTGTTACCGATTGCCTGGACTATATAATAGCCCCAACCACATTCAATTACAATGAATATTCATATGAGATAATCAAAGCAGTAAAGGATCACTAATTCAAATCATACAGTCATTTGAGCATTTTATGGAATACAACTTAAGCATGAATCCACACATATACATTCCATACCTAAACAGGTTCTAAAATATAAAATACATGGAGGAAATCATACACCTAGTTAAGGTAGTCGAGAATCATATCTCAACACGCACACAAAGTACAATTTACTTAATACTAATTCATTCAGACATTTTTACAAACACTTAATCTACACAATCCAACATACATAACGTATATTGGTTATAATACACATTAGGGCAAATCCTTTTGCCAAGGAGTTGTTGTATATACAACAAGCATATATCCATGACCGATAATCATAACAAGCACAAATCCAAATTTCATACCGATACAGGCATTTCAACAAACACTTGATATACACTATAATCAACATAGTTCATGTATATACGTAAAGTGAAACAGACATCGCATTTGACATGTGAAATGGCACCCACGTCAGTAATAAATCATTAACCGACATTGAAAGCCTTGAAAACCATAACATATACGTTTATAGTCCACTCCTTTCACCGGTAGACGCGAAATAAAACCAGTTTAAATGCTAAGACTTTGTTTACGGCACCATAATAACCTATCACAGGGAATAAGTTAGCTAATTCATCTATTATACTAGTTGGAAACCCTAAAACAGGTTAGGGTTAGGATTTTTTACCCAAGTACGTTGTCGGAATCGTCGAATTTGTGATACAGACTAACATCCAGACTTTTCAGGACCCGAGTACACGACCCGTGTCCCAAAAATCCGAGTGTTAACCTTAAAGGATGTTCAAATTTGAGTGTATATTTTTTTTCTTTCATCAGAGTAAGCAAATGAGCGTAGTATGGACAAATCAATATAAAGGAAAATTTCATTATCATTCAAATATACAAGAAGTTGCCCATAATGACTTATACGAACCAATGTTTCTGAAATTAATAAATATAAGAATTATATGATCCAATACATGAGAAATAGAAGAATGCAAGTAAATTTGAGCCACAAGCCCCTCAGCTTCTCAATGTAGGTACAGTCATGCAACCCTGACACTTGAACCCGGCTCCTCATCAGCCCGAACCTGAAAATCACTTAAGCCACCTGTACTACTTGTACGGTTATATTTATTTGATAGATAAGTGGCCAACTCAATGTGAACTCCCCTCAAGATTACACACCATCGCATTAGGTAAGCATAGTTATAAAAATATGGCAAAACATACAAAACAATACATGATGCAGTCTTATTAAATATATGGATGCGTGAATGTATCATCGACCTGGGAATACACATCCCGTTATTGAAATAAAGGGTCGTCCTATGAGAACTAGTCACCTGGAAAAATACCCAAAGGTACGCCTGAGGAGAACTAACTATCCGAAAAAGACCATAAAACATAGATCGCCCAATGAGAATTTAATCTCTTGAAAAAGACCATAAATCACCTAAAGAGAATCTCCCGGAAAAGACCATAAATTGCCCAAAGAGAATTTAATATCTAGGAAAAGACCATATGCTATGAAAATGCATGATTAGCCCAACTGTTATTAGTCCGTTTACAACCAGCAGGTTTAATAAGCTTAATGGTCACTACGGGGAGCTCAAAGCCTAGCGTAGGCCGACAGCTCAGGCATAGTATCCCATTCCACCATCCCTGGCTCATGAAGCTACCACCTTAGGATATTTAATGGGACCCAATCGACTAGTGACCAATCATATTCAGTATATGGGGCTTACCATCGCATGATTGTACAAAATAAAATATTGAACCCATATAGGGCAAATACCAAACCAAAGCCCCATAAGGCGATATCGAAACAAGCCACCTAGGGCAGATATTAAAATAAGCCACATAGGGCAAGTATCAAAATCGTGCGATAAAAGACCATCCTTGAAAACCATAGGACACACAACCCTGGATGGTAGGCCACATTAATGATCCATCTAGACCACCACTCAATAACCACTAAGTCGAAGGTCCATTATAATCACAACTAGTCAAGTTACATCCTAAGTATGGGTGTACATTTATAGGTGGGGGTTTTCCAGTAATGTACCAGTTTAAGTTCCATAAGCAAACCACAAGTAATCCACAAGAAATCCACAAGTATGAGAAAAATGTGCAGGATAATTATCAAGCATGTTATCTAGCATATCACTTTCAACAATTAGCATAGGTACTCACAAGGCAAGATATTAATTAACAATTCAAAGTTAAAATAAAACTATCACTTATGCTAATAGGAAAATGGAAAGCTCAAGGGGAAGAATCATCACCTCATGGTTCGCATCGCCTACCAGCAGCACTAGGGAATGCCCATTCCCTTAAAATCAAGTCCTTGTTAACTCGGTTCGAGTCGAGTTGACTCGGCTCAATACAAGCACCTATCTTGCTCTCCCTCTCGCTCCTTCTCTCTTTCTTCCTGTCGAAAAGTCCATTCATACCTGGATAGCCAATGGGTCAGCAGGCTGACTCGGTGGGTTAACTCGGTTTGAAACCGAGTTAATCGGGTTCTCTCTTTCTCTTTCTAGTTTCTCCTCTACTCTACTCTCTTTCTTCCCTCTTTTCTCCCTCTCAAATTAGCGGGGTTCACTAACCCAAGGTCGACCCGACTCAGATTCAGTAAGTCGAGTCCAGCTGACCCAACAATGGCTCACGAGTCAGTGTAGCTCGGTTTGGACGGAGCCAATACCACACACGCACTCACCTTCTCACTCCCTTGCTCTATTCTCCTTCCTTCTTCCTCCTTTTCCTTTCTTCTTCTTCTTCTTCTCTATCTCTTCCTCTATTTCCCAACATATATGGGTCTAGACTCGACCCAGACTCAGACTAAACTGAGCCGACTCAGTGCAGTTGAGTTGAGCTTACTCTTTCTTTCGTTTTTCTCTCTCTTTCACTCATTTTCTTTTCCTACTGAACCAGTGGAGCCTAGGCTTGATCAAACTAACCCAACAAGGCCGATCATATTTAGCAACTCAGATAGTTGTGCCTGGGACTCGGTTTGAACTGGTTCGAGGTGGTGTGGCACGGTGGTGCGGTGTAACAGCTGCACCATCATCTTCCTCATTTCTTTCTTTATTCTCTCTCTCTTACTCTTTTCTACTTCTCATCTCTGCGAGAACTCCACCATGGCACGAATCGGCCCTACCCGAATCGCGACTCAGTGCAGTTTTAGACGAGGAAGACGACTGGGCGACAATGGTGGATTTCGAACAATAGCTTCTCTCCTTAAAATGAAGCCACTGGGCTGTCTCTGTACTACCAACAGAGCTTGGGAAATCAACAGATCGAAGCTCTAAGGGCATTTCCCCGGTGGGTTCGAAGGAAAAATGGAAACGGCCGTTTCTACGATTTCTTTTGCTGAAGGATAGGAGGGGATGTTTTCTCTTCTATATGTAGGAAAACCTAGCTTTTCTAGGTCGTTGGATTATCAATGAACGACCCAGATTCATTCTAGTGAAAACCGCTTCTCAAAACGGTGGTTAGAAACTGAAACCGGGTGTGGTATTGTTTGGAAAGCCCTAGTGAATGGGACGGCCGAGATGACATTGTGTGGATGGCTGGGATTGGAGGAATCCTCCTCTCGAGATGATTGCTAAGTTGGCTAGGAGGGAAATTTCTATTTTAGGAAATACTAGTGTGTTTTCAGTCTCTCTTGCGGCAAGGATCGTGTGCAATCACACGTGTGGAACATCGTGAAACTTCAGGGTTTTGGTTGCACGTGTGTCCTCTGTCAGATGGATGGTCTAGATCATCAAGGTGGGGACCAAATGGTGGGCCATGATCAGGAATTGGGGACGCCTATGCGTCAGTTACCCAACCAAGGAGAGAGAGAGAGAGAAACCTCTCCATTTTGAGAGAGGCACAGTCAGAGGCATCTGACCGAGCTCTCTTAACTCAGTGCACAGCTAGAGCACGTGTATGGTGTACACACACCCCATTGGGTGGGGCCCACGAGGAAGATCTTGACGGATCTTGACTGTTCATCGAGTTCTATGGGCCCTATTAGGACATTAGGCCGAGGATGAGGTAAATCCTAAGCTTAGGTGGGGCCCACAGCCTGATTTGGGTTCTATTAATGGATTCTTGACGATCGGCTAGTCGGACTGACCTGAATTTAGATACCAACGATTAAAAGAGTCCCGTTTATAAGATTTCATAATACTACCCAATTATTAACACAAATGTTACTTACATTGCTATTACCTATCATTCTATTCATGGATTCTTGACGATCGGCTAGTCGGACTGACCTGAATTTAGATACCAACGATTAAAAGAGTCCTGTTTATAAGATTTCATAATACTACCCAATTATTAACACAAATGTTACTTACATTGCTATTACCTATCATTATAATTATTTATCTCTCTTTATTATTATTATTTTTCTTCTACACACATGCATGCATTTTTATTAATGTTTATTATTATTATTATTATTATTATTATTATTATTATTATTATTATTATTATTATTATTATTATTATATGTGTATACATAGGTACTGATTCGTTTATTTATTCATATTAGCAGTAGAATCTTACGTAGGACCCACCTTTTGATTAGGGTCCCTAGTGGTTTGAACCATGACTTGTTAAGCCATGTGACTAAGTCTCAGGCACAACTTCTACCTGGGCGGCTTATGGTCAGATTTATAACTCGATGGTCGAGCTTGTGATTACGTGAGTTCCTTTGATGATTTGGTGATCCCTCTTGAAGATCAATGGACAGATGACTTAATACATGGATGTGAACGGTTTTCATTGCTTGGATTTAGGCTAGAATGCACATGGACGCTTGCTTAAGCTAGGCCTGCATTTATTTTAAATCTAGTTATGCGGTAACACCCGAGAACTGGAAAGTACGGGGTGTTACACAGACATAGTAAATAAGTGCGTGGAATAGCGGGATCAAATCCCAAGATGAATCTCCAACTCTCTCTCTCTTTCCTTCTCTTTTCTCTCTTCTCTCTCCCAGGGTTTCCTAAATTCGTATGGCATGAGAGAGAGAGGGTTTAAGGCCCTTATATAGGCCCAAAACTGATGGAAATGGCCCCAGGGCAAGGTATACTTAGGTTATACCAAAGATCGGTTGTTCCGATCCAACGGAGCACTTCTGGAGGCCCCTTTTCTACGTGTGGTCGGACTTAAGCTCCTTAACATTGGATTTAGGTCGAGTTAAGTTTTTGGTCCGATCAGATTTACAGATCGACCGTGGCGAACCAGTTTCAGTTCAACAGTCACCGGGATTTGATCAGGGCCACAAGTACACTGACATATGTGAGAAATTTTCGTGATATTATAAGTTAATTAAAAAGAAATTTTAAGAATTTTTTGAAAATCCGAGGTGTAATGGGTCGATTATTAATGATCCGAATCCCTAGATTTGGCCTGCAAGTAAAATGACTCAATTCACTCAAGTCTCAGTTCATTTTCTAAAGGTATTCGCATTTCTTACACACTTCACTCCAGGCTCAAGTTGTGCGTTTCTGGACATTGTTAGGACTTGATTTTTGAGGTGGTTGTCAAGCCCAGCAAGACGGTCATAACCGTTTAGCTTCGCGTTAATTGGACTTTCAAGGTATACTTAGGTTATACCAAAGATCGGTTGTTCGATCCAACGGAGCACTTCTCGGACGAACATACGGTCCCCGATCCGATTCATGAGTATTATCGGGCAGCCATGCAAGTGCGACATATGTGAGAAATTCGATGTGTCTCCCATTTTCTAGGGCAACAGGGTAATGAGATTGATCCTAGATGATAAGGTAATGTAGCATCGATGATTCTGCAAGTTTTGGGTCTTTCAGTTCATATTTAAAGTGGTTTAAGTGAATTTCTCAGCTAATCTAGTTTAACACTTAGTTAATTTCGTCTAACTTCTAAAGGATTTGGTCCTGAGTGATTTCTGCCTGAGGTGGTACTCGAGCCTTTGTAGTTTGTATAGAAAGTGATTCAAGTTATTAATACTTAATTAAATTACGCCCTAATCACGGCAGAATAAGGTTCTAGGGCAGTTCTACGTCCAAGGACATCCATTGGCAAGTTAGGAAAAATCTGAGGTATTACACATGTTTAGGTCTTGTTTATTTTTCTTCAAATGATGTTGCCCTATAGCATGTATGCCTTATTAATCCTTTTGCAAATTGGATCTATGAGATGTAGGAAATGCTTAACTTTCTCACCAACCCACACAACACACATACACCTTTATTCATGATATTGTTAGCCTCTCTTGCTAGGAGATTCTGAATTGTATGTTGAGGAGTATGAGAACATGACGTTGTTTATTCTAGTTGATAACCCTGTTAGTTGGCATATTATGAATCACCACCTACACCCTTGGGTTAGTCAGGAATACAGGGAGAGCGAAGGTGGCCCCGTTGGTAGGACCGTCTTGAGGCTAAACTCATGAATTTGGGCGAATGCGTGTGGGCGATAGTAGTTAGACTACATGGGTCGCTTGTACTCGAAGTCGTTCCTTCAAATACTTGCCTGAACTCATGCGGTCTAGTCTACTAGCTGATCAATCTTATTTTGTTAACCCTGTTTACTCATACATGTATGGAACCTGACACATACTACAACCGTTGTAACCAATCAATAACCACCTGAAGTCGATCCACCATCTCATGGGCCAGGCATGGTGCAATGGGATACTGTGTTCGAGCTATCGACCTACGCTGGGGTGACGAACCTCCCCATAGTGATCGCGAGAGATCCCAGTTCTCAGCACTTCCCATGTGCTTGAAGCCGTGGATAGAGAACCCGGCGGGATCAAGGATCGCAATGCCTTGGCTTCGCGCATTGAGGGGCCTTAGCATCGCAAATAGTTGATGCATTGATATGTAGGGTGTATCAGATTCTCCAACCTGTTGGATGAATGGACTTAACTAAGAACTCTGCTCACACGATCACATTGCATCACACTAGTTAGGATGACGACTCGGCAGTTGAGGTTGCTTTGAGGGAGTGTTGGTCATACGCGATCGTTAGATGGAGTCGCTCGAGGGAGTGTTGTGGCGAGGGTATGCATCATATCATCCATCCTACATGCGCATTAATAAGATTAGTTACGTATTTATGAATGATTGTTTTTCATTAAATTCATAATATAACTAATGTTTGTTACAACTTAAGACTAATAGCACCTACTGAGTTGATCACTCACTCTCACTCTGGGACGGTGTTTTAAAACACCAATCAGACTCTCCTGTAGATGCAAGTGATGCAGAGTACGAGGAGCCTGACGGAACGAGTCTTGATGAGGAGGATGAGCTGTCATACTTCTAGCTGATGGGCGGCTCTCCATCGGCTTGATAGGGAGGATTTGGATCGCTGAGCAGTGGGCCTAGCTCTATTCTTTTTGAACATATCATTCTTTTTGTGGTTTTTATTGGGCAACGCCTTATGCGACCCATTTATATTTTTAGACCTGTATATATACTAGATCTCTTTCATTTCAGTAGACTTGTGTGGTTGTGCTTCATATTCTAAGAAATTTCAGGCTGCGCATTTAAACCTGATTAACCGCATATTAATGAAAATCGGTTATAAGTGACCCCGGGAACTCGGGAGTCGTGTGTATGCACGACCCCCGATTTTCAGGGCGTTACAGCTACCTCGGTCAGCTCACTCGACTCGCCTCTACTCGAAACTAGATTCAGACCGAGTCAAGCTGGCTTTTGGAGCTCCAAAAAAATTTCAAGCTCAATTTGAGCTTGCCCGAGCTTGACTGGAACCCCGACTTGAATCGACTCGAATTGAATTGGCTTAGTGACTAGGTCATTTTGATCTTGATGTTGTTTGCCAGTTGTTTGATGAAATGCCTTAATAAAGTGTTGTTTCTTGGACTGGCATCATATCAGGGTATTCTCAAAATGGGTATTCAAGGAAAGATAGAAGAAACCCCCCCCCCCCCCCCCGTCAATATAAATATATAGACACACACACACACACTCACACACTATAGGATTGACTTATATCTTGATCTTGATGTTGCTCATCGAGTGTTTGATGAAATGCCTATAAAGTGCTCTTATTGATTTGCATTCGAAGTGTGGAAGATTGAAGATGCAATATATGTATTTGAGAAAATGTCACATGGATTCGAACTCGGCTTGAGCTGTTGATCGATCCGAGGCGAATTGGCCAATCAAGCTCAAGGAGCAAGCCGAGTTTGAGCCATGCTTGGCTACTGGCCGAACCAGCTTGACTCGTGTACAACTCTAATGCTAGCATGCCTCACATGAATATATTATTGGCATAGTATCACCGACCAAGTGCCAGGGTAAATAAGCATGAGATTTGGGGTAGCAATAAGTCAGATCAAGTTGGGTTTACGTCGAGTTAGGTTTTGATTATAATGAAAATGTCCTATTCAACCCCACTCATATTTTAAATGATTTAAAAATTTCAACTTCAATTCAGTCTATTTATAAATGGCTAACTTAAATCCAACTCACTTAATTCATTCAATTAAACATATTAAAAAATAAATGATATTATCATTTAATAAAAAATATATAAAAATATCAATCACATATTTAAAACAAATAATTAATAAAATAAATCTCTTCTTACAAGCAAATCACAATCATAAAAAATAAGTATACAATTTATAAACTAATGTTATATTATAATATATAATACAATAAGACACATGGTGGATATTACTGGCCAGATCCCACCCAGCCAACTTACATCCATGCCCACAAAATACAAGCCCAAACTCATATGAGAAATGAGTCAGCCAAAACCTTAGACCTTTTGGGGCTTAGGTTAAGCTTTGCCACCCCAACCACACGAGATCTGAGTCGTCCATCAGTTGTGTGGCCCATCTTGATCACCAATGAAGCCAAAAACAAAACATGGCTAAAAGTTGCCATACCATAACGAAGGGTTGTGATAAGGGACCCTTCCCATTAGCTGTTTGAGGCTTCTTTTTGCAGTTTTTAAGCTATCTAATTCATTCATTTGATGGGCCTCACTAAAATGAGAGAAAATAGTAAATTTTCTGCAATATCTAAACTAAGATGGGGCATCTCAGATACGGATTGGCTACTCCCCCTGCTATGATGTATGTGTTTCATCCATTTTTAAAAAATCATTATAGGGCTTTATCTCAAAAATGAGGTTATAAATCTAAGGTGGACCACACCACAGGAAAAAATAGTGATTGGATATTCACCATTAAAATCCTCCCAAGGCCTACTGTACTGTTTATTTGAAATCCAACCTGTTGATTAGGTCATACAGCCCAGATGAAGTTACAAAACAAAGATCAGCTTGATCCAAAATTTTTATGGCCTCCAAAACGTTTTTAATGGTCAACACTCATTCAACACGGTTTCCTCTAATGTGGTCCACTTGAGATTGTTATATACCTCTTTTTTGGTCTCATACCATAAAATGATCAGTGAAAATAGATAGACGGCATGGATGAATCACATACATAATGGTGGGCCCACATAGCACCGACCACTAGCATTGGCTATTGGCAGGGGCAGTAGCCAATCCTTTTCCGGCCATCTCACGTGAATTTAAAGTTTCGAGACAAGATTTTGCACTATTTCCTATAGTCTGGCCCCACACGAGTTTTTGATGAGCTGGATTTCGGGATCGATGCCAGACATGTGTTTTGCTTGAGTGCCTGATGATTAAATAAAGTGTTTTGGTAGGCGCGCTTCCACGTTGCCCACGTGCGGTGGAATTGAGCTTTTGTTTAAAAAAGATTCTTTTCTTGGGTGGCTCGCTGGATCAACGGTTGTGATCATACACTTGATTGTCACGGACGCGGATTAGCCACTGAACCTGGCAGCAGCGAGACTAGTCACCGAAGTGACGTTAGTACGTTATGAGGGCCCCCACCAAGATACGTGTCATGCGGAGACGAGAGCCGACGCCCCTCGAGCTCCGAGCTGTACGAATGGTTCAAAAGAGATCATATAACCTGCAATAATGTATTTATTATATCTACTCTGTTTATCCATTTTTCAAGATAATTTCACAGCATTAAAAAAAAAACCATATTTAAAGTTGAAATGGACCGCACCAAAAATAGTGGCGAGGAGATTTTCACCGTTAAAAAAATTCATACGGCCCACTACAACCTTTATTTTCCATCCAATCTGCTAATAATGTCAACAATGCATTAATGAAAAAGGAAAACAAATTTTATATTGACCTAGAGCTTCTTTGACCTGAAAAGGGTTTCAATGGTAGATGTTCCATCCCCCACTGCTTTTGCATTGTGGCCCACTTGATCGTTAGATCTATCTTGTTTTTCAGTTCAAGCCTTTAAACGAGCTCGCCAAATAGATTAACAGTTTGGATATAACACATACCTCGTGATAGGACTCACAGAACTTGCCCGATACATCAGTTATATAGATGCTCTGACGCTTCGGTAGATTGTAGGGCAATGAGATGAATCAAAAGCTCAAGTACACCACACCACGTAAAAGAGTTGGGCTTAATGATATTCACCGTTGATACCTTGTTAGGGCCGACAGTAATTAAGATAAGCACAAATATCAGCTTGATTGAAAATTTCTATGGCACCTAAAAAAATTTCAATGGTGTGCATTCAATCTCTATGTTTTCTTGTACCATGTTCCAACTAAACTTTGGACTCCGGCCCTAAAAATGATATGAAAAAATAAAAATGAATAGACAACTTAGATAAAACACATACATTATGGTGGGCTTACAGAGCATTGACATCAGGTCACTAGCCAAACCACGTCCCATTCGATCCGTGAGCAGGGGCAGCTCTAAGGGGTAGGCAGGTGAGGCAATCGCCTAAGGCCCCCTATTTATGAAGGCCCTATATCATATGAATAGGCTTTTAATACTCTGACAGCGTCTAGTAATCCATACACATGCACTGAGAAATCGCAACCTTGAATATTTTTAAATTAAATTAAAAAGATATAAAAGTGGGTCCAGTTTAGATGGTTCATGAAAACAAAAAACAAAAACACACAATGGCTGGATCTCCTAATTGGTTGATTCTTGTACACTAAATAAATTATTTGAATTCAACATACAAATTCCCAGTAATTAGAAGATAAAATAGTAAAATCAATGGATTTGTTTGTAATTTAGCCTATTTAGAATGGATCACCTAATTTAAAGGGTTTGGATAGAGTCAAAATATGCTATATTAACAATCTAGGAATGCCTATTTATTAACCATAACACTACTAGAGTACTATACAATTTAGAATGGACCACTTTAGGGATTCCTGTAGCCCTAAGCTTTGTGGGGTCCACATTATTGTATGTGTTATATCTATTCCGTTGATCCGTTTCTTCATCCCATTTTAGATTATTAGAAAAAACATGAAGCAAAACCAAAGCTCAAGTGGACCACAACACATAAAAAAGTGGATATTGAATGCTCACCATTACAAACTTTTCTACAGGCGGCAGAAATTTTGGATAAGCTGATATTTATGTTTTCATTTCATCCATCTAGGATTCACTTTATGAACGGTTTAGTAATTTTATCTATCGAAACTGATTTATAGGATAAGCTTGAATACAAAAGTTTATTAATTTTTATGGTTTAATTTTGAATTTATTAATTTTTTATTTTTTAAACTAAAAAGCCTCATTTTTATGACTTGCCTAAGGCCCCCAAAACTGTTGAGCCGCCCCTGTCCGTGAGCTTTTCTCTAGATTCGTCAAGCATCCTTGGGATGGATGGATGGTGCATGAACGTCCACGGCAAGTGGTTGCTTCTAGGGAGAGGCCCACCAATTGGACAGTCTGTATCCTTTAGAGCCTGTTTGGCTGGGCAGGGTGGATGGGATTAGGTTGCATTAGGATGGATTGGATGGAGCAATCCCGGGATTTGGCCGGGCGTGCCAAACAGGCAGGAGTTGGATATAGCAATCCACTAACATCACCATCATTACCTTGAAATCCACCCGATCCCTATTAATCCCACCTATTTTGCTTAGGACATGTTTGATTAGACGGAACAATTCCGGGATTGGCTGACATAATCCTGGGATTGGCCTGGCAAGCCAAACATACTCGGTGGTAAATTCCCTGGATATAGCAATCCCACTAGCAATCCACTGACAAAGCCATCATTACTTGCCATCCACCCTAATACAATCCAATCCCATGGAATGGGCCCGTCCAAACACGCCCTTAAGGGCAAAAAAAAAAAGAAAAAAACACTTTGTTACCCTGGCAAACGGCTACGGTTGATACACAGCACTAAAAACTGTACACGTGTCATAAAAAAATCAACTTAAACTGTCTAGATCTTGTTCCCATATTCGGATTAGATAGCAAACAAAAATTCACACTAATCACATTTTTCTAACTGGCCTTGAAATGATAAATTGTTAACGGCTAAAATTCAAACAATAAACTATTTGCTAATAATGTGTGAAAATCATAAAGTAAATCTGAATTTTAAATGTTGCTCTTGCAGTGGGTCCCACAATTTCAACGGTTTAGTTTAAGGGCCTGTTTGTTTTTCAGAGAAATGGGAAATGCAAGGGAAACGGTGATTATCACGATTTCCTGCGTTTGAAAATTCATAGGAGTTTGTGCTAGTGAAATTGGTTTAACGGATGTAATTTTAATTTATTTACTGCAAGGTAATGTGTATGATATATTCATTCCGATAGTCTGTTTTATTACAATATTTTGGAGCATGAGACAAAAAATGAAGCAGATCTAACACTCAAATCGCCCACGCCAAAAGAAACAGTGGCCCTACAAAGTTTTTAACGGTAAGTATTCGATTCTCTTTTTTGTATGACGTGGTCCACTTGAGTATTAGATATGCCTCAATTTTTTACTCATGCTATAAATTCAAATGTAATAATAGATGAACGGTGTGGATAAACGAAATGCATCACAGTGGGACCCACAAATATTTTATAATATTCTTGATTTTTGTGTCAAAAAGTAAGCAGTCATGTCAGGATGCTGTGAATTCACGGGAAATAGTCATCACTTTTTTACCCACGATTTACCATTTTACCGAAAATCAAACACGCCCTAAGTCTCTCTTGGACATATGTACACATAGCTAGTGCCTACGTATCGACCGTTACACATAGCCCGAGTATCAAATAAGGAAAGGCAGAGGCCGTGAAAGAGAAAGCCACGTGTGAAAATGAATTGTTTCTAAATAGAGTGTAAGACAATGCACCACGAGACTCGATGTACGAATCCCTGGATTCGCGGCATCGGTCAAAGTGTACTCAATTCCGACATTTAGGGTCATGCACTGGGAATCTGGGCCGTTGATTTATTACGTACCATCATGCGTGGACGGTGGGAATTTATGAATTTTACATTTCTATGTGGTGTAAGATAGTGAAAAAGACAACACCAATGTCGAGCATCTTTGAACATGAAGATCTTCGTGAAAGGGTCCTTCACGTTGGGAACCAGCACAACGAGATTGCGTCCTACCCCCGCTCTGTGAGGCCCACTGTGATGTAAGTTTTTTATCCACACCGTTCATCGCTTTTCTCATATCATTTTAAGGTTTGATCCAAAAAATTAGGTAGGTCCACGGCTCCAATGGACCACACCAAAGCAAGCTGCGGTGATAATGACACCCACCGTTGAAACCTTTCCAATTGCCACAGTGATGTTTTTTATTTACCATCCAACCTATTCATAAGGTCATGTTGACGTGGGAGATCAATGAAATTGCTGGCCATGTTTTAAAATTGCCAGTTGAGGGAGTTCTTTCAATTTGAATCATACAAATCACGAGGCAGAGTACAAATCACGGGGCAGAGATTATCTTGTCTTTATATGAATATCGTTTTGGGGGAAAGATAAACTTTTCTATATGAATTTTGGGTCTTTGCATTAAAAATAAATAAATAAATAATAAAATAAACATGTTGAACACGTTGAGTGATATTTGTCTTGCCAACTGTACCATGTTTAGATCTGAATTGTTCATCACGTGGACACCAGTATGCCGAGTTTCATTAAGCTTGACCAGTAAATTTGGATGGAAGTCATTAACATGACTTGTTATTTGGGAAATTATTTTTCTTTAATTACACTAAAATTTAAAATTTTAAAATTAGATGTATGGTATGGAAAAAGTTATTAATTATTATTTTTTAAAATATATATATATATATATATATATATATATATATATATATATTTTGTTGTGATGTTTATGTTTCGATTTATACAGATTAAATGATTAAACTAGATGTGAGATTCGTAAGTGAATTTTTCTTTGATATGTAAATAGAACAAAAGATTATGTGTCATAATAATTTATTCGCACAAGTAGATGATTATCCAAAATGTCATTTTTAAGGAATATTCAATGTAAAAAAGATAAAAAGATATGAGTATTAAAACTGCGAGAGATAATTGAAATGAAATTATTAAATAATGTCTAATATCACTATATTAATTTAGAAGATTAACAAGTTAATGATATTATTGAATATTAAGTCGATAAAAAACATGCATATGCATTGGATTTGCAAAACTTTCTACTTAGCTTAATGATTAGGTCTAAAACTCAAAGTGATCAAGGTTGATCGTAGAGATTTGCAAAACTTTCTACTTAACTCAATAATTAGGTTTTAACATATGCTTGTATGACAAAAGAGGGTGAATCTTGTTCATATAAAGAGGTATGTGTTGGAATATTTGGTTGAATCAAATAGACTATTAAAAAATCGAGAACGAAAAAAAAAAATAAATAAATAAAATTTGAGATAGATGACTTATAGAGTTGAGTCGAAGCATGACGTGAGTCATTCGGCTTGAAATCAAATTTGCTCCCCTTGGACAACATCTCAAGTGCAACAGGTTTCTAGAGCAATCGACCTCTAGGATACTCAGCGGTGTATTCACTGTACGCAAGCTCGGACTACTTGCAGATTAACTCGAAAGCGTTGAGTTGACTCAGCGACGAACTCAGCAACTAAAACTCGTAAACCAGAAGACAGAGAGTTTTCACAATAGAAGAAATTTTTTTTTGTAGTTTTGAAATTAGAATAGAAGTCCTTATATAGACTTTGAAGTGGTGCATTAAGACACAGAAGTCCTTATAGAGACACCTTGTCTCAGTGGTGCACTCACTGTACGCAGGCTCGAAGTTTAATCTGAAAGTACTAAGTTGACTCAGCAACCAAAACTCGTAAACCATAGTTTTAAAACTGAAATGAATGTCCTTATATAAACTCTGAAGTGTTGCATTAAGACACGGACTTGAACTCAGCACGATGCGGCGCGGGTGTGTGGAACAAAATTCACAATTCAAAAGCATCAAAAATTTCAAATATTGAGAAAAACCAAAATATTTGAAATTCCAATTTTAATATAAAATTTGAAACAAAATACAACAGTATGTAAATCTGTTGCTGATAGCTAATGAAAGACATTCATAGAGAAGGAGATGAAAGTTCTGCATAAAATAAAACTTTAGAACTGGTTGAATTTCTTGAAGGGTGAAAGGCTATTGGTTTTGAATGGCTTTACAAGTTGTGGAAATATACTAATAATGATATTGAAAGATACAAATCCTGATCAACGGTAGAAGGGTACACTCAGAAGTATGGTATCAGGTTTAATGAGATCTTCTCTCCAATTCCTTGATTAACTATTATTCATATTATGTTAGATATAGTAGTAGTGCTTGACTGAGAGCTTGAGCATTGAGGTAAAAACTATCTTTTTGCATGAGAATTTTGATAAATTTACCTGACTTAACTCGAAGTCTCCATTGAAGAAAATAAGAAGAATATTGTTTGTCAGTTTAATAAATTATTTTACCGTTTAAAGCATGTGTAAAGGTGTTAGTATAAGTAGTTTGATTTCTTCATTATTAGCTTGGGATTTTCAAAAATGTGAGGCAGATCATTATGCATATGTTTATAATTATGATAATGATAATTTTGTTGTCTTGTTACTATATATGGATAATGTAATGGTTATAGGTATCAATAGAAATACAACAATAGCATTAAAAACTCGTTTGAATAGGAATTTGATATGAATAATTTGAGTGCCGTTAACCGAATTTTTAGGAAGACTTTATTTGAGGATTATATTTTTTAAAATAAATTGTATCAATTTAATATGCAAAATTCTTTCCAATTAGTACTCCATTTTCTATTAGTTGCAAGCTATTTTTAGATTCGCATCTTAACACAAAAGCAAGGAATGCAAATATGTTTCAAGTACCATATTCATTGACAATAACGAGCCTTATGTTTGCCATTATGTGCACCCAACCAAACATTATATAAGTAGTGAAAATAGTCAGTAAATACACGGTGAACCCAAGTAGAGATTATTGGAGTGATGTAAAGTGGATCATTCGTTACTTAAATAGTACTTCTAAAACAAGTATTTATTATAATGGCTAAAATTTATAGCTTGTTAAGTTTGTAAATATAGATAATTCAAGAGATCGTGAAAATTTAAGATCTATTATAAGTTATGTTTTCTCTTTAGCCAGGTGTGTGGATAGTTAGACGTCGATATTTGAATAAGTGGTGGCCTTGTTTACTATGGAAGTTGAGTACATGATAGCTATACAACATACGATAAATGTATTTTCTTGAATATTTTGCTAGCAAAATAAAAAATTAAGCAGAAAGTAGTGGTGATTTATTATAACAGTCAAAGCACATTACACTTGGCTAAAATTTTGGTTTTTCATACTTGTACCAAGTTCATTGATGTTCAATATCATTTTATTTGTGACATGATGAAAGATAGACGGATCTCATTATAAAATATTCACATCAATAACAACATAGTAAATATGATGACAAAGCTCATTATTGTTGGGGGCCTTGCACAAAACCTTAGAATCTAGCCTCCCGAAACAAACCAGAATTATAGAATAATCAAGCAATGAAATAAATCAAAGCATAAACCACACAACACCAAAGAATTTTACATGAAAAACCCTCAAAGAGGTAAAAACCACGGGACCTCGTCAAGATCAACAATCCACTATGAAGTAGAACGTTACAACCTTCTTCACTCACGCAGGAGTGGATAAACAATAAGAGAAACAAAGAAAACAGAGAGATCTCTGTTGGGGACCTTGCACAAAACCTTAGGATCTAGCCCCTCAAAACAAACCAGAATTATAGAACAATAATGCAATGAAAAATAATCAAAGCATAAACCACATCACACCAGGGATTTTTACGTGGAAAACCCTCAAAGAGGTAAAAACCACGGGACCTCATCTAGATCAACAATCCACTATAAAGTAGAACGTTACAACTGATCACAAGCACACACCACTTGGATCAAACTTTCTTCACTCATGCAGGAGTGGACAAACAATAAGAGAAACAAGAGAAAAACGGAGAGATCTCACCAATCACGAGGACGTAGAAGCGCTGAGATATGGTAGATCACCTCTACGAGCATAGCCTCTCTTCCACAAGCTTCCTCTCTCTCTCTTTCTCCCTCTCTCTCACCTTTGATAACCCTAAGCAAAGCTTTAGGAAACCCTAGAATACCCTGGAATACACCCCAATCCCGGATACACCCATATATATAAGTATATAGAGAGGTGTAACCCAAATAGGAAACAAAATCCGTAAAATCTATGTTTCCGCAATCACATCTATGGAACTCGTCGATCATATCGAAGGTCTCTCGATAATAACTTCGATATCATCGATGGGTCTCTCGATCATAGCGCGACGGGACCAAAACTGTCCAGCAACCAGGGATAAAAATTTCAACAATTATCGATCATATCGAGCCACTCTCGATGACAGCCTTGATATGATCTGAAAGTCTCTCGATCATATTGACAGGACAAAAAATAGTCTAACAACCAGCAGTGAAAAATTCTGCAATTATCGATGATATCGAAACCTATTCGATTTCATCGATACCAACAATGAGGAGAAAAATCCCCATCAAATCTCCCCCTTTTCGACTCAGGGAGAATCCACTTTCTTTAAGCCAGCCTGGTTTCTACAAACCTCAAACTTATCCTTGAGCAAAGCCTTGGTCATCATGTCTGACCCATTATCGTCTGTGTGGACCTTCTCAAGCTGTAACACCTTCTGTTCCAAAGTATCCCTAATCCAGTGATACCGAATCTCTATGTGTTTTGACTTGAAATGCTGACTTGAATTCTTGCTCAAGTGTATAGCACTCTGACTATCGCAATAGACTACGTGCTCCTCCTGCTTTAGGCTAAGTTCCTGTAGGAATCTCTTCATTCAAAGCATCTCTTTACATGCCTCTGTGACTGCAATGTACTCGGCCTCTGTCGTCGACAATGCTATGATCTTCTGTAGCTTGCTCTGCCAAGAAACCACTCTAGGACTTTCTCAATATACCGCTCTTGTGACAGCCAGAGCTTCCTGCTACTTCTGTCATGGGTTATCTCCATTTCTAAGATCTGTCTAGCTGAGCCCAAATCTTTCATTGCAAAAGACTTGCCCAACTCTTGTTTCAGCCTGTCGATCTTCTTGATATCTTTTTCCATGATGAGCAAGTCATCAACGTATAATAGCAGAACTAAGAAATCACCATCTGAGAACTTGCGTGTAAACACACAGTGGTCCGACTCCGTTCTGTCATACCCATGTTTCAACATAAACGAGTCGAACTTCTTGTGCCATTGCCATGGAGCTTGTTTCAGCCCATACAAGCTCTTCCTCAGCCTACATACCATATGCTCTTTGTCCTTGACTTTGAACCCCTCTGGTTAGTACATGTAGGTCTCTTCTTCCAGGTCACCATGGAGAAAGACAGTTTTAACATCTAACTACTCTATCTCCAGATCCATGCTAGCTGCCAACCCAAGTAACACCCATATGGATGTCATCTTCACCACTGGTGAGAATATCTCTTCGAAGTCTATACCTTTCCTCTGACCAAAACCTTTCACCACAAGTCTGGCCTTAAACCTCATCTGTGAATTCTTCTGCTCAATCTTCTTTCTGAACACCCACTTGTTGCTTAAAGCTTTCTTGCCCTTAGGCAATTTCACCATGTCATAGGTGTGGTTCTTATGCAAGAATTCCATCTGCTCTTGCATAGCTTTCAACCACTCCCCCTTATGCTCGTCGGCTAGGGCCTCAGAATAATCTTCTGGCTCTTCCCTATGTGTTAGCATAATGTACTCATGCGGCGAATACCTCTTGGACAACTGTCTTTCCCTAGATGACCTCCTCACCTGTGGCTCAACAGGTGGATCAAGTGGAGGGTGCTCCCCTGGTCCATCTTCTGAAGGAACTCACTCGTCCTCTACACCTTGTTGTATTCTCCCGTCATCAGGCACCACAGGAGGAGTAACCGGATCCATGTCCTCTAGCTCACCTGAACTAGGCTGGTTCTTCTCTGGCTTACCAATGTCTTCTATATACTGATCTTCAAAGAAAACCATATCTCTGCTCCTGACGAGTTTCCTCTCGGTCGAATCCCATAACTTGTAACCGAACTTTTCATCACCATACCTTAAGAACATACACTGCCTGATCTTCATATCGAGCTTGGACCTCTCGTCCTTTAGTATGTGAACGGATGCAGGGCATCCAAACACCCTGAGATGACTGTACAATGGATCCTGTCCAGTCCACACCTTCTCAGGTACTTCTACATTCAATGAGGCTAATGAAGACTTGTTTATTAAATACACTGCCGTGTGCATTGCTTCTCCCCAGAACGTCTTGGGCAACTTCGCATGGGATAACATGCATCTGATTCTCTCAACAATAGTGCGATTCATTCGCTTAACTACACCATTATGCTGGGGGGTCTTGGGAACCGTCTGTTCATGCCGTATACCCAAGGACTTGCAGTACTCATGAAAGTCGCCAATGTATTCACCACCATTGTCAGTGCGGATGCACTTTAATGATCTACCTATCTCCCTCGACTATAACATAAAATAATTTAAACACACTAAAAACCTCGTCCTTGAATTTCAAAGCATAAACCCAAACCCTCCTAGATGCATCATCTATAAAAGTAACAAAATACAATGCCCCACCCAAGGTTTTTATCCTCATAGGACCACAAACATCAGAATACACCAAATCTAATGCATGCATTTTATTAACATGAGAAGCAGTTTTAATAAATGAAACTCTATGTTGTTTCCCTGATAAACAATCAAGACAGGTTTTAAGAGGTGTACCTGTCACGTCTGGAAGGAGCCGCTTCCTGGCTAGTAGCTGAAGCCCTTTTGCACTCATGTGGCCTAGACGCCTGTGCCACAGTCAATAATTGAATCTTCAGCTGCGCTCAACCCACCCTTGCACATACTGATACTTGCCTTGTAAAGGGTGCAACACTTCTTTCCTCTGGCCATGATCAACGAACCCTTGATGAGCTTCCATCGCCCACCAGCAAACCGGCTTTCATAGCCATCATCATCCAACCTTACCGTCGACATCAAGTTGAGGCGAAGGTCTGGGATATGCCTCACATCCCTTAGAACCAATGTGCAGCCCACATCGGTCTTCACACAAATATCACCGACTCCTATGATATTTGATACGCTAGAATTTTTCATCTTCATAGTCCCATAGTCACCTGACTTGTAACTTGTGAAGAAGTCCCTGCGTGAAGTCGCATGAAAAGAAGCTCTCGAGTCTATCACCCAGTCAGTGTCCTGACTCGTAGCCGTGAGACATACATCATGATCTGCAGAAAGAATAACTATAACGTCGCCATATGAAGCGACCGCAGTGGAATCTGATTCATCTTTCTTCCATTTTCTTTTCTTGTCGTTCTTCTTACCACGACATTCATGCTTGTAGTGGCCCTTCTTGCCATAATTCCAGCAATCAACATCCTTTCTGTTACTCGACTTGCCTCTTGATTTATCTCGGGCCTTCCCGCCCTTCCTGTTCTTTCCTCTCCCCCGTTCCTATGTTACAAGGGCCTTTTGCTAAGTAGACCCCTGAGACTTCCTCCTTGTCTCCTCATTGAAGAGACAACTAGTTACCTGTTCCATGGATATCTTTTCGTCTGGCGCAGAGTTACTTAGAGACACCACCAATGTCTCCCAACTGTCAGGCAATGAACTAAGCAAAAGTAAAGCCTGCAATTCATCATCCAGGACCATCTTCATAGAGGAGAGTTGGTTTACTATATTACTAACATCATTCATGTGCTCAGCCACAGAACCACCATCCTTGAATTTGAGATTCACAAGTCGCCTTATCAGAAAAATTTTATTACCGGCTGTCTTCCTCTCATACAGTCCTTGTAATTTCAGTCATAGGCTAGCGGCTGAGGTTTCCGTAGACACATGATGGAATACAGAATCATCTAACCATTATCTAATAAACCCCACCGCCTTCTGGTCCATCCTCTTCCAATCATCATCAGTCATATCCTTGGATTTTGCTGATATGCCTAAAATTGGAGAATATAGGTCCTTGCAATAAAGCAAGTCCTCCATCTTAGCCTTCCATATGGTCCAGTTAGAACCATTGAGGCTGATTATCCTTGATGAGCCACCTTCCATAATTCAAAACCGATCCTTCCCATTCAATGAACTTAGCTCTGATATCACTTTGTTGGGGGCCTTACACAAAACCTTAGGGTCTAGCCCCTCAAAACAAACTAGAATTATGGAACAATAATGCAATAAAAAACAATCAAAGCATAAACCACATCACACCAGGGATTTTTACGTGGAAAACCTTCAAAGAGGTAAAAACTACGGGACCTCGTCCAGATCAACAATCCACTATAAAGCAGAACGTTACAACCGATCACAAGCACACACCGCTTGGATCAAACTTTCTTCACTCATGCAGGAGTGGACAAACAATAAGAGAAACAAGAGAAAAACGGAGAGATCTCACCAATCACGAGGACGTAGAAGCGCTGAGATATGGAAGATCACCTCTACGAGCATAGCCTCTCTTCCACAAGCTTCCTCTCTCTCTCTCTTTCTCCCTCTCTCTCACCTTTGATAACCCTAAGCAAAGCTTTAGGAAACCCTAGAATACCCTGGAATGCACCCCAATCCTGGATACACCCATATATATAAGTATATAGAGAGGTGTAACCCAAATAGGAAATAAAATCCGTAAAATCTGCGTTTCTGTAATCACATCTGTGGAACTCGTCGATCATATCGAAGATCTCTCGATAACAGCTTCGATATCATCGACGGGTCTCTCGATCATATCGAGACGGGACCAAAACTGTCCAGCAACCAGGGGTGGAAATTCCAACAATTATCGATCATATCGAGCCACTCTCGATGACAGCATCGATATGATTTGAAAGTCTCTCGATCATATCGATAGGACAAAAAACAGTCCAGCAACTAACAGTGGAAAATTCTGCAATTGTCGATGATATCGAAACCTATTTGATTTCATCGATAGCAACAATGAGGAGAAAAATCCCCATCAATCTCACCAATTACGATGACGTGGAAGCGCTGAGATATGGTAGATCACCTCTACAAGCATAGCTTCCCTTCCACAAGCTTCCTCTCTCTTTCTCTCTCTCTCCCTCACCTTTGATAGCCCTAAGCCCTCCTAGAAAACCTTTAGGAAACCTTAGAATACCCCATAATACACCACAATCTCGCATACACCCCTATATATAAGAATAGAAAGAGGTATAATCAAAATAGGAAATAATTTCCACAGAATCTGCATTTTCGCAAACGCATCTACGTAAATCTTTGATGATATTGAAGGTCTCTCGATGATAGCCTTCATATCATCTAAGGTCCTTTGATGATATCGAAATAGGACCAAACTTGTCCAGCGACGACAGGTGAAAAATTGTAATAATTATCGATGCCATCGAAGGTCTCTCGATAACAGCCTTCGATATCATCTAAGGTCCTTTGATAATATCGAAACATGACTAAAATTGTCCAGCGACCAGTGGTGAAAAATCCTGACAATTATCGATGATATCAAAACTGGTTCAATTTCATCGAACCCAACAATGAGGAGAAAATCCTCATCAAATCTCTCCCTTTTCGACTCAGGAGGAATTTACCTTTTTTAAGCCAGCCTGGTTTCTACAAACCTCAGACTTGCCCTTGAGCAAAGCCTTGGTCATCATGGCTAACCCATTATCATCCGTGTGGACCTTCTCAAGCTGTAACATCTTCTGTTCCAAAGTATCCCTGATCCAGTGATACCGAATCTCTATGTGCTTCGACTTAGAGTGCTGACTTGGATTCTTGCTCAAGTGTATAGTACTTTAGCTATCGCAATAGACCACGTGTTGCTCCTGCTTCAGGCTAAGTTCCTGTAGGAACCTCTTCATCCAAAGCATCTCTTTACATGCCTCTGTGACCGCAATGTACTTGGCTTCTGTCGTCGACAATGCTATGACCTTCTGTAACTTGCTCTGTCAGGAGACCACTTCCCTTACAAACGTGAACATGAACCCCGATGTAGACTTCGTGGAGTTTATGTCGTCTGTCATATCTGCATCTGTATAGACCTCTAACACAAGTTTTTCATCACCATAGCATAGGCTCAACCTGGATGAGCCTCTTAGATACCGCAGTATCCATTTCACCGTTGCCCAATGCTCTTTACCAAGATTAGCAAGATACCGACTGACAACACTAACAGCATATGCTATGTCTGGGTGCGTACGCACCATAACAAATATCAAACTCCCTACCGCTGACGCGTAGGGTATCTTCCTCATCTCATCCACATCTGCTTTCATCTTAGGACACTGCTTGTCGCTTAATTTGAAATAACCATCTAGTGGAATACTGACCGGCTTCGCTGCATTCATATTGAACCGCTCTAAGACTTTCTCAATATACTGCTCTTGTGACAACCAAAGCTTTCTGTTGCTTCTGTCACAGGTTATCTCCATTCCTATAAACTGTTTAGCCAGGCCTAAGTTTTTTATAGCAAATGACTTGCCCAACTCCTGTTTCAGCCTGTCAATCTTCTTGATGTCTTTACCCATGATGAGCATGTCATCAACGTATAATAGCAGAACTAAGAAATCACCATCCGAAAACTTGCGCGTGAACACACAATGATCCGATTCCGTTCTATTATACCCATGCTTCATCATAAACGAGTCGAACTTCTTGTACCATTGCCGTTGAGCTTGTTTCATCCCATACAAGCTCTTCCTCGGCCTACACATCATATGCACTTTGCCCTTGACTTCAAACCCCTCTAGTTGGTGCATGTAGATCTCTTCTTCCACGTCACTATGGAGAAAATTAGTTTTAACATATAACTGCTCTATCTACAGATCCATGCTAGCCATCAACCCAAGCAACACCCGTATGGATGTCATCTTCACCATTGGTGAGAATATCTCTTCGAAGTCTATACCTTTCCTCTGACCAAAACCTTTCACCACAAGTCTGGCCTTGAACCTCGATTGTGAATTCTTCTGCTCAACCTTCTTTCTTAACACTCACTTATTGCTCAAAGATTTCTTGCCCTTAGGCAGTTTCACTATATCATAGGTGTGGTTCTTATGCAAGGATTTCATCTTCTCTTGCATAGCTTTCAACCACTTTCCCTTATGCTTGTTGGCTAGGGCCTCAAAATAATCTTCTCGCTCTCCCCCATCTGTCAGCATAATGTACTCATGCAGCGAGTACCTCTTGGATGACTGTCTATCCCTAGATGACCTCCTCACCTGTGGCTCAATAGGTAGATCAAGTGGGGGTTGCTCCCCTGGTCCATCTTCTGAAGGAACTCCCTCGTCCTCTACACCTTGTTGTACTCCCCCGTCATCAGGCACCACGAGAGAAATAATCAGATCCATGTCCTCTAGCTCACTTGAATTAGGCTGGTTCTTCTCTAGCTTACCAATGTCTTCTATAACTGATCTTCAAAGAATACCACATCTCTGCTCCTGACGAGCTTCTTCTCGGTCTGATCCCACAATCTGTAACCGAACTTATCATCACCGTACCCCAAGAACACACACTGCCTGATCTTCATAATGAGCTTGGACCTCTCATCCTTTAGTACGTGAACGGATATCCTGCATCCAAACACTGTGAGATGACTGTACGATGGATCCTGTCCAATCCACACCTTCTCAAGCATTTTTCCATTCAACGGAGCTGATGGAGACCTGTTTATCAGATACACTGTTGTGTGCATTGCTTCTCCCCAGAACGTCTTGGGTAACTTCGCATGGGATAACATGCATCTGATTCTTTCTACAATGGTGTGATTCATTTGCTCAGACACACCATTATGTTGAGGGGTCTTGGGAACCATCTATTCATGCGTATACCCAGGGACTTACAATACTCATGAAAGTCACTAAGGTATTCACCACCATTGTCAGTGCGGATGCACTTCAATGATCTACATGTCTCTCTCTCGACCATAGCAAGAAACAATTTAAACACACCAAAGACCTCATCTTTGGATTTCAAAGCATAAACCCAAACCCTCCTAGATGCATCATCTATAAAAGTGACAAAATACAATGCCCCACCTAAGGTTTTTATCCTCATAGGACCACAAACATCAGAATAAACCAAATCTAATGCATGTACTTTATTAACGTGAGAAACAGTTTTAATAAATGAATTTCTATGTTGTTTCCCTAATAAAAAATCAATACAGGTTTTGAGAGGTGTACTTGTCACGTCTGGAAGGAGCCACTTCCTTGCTTGTAGCTGAAGTCGTTTTTCACTCATGTGGCCTAAATGCATGTGCCACATGTTAATAGCTGAATCTTCCACTGCGTTCAACTCACCCTTGCATACACTAATACTTGCCTTGTAAAGGGTGCAACACTTCTTTCTTTTGGCTACGATCAACGAACCCTTGATGAGCTTTCATCGCCCACCAGCAAACTGGCTTTCATAACCATCATAATTCAACCTTCCCATCGACATCAAGTTGAGGCGAAGGTCTGGGATATGTCTAACATCCTTGAGAACCAATGTGTAGCCCACATCAGTCTTCACACAAATATCATCGACTCCTACGATCTTCAATACACTAGAATTTCCCACCTTCATGGTCCCATAGTCACCTGACTTGTAGCTTGTGAAGAAGTCTATGTGTGAAGTCGCATGAAATGAGGCTCCCGAGTCTATCACCCAGTCGGTGTCCCGACTCGTAGCCGTGAGACATATATCATGATCTACTGAAAGAATAACTACAACGTCACCATTTGAAGCGATCGTAGTGGAATTTGATTCATCTTCCTTCTCATTACCTTTTCCTTTCTTGTCGTTCTTCTTACCACGACATTCATGCCTGTAGTGGCCCTTCTTATCACAATTCCAGCAATCAATATCCTTTCGGTTACTCGACTTCTCTTGATTTATCTCGGGCCTTCCCGCCCTTCCTGTTCTTTCGTCTCCTTCGTTCCTGTGTCACAAGGGCCTCTTATTGAGTAGACCCCTGAGACTTCCTCCTTGTCTCCTCATTGAAGAGACAGCTAGTAACCTGTTCCATGGATATCTTTCTGTCTGACGGGGAGTTACTTAGAGACACCACCAATGTCTTCCAACTAGGGTTGTTCACGAGTTAAGCTAGCTCGAAAAGCTCGCTCGACTCGGCTTGAGTCAGCTCGGATTGACTCAGCTTGAATGGCCGATTCGAGCCAAGCCAAGCTAATTATTTGAAGCTCGAGTTGAGTTCAAGCCAAGTTTGACCAAGGGGCATTTCAACTTGACTCGGCTCGATTAATAAATATATTATATTATATATATATATATATATTATGAATATAAGTTTTAAGTTTAAACTTTAAAAAAAAAAAAAAAAAACCTAGAGTCTCTACCCGACCGCACGTACCCCGTTTTCTTTCCCTTTCTTCTCTTTCTCTGCCCACTGTTAGCCGCACGCCCACCCCGAGCACCACCACCAGTTTTCATTTCAGCTCCATAATAGTATGATTTTAATCTCTTGAGATCTACTTCTTAGGTGAGAAACCCAAGAAATTCAAGATGGGTTCTTCTCAGATTTGTTAGAGCTTCAAGGAAATCCAATAATCTGATTGGCTAGAGCTCTTTACTTGGATTTTTGATCTATGTTTTGCTCTGTTTCTTTTCTAGTACTTGGATTTCTGTTGGCGGAAGAAGATCAAGAATAGATCGGTTCTTACAGGTTTCCTCATCCGATTCAAAGCTTTGTTTAGTTTTTTCGTCGAGTTTTGCTTTGATTCTCTTAAGATTTTTGAATTTTTCATCAATGGAGGAGGATCAAGAACAGAATCCATTACTCTCTCACCTAACAAGCTCGAGTTCGACTCGAGGTAAACTCGACTCGACTCGAACTACTAGCTCGACTCGACAGCTTTGGCAAACAAGCCAAGCCTCAATGTTGAGCTCGAGGCCAAGCTCGAGTTCGAGCTCGAACTCGAGTACATCATGGACAAGCCAAGCCAAGCTTGGCCCACCTCAACTCGACTCGACTCGGCTCGATGCACACCTCTACTTTCAACTGTCAGGCAACGAACTAAGCAATAGTAAAGCCTGGAATTCATCATCCAGGACCATCTTCATAGCGGAGAGCTGGTTCACTATATTGCTGACCTCATTCATGTGCTCGGCCACAGAACCACCATCTTTAAACTTGAGATTCACAAGTCGCCTTATCAGAAAAATCTTATTACCGGCTATCTTCCTCTCATACAGCCCTTGTAATTTCAGCCATAGGCTAGTGGCTGAGGTCTCTGTAGACACATGGTGAAACACGGAATCATCAAACCATTGTTTAATAAACCCTACCGCCTTTCGGTCCATCTTCTTCCAATCATCATAATACATATCCTTATATTTTGCTGATATGCCTAAAATTGGAGAATATAGGTCCTTGCAATAAAGCAAGTCCTCCATCTTAGCCTTCCATATAGTCCAATTAGAACCATTGAGGCTGATCATCCTTGATGAGCTACCTTCCATAATTTAAAACCAATCCTACCCATTCAATGAACTTAGCTCTGATACCACTTTGTTGGGGGCCTTGCACAAAACCTTAGGATCTAGCCTTCCGAAACAAACCAAAATTATGGAATATAAAGCAATGAAATAAATCAAAGCATAAACCACACGACACTAGGAAATTTTATGTGGAAAACCCTCAAAGAGGTAAAAATCACGGGACCTCATCCAGATCAACCTTCTTCACTCACGCAAAAGTGAATAAAAAATAAGAGAAACAAAGAAAACGGAGAGATCTCACCGATTACGAGGACGTGGAAGCACTAAGATATGGTAGATCATCTCTACGAGCATAGCCTCCCTTCCACAAGCTTGCTCTCTCTCTCTCTCTC
Source organism: Magnolia changhungtana (assembly GCA_030180095.1). Taxonomy (NCBI): domain Eukaryota; kingdom Viridiplantae; phylum Streptophyta; class Magnoliopsida; order Magnoliales; family Magnoliaceae; genus Magnolia; species Magnolia changhungtana. The sequence continues at coordinate 3,187,360 of JASAUF010000547.1, read as the reverse complement.
TCTCACCTTTAATAGCCCTAAGCCCTCCTAGAAAACCTTTAGAAAACCTTAGAATACCCTAGAATACACCCCAATCCCACATACACCCCTTTATATAAGAATAGAAAGACGTATAATCAAAATAGGAAACAATTTTCACAGAATCTGTGTTTCCGTAATCACATCCGCGTAACTCTTCGATGATATCGAAGGTCTCTCGATGACAGCGTTCGATATCATCTAAGGTCCTTCGATGATATCGAAACAGGACCAAACCTATCCAGCGACCAGGGGTGAAAATTTTCAACAATTATCGATGTTATCGACGGTCTCTCGATGACAGCCTTCGATATCATCTAAGGTCCTTCGATGATATCGAAACATGACCAAAACTGTCCAACGACCATCGGTGAAAAATCCCGACAATTGTTGATGATATCGAAACTGGTTCGATTTCATCGAACCCAGTAATGAGGAGAAAATCCCTATCAATTATAAGGGAGAAGTGTGTTGAATGCAGAACATCAATGATCTCTAGGAGTACTTATTGCTACTTAGTGATTGATAATGTTTAATTTGGTAGTTGAAATTGAGAGTGGTTTTCATACTATCAGAGAAACTAATCTTTAAGTGAGAGTCTTAAGGCAGTGGTGTTTTTACCCATAAAAACACATGCCGTGTATGGACTTTGTTAATAAGAAACGTCCATTCTCTTTGCTTCTCACATCTGTATCTTACTTGAATTAGCCTTTGGAATATATTCTCTTTTATGGTGTTTTCTATAAACACAAGAGTTCTTATATAAAGAACGAGTGGGAGAGGGTAAGTATTTTTTTTCTATTTTCTCTTACTTTGGTAAAAGATAAATATTTATATTTTTACACATTATTAAACTAAATATAAACACATTATTAAACTAATTTAATTCTTTATAGCTATTGTCTTATTTTTTCTTTGTCTCTCACATTTTTTAGTTGTCTCATTTCAAGATTTAGGTACATTGAAGATGTTTGGATGATGAAAATTCCTCGGGACTGTAAAGTTCTTGATGGGACGACTGAGAATCCCATGCTGCAAGATTGCAAGCTTATGCACCAGGACCAAAGAACCATAATAAAATAAAGCCATCTCTCTAAACTACACGTGCCAGATTAATATGAAAATAGGGTCCACTCATATGGACGGCATAGCATCGATGGTCTGTTTCAAATCTACCATCAAATCCATCCTATCAATGTTTGCAGATAAAAATAAAAATAAAAACAGTTATAAGATTTAAATATGTAGTGGGATAAACTGTTGAAATTAATGGATAGGATTACTCAAATGAATTTTATTTTGAAACATATATAAACCATTTGTTAGTGGGCCACTACATTGGTGGACCCCATTGATACATCATCTGCCACGAGCTCTGTGGACAGATGGCTCTACCGTGTTAACAGCATCACACGTTCTAACTTGACACACGTGCTCGAGATATGGTGATGTACAAGGTAGGGAACAACGTGAACGTGCCCTGTCCCGGAATCCAGGCTGTTCAATTTATCATGTGGGAAACATGAGTACAATGAATATAGGCCGTTGATTTCTGTCCATGTTGGTATACCTAAGAAAAAGTACGGCGGTGCTGACCGGGTTCACTTTCTCAGGCGTGGATTAGGTGTTACCCCGTGTGGGGCTCACCTTGATGAATGTGTTGTATATCTAAGCCGTCCATCCATTTTTTCATCTCATTTTAGATTGTCATGCCAAAATTTTAGCAGATCCAAATCTCCAGTGGACCACACCACTAGAAAAAGTAGTGAACGACAATTAAATTTTTTTTTAGACGGAAAAAAGCTTTGGATCAAACTGATATTTATATGGTCCCTTCATCCAGGTCTGATTGATCTTATCAACGGTTTGGATGGAAATTAAACACTACAGATCTGCTTACAGTGGATCCTGGGAAGTTTTTAATGCTGGCCGTTCAATCCACGCTATTTCCTTTGGTATGGTCCACCTGAAACTTAAATCTGCTTAATTTTTGAGAGGATGCCCTAAAATGAGCTGAGAAAACAGATGGACATAATAGACATACAACACATCATCAAGGTGGGCCCCATGGTAGGTATTACCCGGGCAATACCTAATCCGATTCCTTAAAAAGCTTCAAATTTTGAAAGCGGATTAGGTGGTGATTCCTACCTACTCAGTAGACTCGTAGAAATGCTATATCAATCTCACCGTCTGATGTATGTGTTTCATCTAAGCTGTCTATCTGTTTTGCTGCCTCATTTCAGGGCATGAATTCAAAATAAGGGTGATTCAAAGCACAAGTGGACCCACCACAAGAAATAATGTGGATTGAATGATTACCATTGAAAATCTTTTGAAAGATAGAGAAATTTTGGATCATGCTGATATTTTTGTTTTTACTTGATTAAGGGTTGGATGGCAAATAAACATTGTGGTGGGTGCCTGGGAAGTTTTCAACAATAGTGGTACACTCGAAGTAGGCATTCAATCCCCAACTTTGGGTATGGAAAAATGGACAGAGGATGGGATAAAACACATACATCATGGTGGGGCCACGGATCTTTTCCACAGGCCAAGCTGGGTGTAGGGGTCACCAGCCAATCCATGTGGTAAGTTTATAGGGTATGGCCTACCTGAGCTTTCGAAAGCTGTGATTTTGGGAAACTGGAAATGAGATGAATGGATTGGATGGCATATGCAAACCATGGTAAGTCCCACAAAACACTAATGGTGGGGTGTCCTATATTAACTTTTTTTAAGGGGTGGCCTAAAGCTCTAGATGTTCATGATTTTTGGTTCTAAGATGAACATGGAGCAGTTTACCTAACAATGCGGAATTTCCACTCATGGTGGGGTCTATATCCATAGCTAAGACCTACCTAATTTACAAAGGTCCGTGGGATAAGGTGGCATGTAATTGTATTTTGTCCAATGTAACTTTCTTCCGGCGTTTGAAAAAGATGGAAAGATTGAAATTAACCCGGTAGCATAACATCCCTTCCCAATAGAAGATTGGGTGAGATTTCTAATGGATTTTAAAATCGAGTACATCCTTGGTCCCATGTTAATGCATGTGTTTTATCTAAGCCATTCATTTCACATGCCCTTTATAGGTGACAAACGAGTTGCATATACATCTAGGTGACTGGCATTAATTGTGAAATGTGGTCATGTAAGTACAATATCACAGTCAGCCAAATATAGGTTTTGCTTAAAACATCTTCTTTCTCGAAGGAAAATTTTGATCCCAAATGTGTGACTGGACGATCAAAATGCTATAAGTATTTCCATACATATAAATATTCTATAATAAGCTTTAATTCCACCTAATGTAATTCAAAATCATTTAATCCCATGTTTCAATAGAGGCTTGCTTGGATACACCCAAATATATTACAAAGCTTTAGCCATCGGAGTTATGTTCTTTTCAATTACCCCAACCAAAAAAAAAAAAACGGTAATAACATTACTTTCTTGGAAGATTGGATAGTTGTAACCCTTTGAGTATACAAAGGTTATCCTTATCCTCCATTTTGAAAGTAAAAGAGCAAATTACAAAGGTGATCCTAACCATCCATTTTAGGAGTAAAAGAACAAAATTACAAAGGATTAAAATAATCCAACTTTAGAGATTTTATTCATTATCTATTATATATGGTTAGACTTTGTTGGGAAAACTATAGAATCAAATCCTGAACATGGATAAAACAGTGAAAAGATAAATACAAGTAAGCAATTACAAATATGAACAATTGATGAAATTTTACATAGAGCAAAATAATAATAATAATAATAATAATAATAATAATAATAATAATAATAATAATAATATGGCACAAAGCAACAACAATCACTATAAATAATGAGTTATAATAATAGAAAATAAGAACTTAACATGTCGGAATATCCTTAATTTCCCATCTCCAAAACTTAGAAATATTTAACCCTTGATTAGTATTCACTAATTTTGATCCATCAAGTCGGCCTGTTCAAGCAATCGAATGTGCCCAAAAGTGCCCAAAAAGTTTAGATAAATTTTTAGAATTCTGTCGATGAACCTGAGAATCCGATCGATCAAGACTATCCAAAACTGTTTAGACACTAATCTATCCATTGAACTCTGTTCCCTTTACATATTTAAGACATCTCATGACATACTCATCTTATAAACGGTTTGGATCATCGGAAGACACCCAAATTCAAATGCTGAAGTCCCGCATATGCAGTAGGAGGGGATGTATTCAAGCAAATCTCCATTTATAAACGGGTGTAAAAACTCAAGGTTAGACCTAGGTAATAACGTGCCAGGATCTAGCGTGCACACGTGTGCACGTCATCAGATAAACAATCACGGCAGCCCACTCCAGCATGCCCCCACCTAGTAATGCACTGGCCCAGGTCACACGTCGAATGGTTAACATGCCCGTCTACGGTTGGACACACCAGATCACTGGTTCAGATTACCTAGTACAAGGAATGCTCACGTGCGCACCTTCTTACGTGAGCACCCATGCACACCTTTTCACACGTGTCATGGGCTATGGATCTGAACAGTCCAAGTGATGTGGTACCCTTTGAAATCTCTGTAGAATCAATTTTCATCCTGATCGAAAACTCTAGTGGGCCATAGAAAAGATAAAAGCAGTTAAAGGGAGGAAACTGTTTCAATTTTCTGTGGCCCACCAGAGCTTTGTATCAAGTTGAAAGTTGGACTAGTGAGGTTTCAAAATGTGACACAACACTTGGACCGTTCAGATCCATATCCCATGACACGTGTACAAAGGCGCGAACGGGTGCGCACGTACGAAGGTGAGCAGGTGAGCATTCTTCTACCTATTATATTGTACGAATTCAATGGTACACGTCGGATGGTTAAGATTGTTCGATCAGCAATATTTTCGAACGTTGCTTTTTACGCAATGGGGCCCACTATCTGGCCAGTTGGATTGATGTAAATGGACTCCACGTGTACCTCACCAGGGATGAATCATCAACATCCTGCCCCACCACAGATTCGGTTTCGTAAGATCAGAGTCCATTCAAAGGGAAAACCAACGGTCTGTTTTCACATACAGGCAAAGGTACCACCACTTGTAGTACCGTACCATATTTCCACCTTGCTTGCCACTTATGTTGGTCACCGGTACCATGGAAAAGGTGGGTCCCACCAAGACGATTATTTTCGACAAAGATAAGACCGTTCCACTCATCAGGATCACGGACGGTCTGTTTTCACATACAGATTTTGACCCACTTATTCAGTTGATCATACTGAATTTTGGAGAATGGTAGTATCCATGGTTGGGCCCACATTAATTGTTGAATAATCTATCTGGACCGTCTATAGGTTCAACCCACTTTTGGTGAGCGATGGTGAAAAATTCAACACCCATCGGAAGGATTTTATTTCCAATCAGCGCAGTACAAAATGAATAGTCTAGACCAAAGAAATGTTGCATAACATGTTGTGTTTTTTAGAATAAAAATTATTTTTAGAAAGTAAATAAATATATTAATTATTTAAACTTTCCATAAATAGTGTATATAGTCAGTCGGTAAGAGAAGGGGTTTTTGCTTATGTAACTAGGATTCAAATCTCCTTCGCACCGTTTACGCGCACCCACGGCATGGGCTATAGGGCTGCTTGAGCGCCTTTCGGCACTTTATTAGGCACACTTAGAACTTCGCACGTGCGCATTGTCACAAGGAGCAATAAAAGCCTTAGTCTTTTTGGTACATGGTTTAAACTTTTTTGAGCCATGGTTCAACTGGTATTGAACTGGGTCTACTCTTATGTTTTATTATCTTTTTTATAATTGAGAGTGTCACGCCCCAAACTCGGAAACCGGGCTCACAAAATTCCCGATCGCCGAATCCGGCGCCGACAGCCTCCGTAGAACCCCATTCTCGGCTCCCAGTGCCCATACGCCAGGTTCCGATCCTGGGATGCTACAAGGAGGATTTTCAGCATCTGTTTAATTTGTAATAAGCATAACCAAAGGCATAACCCACAAACAACAACCAAAAACTCCATCACATTTCCACTATGATCAAAAACTTTACAAGTACAATGAGCATAAAGGGAAATACAATGGAATGAACAAAAAGCTCCAAAGATGCTCTGTGCTCCTGCCTTCTCAGCAGCTGCCATCCTCGCGTCACACACTGCACGAACGCGTCGTGCATAAGCTTATAGAAAGCTTAGAGGGTGGTGAAAGTGTGTGCGCAAGGTAGTAATGCGATTATGAAGTATCAGAGTAATGCGGAACATGCTGACGAGTCCATGAATACCACGAGCCGTACCAAGGCTATGCGATGCAAGGCATGAATGATGTCGGCCATACCAAGGCCATGTGATGCGAAATGCAGCTCAAGCATACAAATCCTCATCTAAGTCCACATATCGTACAGCTCAAAAATCGGGATATCACCGGGGTCTAGTACACTCTAAACCAGATTGCCGCCCCATCGCGCGCAATAAGATAAGTGGAAGAGACCTCACTACCCGCCTGCCAATATCGGGCTCGGCTCGTCGATAGCGGACCCATTCCTCGAGCTGGTCAGACTCAGCCTAGCATTGCCCCCTCCTCTCGGGCGGGTAAGGCCGTACCCCCTTCCAACCGACCACGACACAGTGGAAAGCGCGACCTCACAGGTAATCGGCCATCGGCGCTCGTGCACCCACTCGGTCTAGACGTTGGAGCAACCTCTTGGTACCATAAGGGTTTAGGGACTTTCACCCAGGGATATCTATAGCACCCCATGTAGAACAAAATTTCCGGTATCCAATCCTGCCAACCACGATACACCTGTGGAGGCTATGGCCCTGATGTCGCTAGGGCGTACAGTAACCACATCACACAATGCGAATGCATGAAGCATACTATCCAATCATGCAGCAATCCTCGCGCGTATCGTGCGCTCATGTAGGGCAACACGCCAAGCCGGGAGCCCCTAAACAACTCCGCCCGAAGGCATATGCTATGATCAGGTCACTTCTCATGTCAAGCATACATATGATGCGTATGATCGTGATCATGGAACTATACTACACATGTTATAAAGTAATGAACTATTCTTGAACACACGATGGGCCTAGACATGGACGGCCTACACATACCCGATGGGGAGCTATCGATGGCCCTAGGGAGAGTCATAATGCGGACATTTAACCAACACCATACCCGCAATGTGGACGTCTTCCCAAGGCATTATCTCGTTGTAAACATCATTACATAAACCATGTAGGGATCACTCATTGCAATGGACCTTGGTACATCCCATTGGGCCTTAAATACGTCAAATGGGCCGTGTCACATGGGCCTTATATTCATCAAGTGGGCCACATCCATGGGCCGCACCAATGGGCCTTAAGTGCATTGCAATGGGCGTAACCCGTGGCCTCTATAGTGCATCAAATGGGCCTCGTAACATGGGTTTTATATGTAACAAATGGGCCACACCAAGTGGGCCCCATATGTATATCAAATGGGCCTCAACCCATAGGCCCTAATACATCTCAATGGGCCTTAACTCATGGGCCTTGGAATACATTAAATGGCCTAATGACATGGGCCTTTCATCCACATCAAAGTGGGCCCAAATGATCTACCACAAATATATTAAAATGGACCTCAAAGCATGCCAAGGTGGGGTCCATTTGGACTTTGGATCTGGTTCATTCTTAAGCCCATGCCCCAAAATGATCTTTCAAAATGGATGGATTTTAGTGGATGCGATGCATCATGGAGGGGGCCTTCTTGCCGTTGGGCAGTGTGAATAAAACACATGCAGAACGGTGGGCTCCACCGTCTGCTGGACGGCGTGAACAAGACAGATACATCATGGTGGCCGTCCACAGCCGTGGACGGTGTGTAAACACATACATCAATGGTGGGCTCCACATGTGTGGTCCACCGTAATGCTTGCCTGCCATCCAACCCGTTCATAAGGTCACAAGGACCTGGACGAAGGGGAGAAACAAATATCAGGTTGATCCAAAACGTCTATGGCCAAACAAAGGGTTTCAATGGTAGGATTCAATTCACACGATTCCTATAATGTGGGCCACCTGAGTCATGGATGAGCACGAAACTTGGAGGGGACCCACTTCGGGTCGTGGCCCACCAAATGGACGGCGTGGATAAAATAAATACATCATGGTGGGGCCCACGGCTTGGGTGGCTCCGCTCATCATGCTAGCGCGCGCGCTATCACACAGCGAGGCATCTGCTTCTTTGTTTTCTCTTTTTTTTTTTTGTTTTCTTGCAGAGCAGAGTGTGGGGCCCACTCTGGGAGAATCCACTCAGTCCATTGCATTCTTGGGCCGAATACATCAAAGGAGTCCAAAGGTAGAATTTTTTGATGTATGGTTGAGGTATGGTGGGTCTTAGAAGTTTTGAACGGTGGGGTAGGATACCGTTTTCATGGTACGTGCCACTTTGAGTATTGGATTTACATCATTTTTCTACTCACGCTTAAATTGAGCCAAAGAATGAGATGGACTGCCTCGGATTGAATATATAAGTCAAGGTGGGGTCCATGCATGGCACCCACCCAAAAGCTTTAAAAAAAATAAAACAAAAGCGATATTTGCGTTTTTCTCGGCCACGTCAGTCAGCCGGTCTCTCGACTGCAGACTGTTTACATTGTACATGCATTGAGGTGGGCCCCACTTAAGGTGGGCCACCAAATAAATAGATGGTGTGGGTACAACACATTTAAAGTGGCCCCACCCCAGGTAAATGGCTTGGATAAAGTACATATTTCGGGGTGAGGTCCGTCAAGTGGGCCACACGGCCAAATCATCACACAAAACATAAAAGAAAGGGGAGAGAGAGAGGTAGAGGGAGATCGGTGAGGATGGAGGGACCCCATCCTTGCATAGATCATACATCAAATGGGCCTTAAAGCATGTGGGCCCATAAAAATCGAAACTCAACGATGGAGATCATTTCTCCACCAATATGGACTGTCTAGATGACCTATCTAAAGCAAGGAAATAAACATCATGATGGGGTCCATGGAGAATGGCCCCATCATGGAATGATCATGATGATCAAGGTGGGCCATCGGCCACATCTTAGGGCCCCAAGTGAGATCCCAACCATTGATCGGTTGGCCTCACTTGGCCCCTCTTAAAAACATGAAAAACTACTCCTATCAAGCACCCACCGTTCGATCTTCTTGCTCCTATGGGTTCCTTAGCTCCTTGGCTTCGATTTCAATGGAGGAGATGAGGAATGGATGGTTGAGATGGAAGATGGAAGGGTTGGAAGAGGTGGGCCACACTTGTTGCTTGGGAAGAAATGGGGAGAGGCTTGGACGTGGGATGATTTGGAGTTGCTTGGAATGATTTTGAAAAAAGGAGAGAGAGGGTTGTAAAGAGAGAGGAGTGATGGATGTGGTGTGATGGATGTGGTGTGATGGGGTGTAAGAGCCCCTTTTCTTGACTTTTTGGGCAATTGGTGTAAGAAAAGCATGCTTGTGTAAGAACTTTTTGACTTTTGGGGCTTGCTTGGGGAAGAGTGTGAAGTGATGTGTACTTGACCATTGATGGATTGATGGATTGATGGATTGATGGATTGATGTGACACATCGTAGAGATTTTCTTGGGTTTCGCAACGCGCGGCGTTTTCCTCGCACCGAACGCTGGCCCACATCTCCTGGCCAGGGTATCGCCTCGGCGCGCGAGTCGCGGCATCGGAACCGCGGCGACGGTGCGGTCGCATTGGTACTAGTCTCGGGTTGAGTTGACTCGGGTTGACAGCGTGTGAATCAGGGTCGCGCGTAACGCCGGTTAAGGGTCGAAGGTTGCCGGAATTTGACCGGAAAGACCGCGGGAACCTACGGAACGGTACGGTCAAGGATACGGGTCTTACAGAGAGTAATTGTGACATGATACTATATGTCATGTGTCGCTTATGTAAATACAGTTTTTCCTGTTGGATAACTGTTCATGTCTGAATAGGTACAAAAATAATTGTCATAGGACAAAGAGTCATGTCCTTTCATGGAAAGACAATTATTTGTTGTATTGGGTATGAATTTCTTGAAGAGGCTCTTTAGCACCTCTTCAGGAAGAAATCCATAACCTTTCAATTGATATAAATTCTGAATACTATAATCTGGAAGAAAATACTCTTAATCCTTAAGATTATATCTTCTGTGCAATTACTCTCGATCTGATCTCTTGTTGAATCTTTTCTCAACATCTTAAGGCATATCAGTGTCAAAACTAGAGATTTGTTCAACACTAAAATGTCCAAATTTTCGTGTTGAAAATCAAATTGAGAGTTCATTATATTTTGAAGACAATTTGCAGATTTCTTTCGTTTGCACTTGCTGGAACTTCCAGAAAAAGGGCAGCAAATCTGTCTTGAGAAATTGACTATTCAAGTAAAGCCTTGAACCCAATATATCTAATCGTTTCATTATCGTTTTCTTCTATCATCCGTTATGTACAAGAAACACTTTCATTTCTAATGTAACATACCTCTTCAGTTATCCATTTTGATTAGATGATCATAATCATCCTACACATGGCTCAGCAAATTGATGGTTATAAAATGAGATGCCAACATTTGGAGGGTTAAAATACTCCCATCATCATAATTCTTTTTTCGGGGGCACATGAGTAATGGGGGAAAACCTAATCAATGGTTCAGATCGACTATTACACTGTCCATGTGTCACGTGCTTGTAGAAATATAGAATTGTTATGAAAGAATTCGTTATAAATCTTAAATTTACCAAAGAATTCAGTATAAATAACTTGATAATGCTTTGGAAAATTGAACTATTCTCCCTTACAGGAAGAGCAACAGTTATTTACAAGTGATATGCCTCTGGGCTAAGTTGGACCCTCTGAGCAGGGAGATAACCGAGGTCCAAGCGGAAAGGCCATCGGTATGGGACGAGCGATTCCTTTAGGCCTATTTGGTTTTCCATAATACCGGTAAATTGTTGTAAATCACTGTAAAAAAAAGTAATTATTGCATTCTTTCACCTGTTTGGAAACGAGTGAGTAATTTCACTTGGGAAACCAGTCCAAAAATGTTGACTTAAATTCGTGGGCCCCACCATAATATATATAATATATCTGTGTCATCCATCTGTTTTATTAGAATATTTTGAGGCTTTATCCGAAAAAATTAGGAAAATCTAATGTTCAATTGGCCCACATGAAAGGAAACAATGGACTTAATTTATCCACCGTTGAAAGTTGACTCTTTTACTGGGCCCACGTTGAGGTTTATTCACCATCTAACCCATTCATAGGGTGACATGGACATAAATAAGTGAATATTTTAAATATAAGCTTGATCTAAAATTTTTAAGGGCCACAACAAGTTTTTAATGGTAGGCATTTAATTCTCATAATTTCATATGGTGTGGTCCACTTGACCTTCGGATTTGCCTAATTTTTGGGCTCATGCCTTAAATTCATTTGGCATGATGAATGGGCGGAGTGGATAAGCCACACACATTATGGTGGGCCCCATATTTATTTTACAAAATTCTCGATTTAAGTGCTTAAAAAGTAGCCGTTCAAGTTAGCATTGGGAAAGATGAAGGTAAATGAAGGTAATTACCTTGGTAAGTAATGATTACTCATTTACAATGCAATTACACTTGAGACAAAAAAACCAAACAGGCCCTTAACTCAGAGACAAATAGCCAAGCTGAGTCGTGAGAGGATGAAGCTTAGTGGGAGAGGACTCGCCCCGTCAGGAATGAATACAACATGAATAGGGAACTTGTGGAGAAGGAGTTCGGGCTCTGAGTTTCAAGCTCCCCAGCATCCTAAGCTAACTAAGTCGATCACTACCAAAGAGGCAGTACGAGAAATCCAAGTGAATCTCGCCCCGAATCTGGAAGAGATAAGGATTCAACCTTATATCAGTTGAAGATCACCCCAACATGTTCGGAATAAGAATTCTACCAGATTAGGGCCCTCTAGCGTAACACAGTATGATTTAAAGGTCCAAAACCTTCTCCCACACACACACATATATATAACCACAGACTCTAAATCAGGGAAAGAAAAATGTGATACATCTAAGCCCTAATTTATTTCCTTACGATCATCTTCTACAAGCCTGACTTAAGCATCGCAGGTCCGTAACTAACCACCGACACCTCCCTACTCATATTTTCTCTAGTTTTTGTAAATCCATCAAGGACAGGAACAAGACCATAAGTCATCTCAACTTTACATAAACCTCTTCGGTTGGCCAGATTTAGTCAACAATAACATCCAACTAGTCAAACCTATAAATGAACAATAATAACCACACTAGCCAAAATTCTTTATAATCAAATCATGAAACAGGTTGCACATGCATTTTTACGTTTTTAAATTGTACATATTATTTTTAAGGCGTAGCCCACCTTACATTAGGATTGACCAAATTTTCTTTTCTTCTTAATATCACGATGGGTTTTATTTATTTAACAAATTGGATATCATGCAAATGTCATGTGACCCTCCTAATTCCATACATCCCTTTCTAAGGATTAAAAGACAAATAGCTTCCATTATAGTAATTTCATGGATCTTTACTCTTACACGGGTGGTAGACTCTCGGTTGTTTCAACACCCGGTCGAGGGTTCGAGTGTGTATGTAAAAATAAAATAAAATAAAATAAAAAATTCAATGCTCTAAAAGTAGTCTGTTGCATTTTTTTTTACAGAAGCATTATTACATTAATCCTAATTTATGAGGAATTGCCCACAGTTGAAACCTTCCTAAGGTCCGCATGATGTTTATTCGAGATCCAACCTAGCCATCTGTTACCTCCGACATGAAAGAAGGGAAGACACTAAGGGCCTGTTTGGCTGGGCAAATCCCATGGGATTAGGAGGGATGGGATGAATTTTAAGGTAATGATGGTGGTGTCACTAGATTGGTTTAAGATCCATGGGATTGCTATATCCCGGGACAAGTTCACTGGGTCTGTTTGGCACGCCCTGCATATCCCTGGATTTTACCATCCAATCCGTCCAACCAAGGGATGGGATCAATTTTAAGGTAATGATGGTGATTGGATTGTTTTAAGATCCATGAGATTGCTTATATCCCGGGACAAGTTCACCATGTCTATTTGATTCATCATGCATATCCCGAGATATTGTGATCTCATCCCTCCTAATACCATGGGATTGGTCCGGCCAAACAGACCCTAATATTAGCTTGATCAAAAACTTTTGTGGCCCTTAGAAATTTTAAAGGGTGTGCATCACTCTCTCCACTTTTTTTTCTGTGGTGGGGTCCACTAGAGATTTTGATCTGCCTTAATTCTTTAGACCATGTCTTAACATGATCTCTCCAAATGCATGGACGGTGTGGATACAATACATACATCATTTGAGGCCACATAACTTGGTGATGTCACTTCAGTAGCGATGCTCAACCTGTCAGTAGCTAATCCGCGTCCGATCTGATCTTTATTTAACTTTGTAAATAATCCTTGATTATTTTACTCATCCTGTGAGCCATTCATTTGTTTTGATATACAGTGGCCCACCTGAGAAATGAAATGGCCAGATTTTTATGCCAAAGATCTAAATAGTGTATATACCGGACGGAAAGCTCAAATCTCACACGTGTTACATTCGCCCGCGTGTGGATGTGCACTGCTAACACACGCGTGTGAAATTAGCGAAACCTCAGATTTCAATACCTGTAAGCATGGTTAATGCATGAAGTTAGAAAATAGAAGTATTCTGTTCACATGCATCGCGCTTGCCAACCTTAAATAATATATACATGAGTCGTGTAAAAGAAGATTATCATGTTTCGCTAGCACGTGCCGACCCACTGGGCCCACCTTGCAAAGATGATATGACTACAACAAACATCCATGTTCATACGCCACCCCGCATGGCCCACCATCTGAAATTCATGGTGAATTTACGATTCTGATCAATAGGTGACGTTGAATCTTCACCGTTGAAATTCAACGGTTCAAATTCAATTCCACAAATCAATGGTTATAATTGCCCCTCTTGGTAGAGGTAGGGGACGGTTCTAATCAGCCCACCGTGTCTGGATATGGCTAGGGGTCAACCTCAAGAGGACCCAACCTGAATTTCAACAGTAGGTGCCTGTCCTCAATCCAACCTGAAGTCTAAACCGTTGATCTGATTAGGTGGACGGTTGGTGTTGACTGCCTTAAAATACTTTTCTAGATTGAAAGATCCTAGCCCTTCCATCAATAGCGGACAAAGATATGGTTGACACGTCATGGGACACGACACATGCCAACCTGCCATTTGCGCAAAAGATAGGGACCGTACATCTAGTGAGTACCAATGTGCATTTATTCCGGCACTACGGTGCCTTGGGACGTGGATCATAGCCTTCAAGCAGTTTACTCACCACGGTACATCACACATGCCAACTTGGCATTCGTGCTTAAGATATAGACCGTTCATCTAGTGGGCCCCGCTGTGCACTTATTACGGCACAAATTTTAGGTGGGTCTGCTTGGTTTGGGGCATAGAAGGTTTGGAGGGTTTCAACGGTGGGTGTTGTGATCATTTCCACTATTTCTTGCTATGTGGCCCACTTGAGCCGTGGATGTATCTCATGCTTTAATCTCAGCCGGAGAAATTGATAGACGGAGTGGATTTTTCATGGACATGAATGTGGACCCACAGCTTTTCCCGAGCATTTTAGGACATGACAACAAATCTGAGGTATACCCGATCACAGTACAGGAAACGGTGGAGATAAAAATGCCTACCATTGAAACCATCGTGGCCCACCTTGTTGTTTATATGCCATTAAACCCGTTAATAAGGTAATTTCCAACCTTCTATGCCCCCCCCCCCCCCCCAAAAAAAAAAGGTTTCAATTGTGTGTTCAATCACTAACCATTTCTTGTGGTGTGGGCCACTTGAGTTTTGGATATCGTTCATTTTTGGTCTCAGATCCTGAAATGATACGGTGAAACGGATGGATGGAGTGGATATAACACAAATATTACAGTGGACCCACAGGGTTGGCTTAGTGTGGCCCACATGAGTATTTATAGCTTATATTCTATATAATATGGTCCAATAATGTTTCTCACCTGTCGGTGATGACCAAAGGAAATATTACATATAGGACATGGTGGACCCCACACTGCTTTGGTGTTTTTCACGTGGGAGCGGATTAGGTGTTTCCCGGGGCAACCCCTTCCCAGTTAATACCTTTTTTTCTTTTTTCTTTTTTTTCTATTTTGTTTTTTACACACGCGCACACAGCCCCACACACTCACACTGGCCTATGGGTACTCGAAACCCTCGACCGTGAGTTGAAACTCCCCAGGGTCAGTCAACCACCCGGGCAAGAGTAAGGACCCAACCGTTAACACCTTACCGTGTGGAACCCACATTGATGGACATTTCCTATATCCAACACCGTCCGTTCTTTTTCCATATCATTTTTGTACTTGATTTCAAAAATTAAAAGGTAAAATGTCTCAGGTGGACTAGACAACTGGGAAAGAGTGGTGAATAGTCATTAAAAGCTTTTTGTGGGCCACAAAAATATTGGATCATGATGATCTTTAAATTTCCCCTTCATCTAGGTCTGTTTGATCTTATCAATGGTTTTGATGGAAAATAAACATTAAGGTGGGCCTAATCCGCATTGCGTAACGCCTAATCCGCATTGCGTAAAACAGGTGCTGTGGACCTTCCGGCGACGCGGACTGCGTCCTACGCCCGCCCGTCACCATCTGGGAACGGGCAGCAGCTTTGAGTGGCCACTGTGATGTATGGATCTTATCTACACCGTTCATCCATTTTTTAGTATTATTTTAGAATAACGACCCAAAAATGAGTTAGATCTAAGCTTCAAGTGGACTAAACATTGGGGATTAAACTCTTACCGTTGAAAACTTCTTGGGGCCACAGAAGTTTTGGATTGAGCTGATATTTGTGTTTTCTCTTCATAGTGGTCTATGTAACTTTATAAATAGGTTGGATGGAAAATAAACATCACGGTGGGCCCTAGAAAAGTTTCAACGGTGAAAATCATTATCACCGCTGCTTCGTGTGGTGTGGCCCACTTGATCCTTGGATCTGCCTCATTTTTGGGATTATGTCATAAAATGATACGAAAAAATGAATGGACGGTGTGAATAAGATCCATACATCACGGTGGCCACTCAAAGCTGGCTGGAGACGGGCGGTGGTAGGACGCAGTCCGCGTCCACCTTCCGGTACTTTTTCAGCTACTGAGTAATCTGCGAACGTCTCATGCAGTGAGTGAAACTTTAATGTTTTTAATGTAAGATCTACACCGTCCATCAGGTCACATGCTCGATGTCCGGCTCTGATATAAAAAAATCAGTTAGGTCAACGAATCAGATGGGCCACACTACATGGAATGTTGACGATGGGTTTGTGTCTGGGGCGTAACTTTCATCAAGACCGTTAATCAGAAAATCAGCCTCATAAAAAAAGCTCAGTCACGCCATTGGTGTGGCCCACTTTAAAAGTTTCTAATCTCACTTCTCTTTTCTAAATACGGCTCAAATAAAACCCCCAACACTGTGGACCCCTCGGAGCTTGCGCGTTTGTCGCGTTGCATGGTGTGAAACAGCTGCTCTTCTTGTACTGGCCCTTTCACATGCTACGTGCCACACGTGTGTAGACTTCAAGCCTCTCATTTCATGTGGGCCCTACCTCTCGTTTCCTCGTTTCCTGCGCCACGAATGTACGTGGAAGGAACCCTACTGTCCGATTTCTAATTTGACAGGGAGTCATGGAGTTTCGGTACTCTGGCACATTACAGCGCTTGATACACCGCACCCGGTAACTCTACCCGTGTCATAATTCAAACGGAAACGGATTGGCTACTCGCCCTGCCAGCAGCCCCGTGGTGGTGGTCGGTGCTCTGTGGTCCCCACCATGATTTATATATTTCATCCATTCCGTTCATCAATTTTTACAGATCATTGTAGGGCTTGAACCCAAAACTAAGAGGGATATAAATTTCAGGTGGACCACACTATAGGAAAAAATAGCGATTGGATATCCACCATTAAAATCCTCCTAAGGCTCACTGTACTGTTTGTTTGACATCCAATCTATTGATTAGGTCATACAGGCCAGATGAAGATAAAAAAAACAAAAATTAGCTTGATCCAAAACTTTACTGACCCTCAAAATGTTTTTAATGGTCGACACTCATTCAATACTGTTTCCTGTAATGTGGTCTATTTGAGATCAGACTATATCTCATTTTTTTTACCTCATACTGTAAAATGATCTATTAAAATATATGTACGGCATGGATGAAACATATACATCATGGTGGGGCCCACAGAGCACCGACCACCAACCACAGGGCTGGCTGCGGAACGCAATTTGCTTTGGGAGCGGATTAGGTGCGGCCCGGCCTCACGAAAAACGGTACGGCCCTTACCATGGGTGCCACCTTGATGTATGTATTCTATATCCACGCTGTCCATGGGATTTTTCGGATCATTTTAGTGTAAGATCCCAAAAATAAAGCAGATTTAATTCTCAGGTGGACCATAGAGTAGGAAAGAGTGGTAATTGAACATTAATGGGCCAGATGAGTTTTGGATCAAGCTGATATTTCTTTATTCCTAAATCCATGTTTATTTGATCTTATCAACGGGTTGGATGAAAAATAAACATTACCGAAACATTACGACGGGCCTTAGAAATTTTTAATGGTATGACATTCAATCACCACCGTTTCTTACAGTATCGCCCGCTTAAGATTTGTATTTTCTTCATTTTTTGGATGATGATACAGAGAAACGGATGGACGGTGTGGATATAAAATACATACATCAAAAGCGGGCCCCACGGTAAGGGACTCCAAAATCAGATTGCTTCATTGTTAAAACAGGACCATTCAGTATTTTTAATTTTTAGCTGTCAACAATCATCATCCACCAATCATATAATCAGAGTTCTGATCTTTAATTTTTTAAGTGCCTGCGTATCATCAATCACCGTCCACTCGAGTATTTGAATTGTTTATCGAATTTGCTGCATGCTCTCGAGTAGTGTGATGATTCATACACATAAGCCCAGAAATCACCCGTCGCGTAGATATATTTCAATCTGAACCGTTCGTATCTTAGGATTGGCGGTGATTAATTTAGAAACACAAAATAAGATTGATCCGACGATTCTACGGTCAAGAACAGTTGGTTTCTAAATCAGACCACCTATGGTATCAGTTTGATATTTTATTTTTACTAAGGACCTATAAAAAGTGGGGCCCACTATTTTCACCGTTTATTTTGAGGTACATATATGCCACGTTGCTATTCTCATTCTGCATACCTATGGATCATCAAACTCTACCAGAGCATCAAAGTTTTTTTTTCTCTCTCTTTATTCACCGTTCGTTCTTAATGTAAACGTCTTGGCCCACTGAGCTTGAATTTTAGACCAAGTAGTCCACGCAGAATGGAATACCTTTCGAGCGGCTCAGATACATTACACGTGCTACGACTTTTACGTGCAAATACCGCAATTCCGGAGACTTCCTCCCCGCTTCCTGGCACGTGCAGAGTCTAGGGTTAGGGTTTTTCGTTCGAAGAGAGAGACAGAGCGCATCCTCCGTTGAGTAAATAAAAGGAAGGTAGTATCGTATGGAGAACTCATACGATAGAGCGGTGTGTATAATAGTACAATACACACAAAATCTCCACTCGGAAATATTAAAGTAAAATCAGAACCGTACAAATAATGGGCCTCAACACTGATGATCTAAAAATAGAAATCGTCAAAAAAAAAATTTCTACTCATTAGATTCATTGTAATTAAACAGAACCGTAAAACATAATGACTCAACGGGTAAAATTATAAAAGTAAGACGAGAAAAACTGATGTATAGGATCATTATATTACGGTTATTTCTGAAATATATTCTATCTGTCAAAGAATACAGTATCTGAACGGTCTTGATTCACTGTATTCATTTTTGATTGGACAGTTCAAGGTGGATGTATCATATTACGGTACAGATAGTAATATTAAACAATTTTCGCGGTATTAGGCTATAAATAGTAGCAAAGCTCTCCTGATTTTGCTCAAATCGTGCCAGAGTGATATAGTCTTGCAGCCGCGTGGAAACCTATCTTTCTCTGTCTCCAGAGTTTCTTATCTCTCCATCTCTATATAAATCCTCCCATCTCTCCCATTTTTCCCAATCTCAACTTTCCTTTTTCATTCCTTGTATCGAGAAAAGGCCTTTTTCTCTTTGAGTCTTTCCATCTTCCTCGAATAGATTTTCTTCTCGTGTGTAAGATCTCTTGTCATCTCGTTTTTCCATTCTTTTTCCTTTATTTGATTTGTATGTATATTGTTTTGGTTTTTGGAGATTTGGGTTTCTCTTATTCGATGTAATAATCAAAACCCATGTTTAGATTCATTGATTTTTAATGGTTTGGATTGGATTTTTGAGGGATTGTTCTCTTCTTTTTTTAGTGAGAAGAATATCTTCCTCTTCTTCTTCTTCCATAAGAATTTCGTTGAGATGGGTTTTTTTTTTTTTTCTCGTGTTCTTATCATTATCAAATCACATTCAAGCTTCTTTTTTTTTTTTTTTTCTTTCTTTCTAGAATCTAATGATACATAGATTTGGGTTTTCTTTTTATTTCCGAATACCAAACATGAAACAATGACAATATTATGATATCCAACTGTTGCTCTTTTTTATCTTGTTTTTGATTTAGGGATTTTCTTTTGATTTTGCAGAAAGCGTGAATGTTGTAATGGAGTCTAAAGGTGGCTTGAAGAAATCTAGTAGTAGTTCTTTACAATACGAAGCTCCCCTCGGCTACAGCATTGAAGATGTTCGACCTCTCGGTGGTATTGAGAAATTCCGATCTGCTGCTTACTCCAACGTAAGAATTTCACACGACCATTCATTTCAAATTCCTTGGATTTCTTCTCTTTTGCAATGGCTAATCGAAATCTTTTCTTGCAGTGTGTGAGGAAGCCATCCTGATATCTCCGTTCTATGCTTTCTTCCGTAGAGTAGGATTTCTTTCAATTCCGCTGTTTTGAGTTCTTTGAATAAGATAAAAATCAAAATCTCTCTGGCTAGCTGCTCTTCAATAACCAACCGAGTGCTCTGTTCTTCCCCTGTTTTTCATTCTTCTTTTCGTTTGATTCCGTAATCCGTATTACTATGACGATTCTAACGTCTGAGAACAAAAGCCCACCTCCGCCTTCACCGATCGGATTCGAAGGCTATGAAAAACGCCTCGAAATCTCCTTCTCAGAGGCGCCCATCTTCATCGATCCTCAGGGCAGAGGCCTCCGAGCGCTCTCCCGCTCTCAGATCGATTCGATCCTCGGCCCCGCACAATGCGAGATCGTGGCCAATCTCTCCAACGATGAATTCGACTCCTATGTTCTATCTGAATCGAGCCTCTTCGTATACCCATTGAAGATAATCATCAAGACCTGCGGGACGACTAAGCTCCTCCTCTCGATCCCTCCCATTCTGGAACTCGCGTCGATGCTCTCGCTCTCTATCTCCGCCGTTAAATACTCGCGCGGGAGCTTCATCTTCCCCGACGCGCAGCCCGCTCCCCATCGCAGCTTCTCAGAGGAGATTGAGATCCTCAATGGATATTTCGGCAGCCTCGCATCTGGCGGTGTTGCGTATGTGATCGGCGATCCATCCGTTCCCAGCAAGAAATGGCACGTGTACACCGCTGCCAACGGTCCACTGCCGGCAACGGTGACGATGGAGATGTGCATGACGGAGCTCGATCGCGATCGATCGTCGATCTTCTACAAGAAAACTGCCGATGATCAGCCATCGATGACGAAGCTTGCCGGGATCCAGGACATACAGCCAGAATCGGTGATCTGTGACTTTGAATTCGAACCGTGCGGATATTCGATGAATGCGATCGACGGCCCAGCGCTGTCGACGATCCATGTTACGCCGGAGGACGGATTCAGCTACGCCAGCTACGAGGCGATGGGGTTTGACCCCTCCTCGATCGAGTACGAGGCTCTGGTACAGCGCGTGCTACGCTGTTTCAGTCCCGCTCAGTTCTCGTCCGCAATTACATTCTACGGCTCTCGTGGCTCGGCCGGCACGTGGGGGAAGGAGGTCTACGTGGAGGGGTACACGTGCGAGAACGTGGCTGAGCAGGAACTCCCTGGCGGGGGCATTTTGGTCTACCAGTGTTTTTCAAAGAAGGAAGGAATTATGAGGGCCTCATCTCCCAGGTCTACATTGAAACCGTGCTGGGATGTGACTGATGACGTGGATGTTTGATCTGATGACGGGGCAGGAAAGGGGTGGTGACGTGGACGGTTGGGATGTGTTGTTTGGTGTTCGTGCGTACTCGTTTGTCGTTTGGCTTTGTTGGAAGCAGCCAGTCAGGTTTATCTAATGTTTCGGTGTCTTTTTCGCTTTTTGCTTTTTTAGATATCGTGTTTTGTGCGTGTTTGGATAGTCTTCGTAGACTATTTCGCAATAAGTTTGCTTTAAATGCCCGTTGTGTTTGGGTATTCGTCTGTCCGGGACTTTGGATTTCTCCAGTCCGCTGTTTGTTTGGATGTCTTTCGTTGAATCGTTTGTCCGGTCTTTTTTAATATATTGAATAAAATTGAATCGTATCTTGTTTTTATTTTTATTGGGAGTCATTTGATGCTCTGGTGGATGTTACGCTTGATACGCAGGCGCTCATGAATTTACAGATTTTATTCGAAATCTACCGTTACCAAATCACCTGCTCAATATCAGGGGGTAGTTGAACAACTTTTGATTCGCGATCTCTTGCTTGCGTCCACGTTTTTTACTTTCATTGTCGACCGTACAATGAAAGATCTGTCATCTGGGCAGCTCAATTTGAATTAATTATGCCATTTATGATTTTTATACGTGGCCGCGTATCATCCTTCTCAGTCTGCCAGAGTAGAGTATTAAAGCTTGCCATGCACGTAATTGCATTCTGACTAGGACTCTGTTACGTCGACGTCAACGAGGGTAATTTTTTTTTCCATAGATGTGACCTTTTATCCAATTTTTTTTTAACCCTACGAAACTTACTTATTAATTTAGACTTTTTCATGCACAAAAAATCAAATAAAGATGAAAATATCCCTACTTTTTTAACCCTTTTACCTAACATTAAGAATCTTTTTGTCCAAAACCTTCCTTCTCTCCGTGTCCATAATGATAAGGATTATGTGGGATGAGATTAAAAAAACATAATTATTACACATGGCAAGGGTTGTCCCCTTATTAGGGCTGTTTATCGAGCCTGAGTCGAGTCACGGTGGGCCAAGCTTGGATTAGCTTGTCCGTGCTTTTCTCGTGTTCGAGCTGAGCTTGAGCTCGGCCTCAAGCTTACTATTGAAGCTTGGCTTGTTTGCCAAAACTTTCGAGTCGAGCTAGTGGGTCTGAGTTGAGGCGAGCTTATCTCGAGTCGAGCTTACTCCTAACCTGACCCAAACCCCAACCCGACCCAACTGACTCAACCCCCAAATCAAATATTTAATTAATAATATACACATATATATATATATATAATATTAGATAGAGTCATAAAGGGTACCTTGTTGTTAGTGCTGAGAGAGAGAGCTCGAGTGAGTGTAGGCTGTACGATTGAAAGTCAGATAGACACTGAGTTAAGCTTAGCCGAGTGGAGAGAGAGAGAGAGAGAGAGAGAGAGAGAGAGAGAGAGAGAGAGAGAGAGGAGCTTGAGCATGACGGCTGAGTTTGGTAAGGAAGGCAAAGGGTACGAGAGGGACCAATAGGTAAGGTAGGGTTTATGTTTTAATTTTTTGAATATTGAGTCAGCCGAGCTCAAGCTTCGAGCGAAGTCGAGTTCGAGTCTAGTCGAGTCAAATTCCCCTATGTTTAAACTTGGCTTGTTTTCAAAACGAGCTGGGTCATATAAAGTTTAGCTCGCCTTGAGTCATCTAAAGCTTAGCTTGCTTTGAGTCATCATTCAAGTCAAGTCGAGCTAGATCGAGCCAAGCCGAGTGAGCTTTTCAAGCTAGCTTGGCTCATGTACAGCCATACCCCTGATACGATGGGATATGCTTAATTCCATACTATGTTTGTAATACAAATGGATATGCCCACCATCATTTGAAATAGTTGAGAATAACACATATGTGTTATATCCAAACCATTCATTTGTTTTGTAACCTCATTTTATAGCCGTCCTAAAAATGAAGCAGATCCAAAACTTATGTGGCCTAGAGAAGTTTTCAACGGTAGGTATTCAATCCATGTTGCTTTCTATGGTGGGGTCCACTTGAGCTTTAGATCTACCTGATTTTTTAGCCCATGCTTTAAAATAATCTTAAAAAATGGGTAAACGGTATGGATATAGCCCATACATCATGGTGGGACCTACATAACTTGCTAACATTGAGTGGAATTGGCATGAGACCAATGCAATTCCATCTAATCTAATTCCAAGCTATTCCATTCTTCCCAACAGTGAGAGCAATTGGCATGCGACCAAATGTAATTCCATCCCACCTAATCCCATCTAATATCATGCACCAAACGCACCCTAAAAAGTAAGCGTCCACAGTACTAATTTTTTTCCATGAACTATCTGGACTTTAGCAGGTCCAGTCCATTACTCATTGGCAGCCTTTAAAAAGTCTCATCCATCGGAGTATCTAAAGCGTCCAGTCAGGGTCTTCAGAAATTGATGGACAAGATCGGTCATTAAGTCAGGTTCAGCCACTGTCTGTTGGACATTGATGGCTGTGGTTTCTCAACTGTGAAGAAAGAAGGTTAGATTAGAACTAATGGACGGACGAGATTGAAGAGGTATTCAAATGCAACTGTGGATGGATAGTTTCTATATACACCCCAAAGGATTATTTATCTCTTTTATATATTTTGGAATATTATAAAATGGGTAAATGGTGATCGAACGTAGACGCTCAATATGGGCCGTTCATCAGGTGGGCTCCACTTTTTCTGTGGATTTCTACTCACACATTTTGCATGGAATTGTGGTGACGTGGGCCATGAGGAGGTGGGCCCACATGTTCGGTCTGGATCACATGAAAGAGCATCTACCATATCAGGTCCACGTCCGACAATCTGGATTGGGACTACTGACGCAGGGGAGGACGTGAGGTCGAGCACCGTCTTCCTCAAGAGGATAACTATTCCGAATCCACGGAACTTCTCTGGATTCCTCACAGAGACTTCTCGAATCCACGAGAAAAGAGAGCAGAAAATAGAAATAAATTTTAAATAAATTCGAAATAAATTAATGAATAATTGATAATGCTCTGATGCGTCTCCTTACACCATTAATAAAGAAAAATAAAATAAAATTCGTAATTACCAAAAATAGCAAAATTCTAACTCTAATAAAAATCCTAATTCTAATAAAACTCTTTTAAGGCCTAGTTTCTAAAAATAAAAATTGCAAATAAACTTTCTCTAGAAGAGTCCTAGTATAACTAAAATTTATTTCTAAAAGGAAAGAAAATCTAAAACTCTAAAAATATTAAAAAATTCGGAATTACTAAAAATAGTAAAATTTTCCTAAAAATTTGTTTTTGATCTGAAAGTGCGTGCTTTCTGACGAAACGGACAGATGTGACCCACGCCGTGGGTCAGTTCACCTCGGATGGTCCGTTTCAGTAAAGATTGATAGGTTGTACGCCCCATAACGATACCCGGATCAAAAGTTATGGTCAATTTACGATCCATCTTCTTTTGGCCCAACCATGCTAGGAACGTATCTGTGACACGTTCTACATCAGACTCCTCCACTTGAAAAAAACTCGTCCTCGAGTTATGCATGAGACTTGACACATGAGTCTGAGATAACTTCCGACGTCGATGTTCATTAGCTCTTTTTATGTACTTGGCATTAAGCTCTTGAGTTGACACAATACATGTACTCATGCTTTCCTTGGCTTGACTAATATCGATTAGTTCCTTCACATCTGCTTTCAAGATCTCATATTTTTTCTGATAATATGGGCAATTAAACGGACTTATCCCTGAGACGGAATCAACGTGATTTTGTATATCTCGTATGGGAGGTAATTTATTAGAGAGTTCATCGAGCACAACCCTCTTGAACTCCTGCGATACTGGTTCCAAATCCTCTAAGATATTCACAGGCTCCACATATTTTTTCTTTTCAACTAATGGATATATATTTCTCGTTTCCTCATATTGTTTAACAAAGGCCTATTTAGTGATGAGATATTGTCCCTCCACTTTAGAAGTCTTGGGTTGGTTCTCCATTCTTATAAAGGTCACATGTTCGCCACTGATGAATCCTGTGGTCTGTTGCAACTCGGTTTTGATGAAGTTGTTTCTCGCGGACCAATAATAGAATTTTTCTGCATTACCTTTTACTGATCGACTATCTTGATAATAATTTTGGTTTTGTTGAAATAATACATGATCGTAATCTCGAGGGAGGAATTGCATGCACAATAGCTTCTTCATCCGCGACCATGTGCGGATTGGCGCCTTCATCTGTCTCATCCGCTTGAGTTGAAGTTGTTCCCACCAATCTGAAGCTCTGCCCGTCAACTTGTGGGCCACGAGTTTAACTTTCTTTTCTTCTACAATGTTCATGTAGTCGAAAAAACGTTCGACTTCAAGCAACCAATCGAGGAAGTCTTTGAAGTAGAGTTGGCCATTAAAACTTGCAAGATCGACTTTCATCTTAAATTCTTGAATCATCCTATGGTTCATTGATAGCATCGCCCTACGATCAGTATAATTACGAATTCCAAGATTCTGTGGTGGTGGATCACCACCATGAACACGAGTTGCCTTAGGTTTTCCGCCAAGAGATCCGCTATGCGGTCGATGGAAGCCTGTAGCCCTTGCATGACTTGTCGATTCTCTCGTTGCGCTACTTCGAAAGTTGCAGCCGTTAAAGGTAAATTCCCTGGAGCACCGCCCATGGGATTGTTGTCCGATCCGTCGTTAGAAGTCATCGATCCGAGGAGAAACCTCGCTCTGATACCAAACTGACGCAAGGGGACGTGAGGTCGAGCACCGTCTTCCTCAAGAGGATAACTATTCAATCCACTAACTTCTCTGGACTCCTCACGAGACTTCTAATCCACGAAAAGAGAGCGAGAAAATAGAAATAAATTCTAAATAAATTGAAATAGATTAATGAATAATTGATAATGCTCTAATCGTCTCCTTACACCATTAATAAAAAAAAAAATTAAAATTCGTAATTACCAAAAATAGCAAAATTCTAACTCTAATAAAAATCCTAATTCTAATAAAACTCTTCTAAGGCCTAGTTTAAAAATAAAAATTGCAAATAAACTTTCTGTAGAAGAGTCAAGATAACTAAAAGTTATTTCTAAAAGGAAAGAAAATCTAAAACTCTAAAAATATTAAAAAATTCGGAATTACTAAAAAGAGTAAAATTTTCCTAAAAATTCGTTTTTGAGCTGAAAGCGCGTGCTTTCTGACGAAACAGACAGATGTGACCCACCCTGTGGGTCAATTCACCTCGGATGGCCCGTTTCAGTAAAGATTGATAGGTTGTGCGCCCCATAACGATACCCGGATCAAAAGTTATGGTCAATTTACGATCCATCTTCTTTTGGCCCAACCATGCTAGGAACGTATCTGTGACACGTTCTACATCAACTACCCTACCAGATGTACAACCTAGGAGTGACACAAGGTCATGGGTTCCAACTCATGGCTCGGTGGATAGAGTACATTTCAACACTCAGATTGTATTCTCATGTTAGGGCTACAACCCATAACCACCGCAGGGTCCAATGTATGGATATGATCCTAAAAAATTCAACAGATACAAATTTCAGGTGGACCACACCACAAAAAATAGTTATTATTGAATGCCCACCATTAAAAACATCATGGCATCCTTTATGATGTTTATTTACCATGACTCCTTTAAAAGGAAAAAAACAAATATCAGCTTAGATCCAAATTTTTTGTAACTTAACTAAGGTTTTAATGATCAATAACCATTGCTTCCTTTGGTGTGGTTCATTTGAAATTTTTGTATGTATCAATTTTTGGAAATTAAGACGGAAAAACATATACCTGTTAATTGGGATCTCACCCACCCAAATTGGTATGTGACTCGGTCATGATCTGAAACATGTTTAAAAGTTGTTCGGACTAACTAACCCATCTTTATTAAGAGATATGAGGCCCACTTAAAATATATGCTGAAGCCGTTTGGCCGGGCTTGCCCATCTCTGACAACGGCTTATGACTTAATAAAAGGTTTAATCAAATCCCATCCAATAAGATGTGGTGGGATTTAATTTGGCCCCATGCTATTGTATGAGATGAGAAGTGTAGAAACAAGGTGATGTGTGTATTTTATCTGCACCTTCTATTCATTTAGCATTTTGATTGATTATTTTATGGCATGGCCTTAAAAAGGAGCATATCTAAGGTTCATGTGGATCAACCACATGAATCAGTAATGATAGTAATTCTTATTAGCCGTCCAAACCTGTTAATGAAGTCATGTAGACCTATAAAATCACAAATATCACCTTGCCAAGACTCCTTCCGCTCTCAACAAGTTTTTAACGGTGGGCATTTAATCTCCACCATGTGGACCACTCGAGCCTTGGATCTGCTCATTTTTTGGCTTGTTCCTTAAAAATCATCCATCAAAATGGTTGGACTGACGTGGATGAAACAGATGCATCAGGGTGGTCTGTCAGTCCTTACAGGCAGGGCTGGAGCTTTTAATGTGGTGATGCATGGACACGTCAGCTGTCCTTATTTCTGATGATTTTGCTGCTTTATGCGGTTGGCTGGAACGCAATCTTTTAATTCGGAGGAGTGCCATTATTTGATACTTTCGCGGAGCATGAACACCATGCTCCATACTATGAGCCAACGTACAAGGGAATACATATCAGTGAATCCTAGCCGTCCAGTAAG
Source organism: Magnolia changhungtana (assembly GCA_030180095.1). Lineage (NCBI taxonomy): Eukaryota > Viridiplantae > Streptophyta > Magnoliopsida > Magnoliales > Magnoliaceae > Magnolia > Magnolia changhungtana. Next base: position 3,159,434 of record JASAUF010000547.1, on the reverse strand, counting down.
TGGCCTTACTGAGAATACGCATGCTAATCAGTTGTCAGTTGCTGTTGTCTTTTTAAGTATGCGTTTGCAACATGCACCGGAGATGTGTGAAAGATCATACCCTTGTTTTTTTTTTTTTTTTTTAATTATCTATTTTTCAACGGTTTGAGTTGGTGGGACACGTAGTCCACCACGTCTGTGGGGCCAATAATACATTCTGATTTAGGGGAGTGCGGCTTCGATGGATCCCCGGATCCACCGAGGTGGGTGAATCTCTGACTTGGGGCCCACTTTAATGTATTTTCCTTGCATCGAGGCCGTCCATCCATTTTGAGAGCTGATTTTAGGTATGATTATATATATATATATATATATATATATATATATATATATATATATATATATATATATATATATGGGAAAAGGTACTGTGCGCTCGAGCTGATGGGAACGTCCCATGAGGTCGAGCTGTGTGGGCCCCACCGTGATGCATGTCGAACATCTACCCCATCAGTCAGATGCACCATTCCATCGTGGACTTAAGTCTCAAAAATCAAGTCAATCTGTGACTTTTTTGGGCCACACCACATACAGAAGTTGAGAGGGGCCGTGCACCATTAAAACATTCATAATCATTTTAATGGCCCACCGTGATGTGGTTTGCAAATCCAGCCCATCCATTATGTGTGTCCCACTTGGATGAGGGTTCAGACCAAGTTTCAGCAGCATTTAAAACTCAGATGGGCCCCGCCAAGTGATTTTATATGTTTTTGGCATGTCTTCACATGATTTTAGATGGTATGGCCAACCTGAGTTCCATATAAGGTTGATTTTTGGCATATCCCATAATTTAAAGGAGACCCATCAAATGCACAGTGTTGATGGTCGACGTGCATCACGGTGGGGCCCACACAGCTCGACCTTATGGGAGCTTATGGTGAACTCGAGCGCATAGTACCTTTTCCCACACACCAGAGGAAACAGTGGTGATTGAATGCCAACCATTTAAAACTTCGTGGGGCTACAGGAATGTTTACTTGCCATCTAACCTGTTGATAAGGTCATAAAGACCTGATGAAGGGACCATTCAAATATCGGCTTGATCCAAAGCTTGGCCCACAAGAAGGTTTCAATGGTCAATCACCATTGTTTCCTGTGGTGTGGTCCACCTGAGATTTGGATCTGCTTCATTTTGGAATCATGCCCTAAAATGAGCCATCAAAACGGATGGCCAGCATGGATGTAAGTGTTTCCCCAAATCCACTGAGGTGGGTGGATCCCTGACTATGGGCCCACTTTATAGGGCTGAAAGTAGGGCGGATTCAACCCAACTGACTTATGACTGACCTGACATTGGGTTGGGCTCAGGTGGGTTTGGTGTCAGGCTTGGGCTATACAAACACAACTAGATAAAACTTGGGTCAAGCTCGGGTTGACGTCTCAACCCGAAGCCAATCCATATATAAGTTACTTATAAATTATAATTGAGTTTGTGTTGAAGGTACAAGAAATTCTAATGCCATTGGGATTCATTCGTCCACATTATTTCGGCTGACTCAAGCTAATAAGATAATCCCGATTTCTCTCCTAAATAGATTGCATGCTATACAACTCGATTTTTCAAGGACTAGTTGTCCTATATTTTAACTTATTCGTTTAGAAAAAATGAACTTCTTCATGATAAATAACAACGTATATAATTAACAAAATCATAAGTACAAAAAAAAAGACTTGTATTGAAAATATAATAGACTAATGTAATAATAAAAATATTAGCATGTATGCACTCGACCAACCCGACTGAGCCTACTTAGATTGGGCTTGGGTTGAGAATTCCCAACCCGAGATTGGTTTGGGTTGGCTTGGGTTAGGGTTGAGGCATAAGAACCTTGGGTTGGGCTAGGGTTGAGCACCAACCCAACCCAACCCGCTGGACTTTCAGCACACTTGATCATAGTTCGGACTGAAAAACATAGTAAAAAATGGTTATATATGTGCTACATTCCTTTAAATGTCTATTTATTTATGCATGTGTGGCCCCCTTGATCAACGGATAGGGTAGATAGATACAAGTGGGAGAAAGGATTTGTATCAATTTTCTGGTTGGGCTGGGGTAAATTGGGCCTAACTAATTTTTAAGCCAGGGCTTAGGTCGTGGGTCTTAAGTGTTGGGCTGGACTGGGCCAAGGAAAAACCCAACCCATTGGCAATCTTACTAACTAATCATCCCACAAGAATTCAATGGTGCCAAAGGAATGTAAGATGGTGGCCACATACACCAAAATGACAATGAGATGTTGCATGACCGATGAGGCTTGCGTTGGTAGTATTGTTAAATAGGCCGAGCGTGGAGATGTTGAAAGCCCAAGCCCAAAATGTTTTTTGTTGGTGCATGTTCTGTTGTTTTCCTTCTACTCATAGACTTGGGAGATTGTGGGAAGTCATATGAATCATGTTTGCCCATTTTCATCCTTTTTTAGGAGCAATTTTGAAGATGTTGATTGGGCATGGATTTGTCTCGACTTTAATTGGATAACAGGCTGCTGTTAGAAATAATGCAGATGAAGTAATAAATAAATTTTAAAGTCTTATTTTTGTCAGGAATCTATTATCCAATCAAATCCTAATATGTTAGATGGGTTGTATTTCAATTTTGACTGTAATGATTGGGGCGAAGCTGTCACTAGCATGTCTTAATAGCTTTAGAATGATGTGACACATTTGAAAATGTGTTATTTCTTTTTAATTCTTATATGGTGTGCTTAATATCTACGTACCATTTGTATACTTCTGATCCTTTAAATGGAAACCAATTCGCCAGGGAATGTTCAAAGGAGATCAAAGTTACATGGCCTCACAATGATGTATTAATTATATCCACAGTTCATCCATTTGGCAAGATTATTTTCGAGCCTGAGCCCAAAAATAAGTCATATCCAAAGCTAAAGTGGACCACACCACAAATAGCAATGGGGACAATGATTCTCACAGTTAAAACATTCGTAGGGCCCACCATAACGTTTCTTTCCCCATTGGATATGTTCACAAGGTCACAGACATGGATGAAGAGGAAAAATATATATCATATTGATCCAAAACTTCTGTGACCCCCACAAGGGTTTCAATCGTAGATGTACAATCTGCCACTGGTTTTTGCAGTGTGGTCCACTTGATCTTTTGATCATCTTATTTTTTTGGCTCAAGTCTTACAACGAGCTCGCCAAATGGACGGACGATTTGGATATAACCATACCTCATGGTGGGACCCACAGAACTTGGTGACATCAACACACGAGCCAAGTCAGAGGTGTGTGGTCCACCAGTCAAACTGCTTATGGGCCTTGAGTGTTGTGCAAGATGATTATTATTGTTAGTATAATAATAATTATTATTAGATCTTATTATTATTATTTTATTGTTGTTATTATTTTTTAAATAGTAGTATTTATTCTATTATTATTTTTATTGTAATAATATTAAGTATTATTGGTATCTTTATTATTAACTCACAAATTATTATTATTATTGATTATTAATTTTAATAATAATATATTATTATTATTATTCGTTGTGCAAATTAGATTTTGAATCTTCAAATTCTAAACCGAACAATTCTTGTAATTATGTTAGGATTATCCTAAAACCCGATTTCGCATTCTAACCGCCCTAGAATGCGGCACAACTCTAAAGGTGAGGCTTACCCTTTAAGCTATCCACCAAAATTCTAGTTTCATCTTAGTTTCCATTTCAAATTGTTGCTTTGGATGAAATTACATAACCATGTAATTAGAACATCTTAGTTTATATAACCTACATGTGCACCATCTTTTGTATATCTAAGATCACATGATTAGAGTTCTTGATATGAATAATCCACATGTACGCACCCTAGTATCTTGAATTCACATGTTTAGAACTCTTGATTTGATTAATTGATACATACATACATTCTAGTTAGTTAAGATATAATGATTAGACTTTTGATTGGAATAATATACATATGTACACACTTTCATATGCTTAAGATCACTTGACTAAATCCCTTGATTTGAATATTTTATATGTTATGAATTCCAGCATACTTACATCTATATTAAGAGTTGGAAATTGGTATTTGCTCTAATTCAAATGTGGCATGTGTATTTGGGTTAATACTGGGAGAAGAATGAGTTGTATGTATGTTGGAGGATATGACTATATGGTTTGGATTACCACATTTAAGAATTGATGGGAGATAAAAAACCCATGTATGTGAACGATTATTGGAAAATGTGAGTTTGAAAGGTGTGGACACATTCTGGAAACTATACCTTAAACTAATGGTCCCTTGCTACGTGAAAAAACTATACCAAGTTTATTTATGATTTATCATTTTTATGACATATTTGTGCCCAAAGTGGCTCGTGGGATGAACCATTTGTTTGTGTCCATAAACGGATTTAATGCCTAAACTGGCTTATGAGTTAAACCATTACTCGTGTCCATGAATGGACTTGCGATGGAAAGGATTACTTTTTTTTTTTAACACACGCACACACCCCCACACACTCACGCTAGGGGAATTTCACCCCCTATGGGTACTTGAACCCTCGACCAGGTGTTGAAACTCCCGAGAGTCTACTACCGGAGCAAGAGTAAGGACCCATGGAAATGATTACTTGATTGATCATGTAATGATTGATTTGAAAAGGCCACTGGTTGAAAAAGGTTATACATAATTTGCTGGATGTAAATTGGAATAATAATAGGTTGGGTAATCATGTATACATGGCATTTGGACTTTATCAGATGGTCTGATGTAAGACACTTGAGATCTCGGGTCATTGTGCAGCAGTATCTGCGTATATTTTACCATATGACCCGATATATTTACATATGCTTTCGGACCATTGCGCGATCATCCATTTTGTGGAATTCCTGGATCATGGTGCTGATGTCTGTCCTTTGCGATTCTCATGTCATGATGCTGATGCATGTCCTCTGTGACTTTATCGGTTAATGCAAATATCTATGGCTTGTGATTCCCGGATCATGATGTTGATGTTTGTCCTCTGTCATTTTTGGGTCTTGATGCCGATGTCCGTCACATGTAATATTCAAGTCATTGTATAATTCTTTTACATCACGGGTTCTACTTAGAGGTGTACACGAGTCGAGCCAAGCCGAGTATTGCCCAACTCGTTGTCGGCTCAACTCGGCCTTCGAGCTCAGAATAGCAGCTCATGCTCGGCTCGTCCGAGTTCGAGTAGATTTCGAGTCGAGTTCGAGTTCAAGTCTTCGAGCCTTTTTCGGATATCAAAAGGCAGATTTGGGGAGAAAGAGGAAGAGGAAGAGGGAAAAAGAAAAACTTCCTTTAGAGATCCCCATTCGTTCCCAATCGAGGAGATGAAGCGACCGCTCAATGAAAATCCATCGGCTGTGGACGATCTGAAGAAGAGAGGAAGAAGAAATGGCGGCGGATCTGAAGAAGAAGAAGAGAAAGGAGGAAGATGAAAATCCATCGGTTGTCCGTTCCCCATCGAGCCTTTTTCTTTGAAGGGTTGGGTTTGTTTTTTTTTTTTTTTGAACGGGCGGCAAGCGCTAGGATGGGGGGTTAGGGTTTTTTTTATTTTGGAATAGAAGGGTATATATACCCCTGGTCACTGTACTGAGTCGAGTAGGAGTCGAGCCGAGTCAAGTCGATTCTGAGTAATATTCGAGTCAAGCCGAGCAGGGTCAAGCTCGTGCTCGGCTCGAATTCACTTCGACCTGAGTCGAGTCGAGTTTTCCCGAGCCGAGTCGAGTGAGTTATCAAGTATGTGTTGCTCGTGTACAGCTCTAGTTCTACCCATAATTGTCAGCTGGATGTGCATCCCCATGTATGAGTGTATTTCATGCATCCATGCATTTATGAAATGCATATTGTGATTGTATGATTTTCAGTTGTGAACTGTACTCGACTATTATGATGGATGTATAATCTTAGGGGTATTTCTCACTGAGATGACCACTCATAATTCTAGTGTTCAAATACACAAACAAATGATGTAGGAGTAGAATGATGCTTCATTGCGTTTGAAGAATAGCATGAAGATCCTGTGGACAAGGTGTCTTACAAAGAGATAGATTCATTTTATACTTAAGTAGCATTCTTGATCTTTAATGAAGTGATGTTATAATATGTCCCTAGCTGAGTGGTCGGTATAGTGGATTATGTGAACTCTTAGTGAAAAGTTCAATTTATCTCACTTTTGTTTGATGCATACCATGCGAATGCGAATTGCAAAAAGTATTATAAAAAATAGTGTAATATAAAGGAACATTTATTTATTATTTAGTTAACACCTTCAAATTCAGGACCTAAGTCGCCAATACTTAGATGTTGAGTTTTAGCGTATTACAGTTGTTATGGGGAAATTCGAGCTAACCAGCCATATGAGACACGTGATAAAGAACCGACAAAACAAAGTGTTGAGGGTCAAATATTGCATATTAGACCCCAGTTATTACCTAATCTTATGAATATGATACTGTTTAACAGCCTAGTTTAATCGTGTTTTTGTTACAAGGTGAGTTTAAAAAGCTTGGACTGAAAAGGGTATTAAAAGCATGGATTTAATGCTCTAAAATTATCAAGGAAAGGGACGGGCCCCAGGAGACCAAGATCGAAGAATTTACACGCCAAAAATCTGAGAAAATCAAGTGATTGGGTTTAAACAGGCCTGAAAATCATCCAGAATATAAGATCACAGGGTTCCCACCATCCATTCAGCTCGAAACTTTATATATGGCCTGGGGACCATAAATTAACCGTACAAGTCAAATCTCAGCCATTGGATATTTGTAGAAGTGGCCCAATGGAGAAATCAGAGGGCTCTAGCCATTAAAGAGCATCTTGGTAATCCATAAGCGATTAAGGCTTAAACTTAGGCATTAGAAATAGCATGAAAAATAATAAATATTGGTAAAATTTTACCTCATTTACATGGTGCAGTAGGGAGGAACGAACGACAGAAGTTCCTAGAAGAGAGAGTGACAAATTTGTAAATAAACAAAACTCCATATGCCTGCACATTGGTTTGCTTCAACGGTGGGTAGTGCCTCATCATAAGTGGATGGTGTGGCCCACATAGAGTTCAGATTTACTTCATACTTTGACCCAAGGGCTTACACGTTATTAACAAGATGATGAGTGAAGTAGATATCCAAGAATGCCATCAAAAGTGGGTCTCACCTACTTTTTGAACAAAACATCTAAACAGTGCCCTTCTCGCGCAAAACGCCCAGTCGACGCACCTGAGCCGATTGGGTTTTGATAGTGGGCCCTACCCATCATTTCATTGGATGATCTGACCCATTCAGTCGACTCAGGGGGTGGAGATGACCCCAGCCATGCTTTCCTTTTGGTCTTATGCATGTGTACGCACGTGGATCGTCAAAAAACGTAGGATGGACGACGAATTGGTTTCATACAGTGGACCACACCAAAACCCAAGAAAAACCACTCCTTCTCGACTGATTTTTCGTCAGGAATCCAATGAACAGGTCATATTTCTCTGAAAACACCACAGTGGGGCCCATCGAACACGTCAGCAAATTCGCGTGCGTTCAGTTATTCGGAAATCGTGGCTTGCTGTGGCCCACGATCATCCAATATTTCGACAATCTAGACCGTCCAAGTGGAGCCCAGGACAGCCACGACCCCATTCATGGAGATAAAACGGAGTTTGGGACAATCAATTATCCCAAAACTCATCCCAAACATGGCTGTTCTGAGCTTTCACTGCGCATGGCTGCGTAATTCCGTACGAACCACCCTTGCTGCATAAAACCCTTCCACCGTCCTGGCTTCTTTATAAAAGGAGAGAAGAGAGATAAAGAGTTAAGGTATCTTGGCAGCCGTGGAGGCGTGGGGCAGGCCGACAATCAGAGTTTTTCTTTCTCATTTTTATTCTTTTAGTTTTGATTTTTTTTTTCTTTACTTAGCTTGATCATGTCTACGTCTGGCTAAGCCTCTTAGCTAGGGCTAAGAGGTGAAGCTTATAGTGAGATGGGAGACTTTTCTTTATGCCTTTGATTTAAATTTAACTGATGTTGATTCTAGTTTGATTATATGGAATGACTTTAGTTTTTAATGATTTGTTGTGACTTAAATTACAATAGATCTGCAATAACTTTTGGTATTTTCTATGCATGAATAGAGGTTATGGTCATAGGAGCCCTGTTGTTCACCATCGTCTCACGGGCATGGTTAGATGATGGAATCCTTCCCTATGTTCATAACTCTCTCAGATTGGATGTGGATTGGTTAAATTCTGTTGTATACTTTGTCTCTCGGGCATGGTCTTGTGATGGAATCAAGTCTAATTTTCATACCTCTCATCTCTTGAAAACTGGATCAAAGGATGTTCATAGTTGATTTTTAATATTATACTTTCCATCTGGATGAAGATAGGACTCTGAGTCCAGATGTGTTCTTGAATAAAGCATAGATCTCCCTGATCTCTACAAGTGGATCCTTTGAAACGCTAGTTTCCTACCCTTAAATTTTACAGATTTTAGTTAAAGTGTTTCACCATTATCCTCTTAATTCTCCTGATTTATATTACATCTTCGCCTGGTTCTAGTTCGAGTTACTTTCAGATTACGTATAAGGTTTAGTCCCTGTGGATTCGACCTCGGTATTACTGAGATTATTACTACATCACAACCCTATACTTGGGGTGTGAACACAAAGTCCCCAAACTACCGATGTGTATGCCGTCAAATTGGCTGAACTGAGCAAGGAAACCTGATGGTCGAACCGAACCAGTCAAACAAGCTCGATTATAAGACTCATCGACCGACCTTGACCTCAAATACCGACCTTGACCATGGATAACGGCCTCGACCTCGAATACCGACTTTAACCTCAACCTTGGACACCAACCTCGATCAAGAAATAGAAATATCCACAGAGAATCTTGTGCCGTATTTGAGTACGATTGATCCAACGAGATCATAGCAAAAAATCATGCTAATCAAGGAAAATCAGAAATATTCTCAAGAGCGGATCCCAACTCCAATATGAGTCCCTCCAGCGTGTCTAGCAATCCACTCAGATATGCATAAATCCTATAAATACACCACTCCATTTTAGGGGAAAGGTATGCACAAAAATCCCAACTCCAACTGTATTTACTTGAAACTCATCCACCTGATTTTGGCATCGGAGGGTCCCTAGCCACAACCGACGCCCCCATTGCCTATTATCTTTTTATTAAGTGTAGGTGTTCATAATCCACAAGTGGAATTGTTGGTTCAACCAGATTCGAGCGATAACAGTTTGGCGTCGTATGTGAGAACGACAACGAAGCCGTTGAAAGTTCCCCTCTAACATCAGCGAGCTTGCTCACTCTCCTACTTCTCCCACCGAGATGGCTAAGGGAAAAAGAAGGGCATTGGCCGCTGCCACTGAGCCAATACCGAAAGAACAACTTGAAAACACTCAGGCTTCACGGTCAGGCCCCTATCTTGACCCTCCTTCCCCGACAATTGCACAGAGATCCTAGAATAGGGGAAGTTGGCTCGTCTCTTTGGAGAATCAAATCGAAGCTCTGGTTAGTAACATCAACCACATCATAAGAATATTAGAAAGGCAGCACCCCTCTCCCTAATGACCAAAACATAAAATTAGGGACAACGATTGAGCAATAGAGCTGTACACGAGTCAAGTTAGCTCGATCAGCTTACTCGATTCAACTCAGAAAAGCTTGACTCACCTCGGCTCGAAATTGGATTCAGACCAAGTCGAGCTGGTTTTTTGAGCTTGAAAAAATTTTGAGCCGAGTTCGAGCTTGCCCGAGCTCGACTTGACTTGGATTGAACCTCAACTTGAACCGACTCGGATCGAATCAGCTCGGTGACTCGGTTATTTTGATATGAATGTTGCTCACCGAGTGTTTGATGAAATGACTCAATGAAGTGTTGGCGAGGAAGGAATGGATACGTCAGCAGTTTAATTTTGATGTTGCACTGTAGGTGTTTGATGAAATACCTGTAAAATATTGTTACTGTGTTTACATTCTGTGAGAAATTGAAGATGCATTCTACCTATTTAAGAAAACCCCGAATATGCTCGAACTGGACGGAGCCGAGCCGAGCTAGCAAGACAAGCTCGAGGACCGAGCTGAGTCGAGTTCAAGCCGGGGTTATCTACTGGCTGAGCCGAGCCAAGCCATGCCAAACTCGACTCAGTTCGACTCGTGTACAACACCACCAGGTAATCTCACCCCCCGCCTGTACCTCCCGAATCATATGCGACAAAAGATCGGGCAATGTGAAGGAGGTGCATTCTCACGCAAACTTTGGAAACTGTCGAGCTTATTGAGTCAGATCTGCGACATAGCTTGGAGAAGAGAATGTGAGCTCAAGGAAAAGCCCCGGGAGTCCCGACAGTGAACGAGGTCCCATGTGAGGTAAAACTGAAAGAAATTTGAGATCTACTCAGGGACATCCAACAGGCCTGCCGGGCCAAGGTCCCTACCCTCATGGATGCCCTACTCGGAGGAACCGAGCCTCCATTCATGGATGACATTATGAGATCCTTGAGGCAAGTTCATCGAGGAGAATGGACAAAACAAGGACCAACGACCTAGCTGACATTTGGAGAGTCACTTTCATAGATACACTCCCTTAAACACCATGCCGGAGCAGTACTTATGGAAGTGTGAGACAAAAGATCTTGAGATGGCCAAGCAAGATGAAGGTTGACTCCGAGAAGAGAGATAAGAGGAAGTACTACCATTTTCATCGAGATCATGGTTGTAACATAGATGAGTGCTTTGACCTAAAAGAAGAGATCGAATTCCCTATTTGAAATGAATTTTTACGTGAGTTCGTCAGCAAAAAAAGGCAAGATCAACCAACCAGACAGTCAGAGCGACACGACAAATAAACGACAATGAAGTGACTAACAAAATACGCATCATCTTTGGCAGACCAATCAAGGGTGAAGATTCAAATCATGCACGCCGAGCCCATGCTCAAAGTGCTACCAACTGCGAAGAGAGCATCATGTTTACTTAACTGGCATATCCATTAAGAAATTAAGGCTGAACTTGTGCATTCTTACCTTCACTGAAGAGGATGCCCGAGGACTCCACAACCCGCATGACGATGCCGTAGTAGTCACAATGACCGTGCCCAACCATAAAATACACCGGATACTGGTCGACACCGGCAGCTTGGCCGACATTTTGTTTGTCACCGCATTTAATAAGATGGGGGTTGGCAGATCCAGACTACGACCGATCTAAACGTCCTGGCTCTGTATCATAGTGAAGAATCTGACCTCTGAAGGAAGCAATCTATTACCTATAGCAGCCGGCGAGGGTGCTAACCAGATCACCACCATGGTCGATTTTCTCTTTGTAGATTGCCCCTCACTTTAATAGAATACCATGAGGATTGTGGTGTCCACTTATCACCTCGCCATGAAATTTTCGACCGAGCACTGGGCTGGTCAGGTCAGGGGCGATCAATATGAGGCCCGACAATGATACTCAACGGAGCTTTGAACAAAAGCACAACGATAGCTGGCCATGCAAATTACCTCCCTGGACCCGCAGGGGGAGACCGCCGAAAGAGAATCGTCAGTGGAAGACCTCATCTCAATAGAACTCTTCGAGTCTGACCTGTCCCGCACTGTTCAGCTCGGATAATTGCTCGAGCCAGGACGTCAAGCAAAAATAACCGACCTGGTAAGACAACATTCTGATATCTTTGCTTAGTCCCACCAGGATATGCCTGGCATAGAGCCAGAGGTTATGGTCCATTGACTATACGTGGACCTCGACCATAAACTAGTAAGGCAAAATAAACGAGCGTTCAACCCCAAAAGGTACACAACCATCGGCAAGGAAGTTAACAAACTCCTTGAGGCAAGTTCATCGAGGAGATTTACTACCCCGACTGGCTGGCCAATGTTGTGCTAGTAAAAAAGGCCAGCGAAAAATGGTGGGTTTGTGTAAATTACACCAACCTGAATAAGGATGTCCAAAAGATAACTTTCTCATCCCGAGGATAGATCAGTTGGCAGACGGTACTTCCGGGCATATATTCCTCAGCTTCATGGATGCGCACTCGAGATATAATCAAATCGTCATGCACAAATACGACAAAAAAAAAAAAGAGACAACATTTGTCACTAACAAATGACTATATTGCTACCAAGTGATGCCCATCAAACTAAAGATTGCGGGAGCAACCTACCCACGTTCGGTCAACAAAATATTCTCCAAGCAAATCAGCTACACGATGGAAGTCTACATCAACGACATGCTCGTTAAGAGTATCGAGGTAAGAGACCACGTGGTAGATATGAATGAAATGTTGGCAATCTTAAAGAAATATTAGATGCATCTAAACCCGAACAAGTGCACCTTCGGCGTTAGCTCAATGAAGTTCCTAGGTTTCCTGGTCAACCAGAGATGGATAGATGCTAACCCTAACAAGATCCGAGCCCTCCTATAGATGAGCTCCCCATGAACGACAAAAGAGATTCAATGCTCACAACCAAGGGAGCAGCTTTAAACAAGTTCGTCTCTAGGGCCACGGACAAATGCCTACCATTCTTCAAACAATTGAAGGGAAACACAAAGCCGAATTGGACAAATAAGTGTGAGCAAGCATTCCAACAACTCAATGGGTATCTGGGATCCCCTCTGCTACTCTCCAAGCCAAAGCCAGGAGAGTCACTGCTACTGTACCTGGCAGTGTTGACCACAGCGGTCAACTCCACCCTAATACGCGAGGTAAAAAAACATCTACCAGTCTATTACGTAAGCAAAGTTATGGTCCAAGCTGAGACACGATACTCGGACATAGAAAAATTAGCGCTAAAACTGATCATATCATCTCGATGCCTCCAACTATACTTCTAGGCTCACACTATTGTGGTTCCAACTGATCGACCATTCCGCCAAGTTTTGCAAAAAACTTAAGCATCAGGGCGGCTAGTAAAGTGGGCAATCGACCTTAGTGAATTTGATGTGATATAACGACTAAGAACAGTGATCAAGGGTCAAGTAGTCGCCGACTTCATTGCTAAGTTTACCTACTCCGTTCCTCCACAGGAGACAAAAGACAAGTAGGATGTCAGCCTATAAGAATGGACCATTCAAGTGGACGGGTCCTCAAATTCCCGGTGATGTGGGGCAGGATTCATCATCGTCGCACCTAACCAGTCCAATATAGAGTGCGCCCTAAGGTTTGGGTTCCCAGTTTCTAACGATGAAGCAAAGTACGAAGCACTCCTTGTCGGGCTCATATTAGCCAAGGCAATGGGAATACGAGCATTGAAAATCCATAGTGACTCCCAGCTTATAGTCAACTAGGTCATTACGGAATATTAAGTTAGATGAGAAAAAATGATCGCCTATCTACAAAAGGCACACGACTTACTCAAAGAATTCGACAAGTATGAGGTCATCCTAGTCCCCAGGTCAGAATTTTTCAAAGTAGACGCCCAAGCTAAGTTAGGTGAGGTAGTCGACGACGACCTCGCCAGGGACGTGCTGATCAAATTCTTATCTGAGCCCAATATTAACCAGTTTGACCAAAAGGAGACCCTCCCGATAAACTAATCACTGAGCTGGATGAACCCGATCGTGTGCTACCTACGACAGGGCGAGCTGCCCGACGACAAGCTAGAGGCCAGTAAAATAAAAAATCGATTAGCTCGGCACACAATTTTGGGAGATGTCTTATGTTGAGGGTCAAATATTGCATAGTAGACCCTAGTTATTACCGGATTTATGAACATGCCACCGTTTAAAAGTCTAATTTAATCGTGTTTGTGATGCAAGGTACATTTGCAAGTGTGGACTACAAAAAGGTGCTAAAAGTGTGTATTTGATGCTTTGAACTCACCACAATAAGGGACGGACTCCAGCTTCCTTCACCATCCACCGACTGCATCAGTTACAAAAGGAGGAGGAGAGACAGGGGGAAGGGAGGTATCAACGGACAGAGAGAGAGACAGGGAGAGACAGGGAGAGGAAAGGGAGAGAGAGGCTGTTGGAGTTTTTTTTTTTCTATTTTTTCTTTTCTTTTTCTTTTTCTTCTTCTTTGTTCTGTTTGAGGGATTCAACCCAACATGGTTGGTTAAACCTCTTGGCTAGGGCCAAGAGGTGAAGCTTGTAGCGTGATGGGTGATATTCTACTGCTTCGATTCATGTCCTGAACTACTTTTTTTGGTTTGATTTTAAGGAATGCTATTAGTTCTTAATGGTTTGTTGTGACTGACATTACAATAGATCTGCAATAGCTTGAGTATTTCCTTTTCCCTTCTTGTGATTATGAAGCCAGGACGCTCTGTTGTTCACCATCGCCCCTTGGACATGGTGGAATGACAGAACTCTTCCTGACATTCATACATCACTCAGATTGGCTGTTGAATTGGTTTAATTCCGTTGTTTGCTTTGTCTCATGGGCATGGTGTTGTGATGGAATCCATTCTAATTTACACCCGTCTCATCTCTTGAAAACCAGATCAAAAGGAAGTTCAGATTGAGTTCATGAATCAAGCGTAGATCTCCCTGATCTCTACAAGTGGATCCTCTGAATCCCTAGTTTCCTTTCCTTTAATTCTCTAAATTTTAGATTACTATTTCACCATTATTCACTCAATTTATACTTGATTTCGATTTCATCTCATTCTAGTTCTAGTTCTAGTTAGTTTCAGATCACGTACAGGTTTCAGTCCCTGTGGATTCGACCTCGGTCTTACCGAGTTTATTACTACATCACAACCCTATACTTGGGGAGTGAACAAGTTTTTAGGCGCGTTGCTTGAAGTGGGACCGACGGTTGCGTGATTTCTCGAGATTAACTAGTTTTAGGATTAGTTTAAGATTAGAATTTTCTAATTTTAGGTTAGAATAGTTTTTTTTTAAATTTCTAGAAACTAACTTTCTTCCTGTTTTGTAGGAGCCTGACATAAACTTCTAATTTGGTAATCCCTTTCTAATTTCTCTACTTTTTCTATTTTTAGAATTAGAATTTTAGTTTTAGAAATTTCTTATTCTAGGGTTCCTTTTTAGAAACTAACTTTCTATTTTTAGAACTTTTCTAATTCTAGGCTTTCTTTTAATTTTAGGAATTTTCTATCTTCTAATTTGAGAAATTTTTCCCTTTCTAGAAACTAACATCACTTTCTATTTTAAGATTTGTTTTTTTTTTTAGAACTTTCTAACTTTAGGATTAGAACTTTCCTAATTATTTGTAGAAACTTTCTAATTTTAGGTTTTCTTTTCTCCTTTTAGAAAATATTTTTTTATTGTAGTGTTTTTCTATTTTTAGGAACTAGTTATTTTTTTTAGAAACTTTCCTCTTTTGTTTTTAGAAACTAAGTTAGTTATTTTCCTTTTTAGAGATTTTATTTATTTATTTTTCTTTTTATTTTTTTTTATTTTTTTTTTTCTAATTTAGAAACTAACTCATCTTTCCTTTATTTTATTTTTAGAAACCTTCCTTTTTAGGAATTAGTTTATTTTTAGAAATTTTGTTTATTTTAGGTTTAAATTTTCTATTTTAGAAACTTTATAGGTTTAGGGAACTTTCCTTTTTAGAAACAACTCTTTATTTCAATTATAGGAACTTTCTAATTTTAGATTTTCTATTTTAGGAACTAATCTCTTTTGTTTTCTTTCTAGGATTTTAACATAGAAACTTCTCATTTGGTACTTTCCTTCTAACTTCTCCTCATCTTACTTTCCATACTGCTGTAGGATCTTTTCTCTATTTTTCTTAGAATTAGATTCAGATTGAGGGTTTCACCATGTATATGCACGAGTGGGAACGTCAATATGCTGAGATAGCTTTTGAGCATGCGAAACAGTGTGAAGGGATGTATGATGATTATGATAAACATCCACCTATGTCTCAAAATTTTCCTGAAACAATCATCGAGAACCGACCTGAGCATAACACTCCATCGGTTAAGAAGTCCTTACGCGATCATATACGGGAGAACAATTACATCCCACGGACAGTACGTGAGTGTTGGGGTTATCATAACTATGGGAGTGAGAATTATTATCACTCATCTGAGAAAAAGAAAACAATGCGTGATTATATTATGAGTGATAATAAGTATTACCAACCATCAGATTCTCCCACCTATGATCCGTATGACTATAACCAATGGAAACATCAATGTCGGGAAACTGAACCAGCTATATATCATAGTGATAATTCTCTTGGGTCGTCTACCTTTGAAACCCAATCAGAAACAATCCAAGAGGATTCACTTCAGAAGCTCATGAAAGCACAAGAGCAGTTCAATCAACTTGTCATACAATCATGTGAATTGCTCAAATCCTCAATTCCAATCATTCAGTCACAACTTATGGAGAAGGAAGAGGCTAGGTTATCCCAGCCTCATCCTAATCTAGAAGCAGAATGTGAAGAAAGTGATCATAACTCGCTTATGGAAGAAACTAAAATTAAGAATGAGGAATTGGATTCCATTAATGAGCAGATGGTTCAATTTCTCGATGAGTCGATCTCGATGACTGTCCAAAGGAATGATCAAGAGACGTGGGTGTCTTTCAAATATAATGATTGTGACACACTTCACTCACATGACATACATGATTACATTGATGAGGTAGAGGTTAGTTTATTCGAACCTCAACCCAATCTAGGAGTAGAATGTGAGGAATGTGATCCCATCCCAAGTTCACACTGCACGAAACTGGATGATGATGAGTATTGGGATTCAATCTCAAGCGTGGCTCCTGCCAATGATCAAGAGGTTCAGGAAGTTGTCAACCATAATGATGTACTCCACATGTTTGAAATGACTGATTTAAATGTGGAGAATGAACCACTTTCACCTAATCCTTCCAACCCTTGTGATACATGTTTGGACCATTGCCCTGAACTGAATGATGATATGATTCGGGCGATGGACGATTTGCTTAATATAACTCTAGAATTCGAAACTACCCAGATAAGGCTACAATCTGAGCTACACACTTTAGACAATTCAATGCTTCCACTGAGAAGTTTCAATGACCAGAGTCTTCACATCAATTCTTCACCTATTGATTGTCCATCTATCTGTGAAGGGCAAGAGCACGCAAACATGAGTCCATCTACTTCAAAAGACGATGGAATCCTTGGGCTCATCATCACATATTTCGATACAGGAGACGAGTCACTCCCAGCTGACTTTCCCACATGCTTGGCACACCTTGTGGATCCCAACGACCTCATGATACAAGAAAAGGTGGATTCCTTACATGACACCACCTAGGTGGTTATCACGGACCAAGCGCACCCTTACTCTGAAGCCCCTTCTTCCCCTGACCTTGAATGTTTACCACTAAAGGAAGAGGAGCAAAATTGAACCGAAGTCTGGAACTTGAATGCATTGAGACTACATTACTTTCTGAAAATTTTTCTGAATTTTATTTACCTGTAGTCTCTGATTCACCATGGGATACTAACTTTGAAATTTTTTCTGACACAGGTGAATCATATATACTTTGGATACCTCAAGCAATTCAATGGAAAAATTCTTATGAGGTACATAAGTCTCTTTGGAACGCCATGCTCCAGCGCATCCAAGCCTATTGCAAAAAGGGCTTTTGGATGATCCTGTTGAGGAACCTACTGAGAAATTTATCTAGATATTGGTCAGAAGAGGAACCTTGTGGCATTACTGAGTAGTCTTTCCCCTGCTTTCATAGGACTAGGGTAGTTTGTTTGATGTTGTTTTAGGATAGACAATAAACTTAAGCTCCGGGAGGCAACCCACTTTTCAATTCATTTCATTTTCATAGTTAGATTGTTCAATGTTTGTGGGTAACATTACTGCAAACCCTCACGAGACTACAACTCGTCCACTAGGGGCAACCTAGGGGTTTAAAGGCTTGTTGCATACGCTAAATGCAATCGAGAGCACCTGCGAAAGTGGTATAGGTAGGATTTTATTTTGTTATTTTTGTTGGTTTCACTCTTGTACTTGACCGCTTCTCCCAAAGAATCTCTTGAAAAATCTCTCTCGATTCGTTATTCAGGTACTATCTTCCCATCACTTTTTCTTTACTGTCGTTGTCCCACGTGCATTGCGTGTTTATATCTTTTACATTGAGGACAATGTAGATTTTAGGTTGGGGGTAGGAGATTAGGTAACCTAATCAGTGTTTTCTTGGTCTTGAGCAAAAATTGTGAAAATTTTTTTAAAATTTTTCTGGACCTTCTTGTACATTCGAAGTAATCTTGACGGTCATGTAAAGCACTAGAATTTCAAGATACGTGATGTCTGGTAATTTATGACTCTTGGATTCAGTCTCATTAGATTTCACAGTTAAGTTTGAATTGTTAATCCATGATTAGAAGTTTTAAACATTGATTAAGTCATGATTTCACATGTCACATCTTGCTTTCACATTAAGGGTTCAGTTTGATATTGAAGGGTTGACTCGGTAATCACTAAGCATACAACGAACCAAATTAAAATCACTCATCATGTTCAATAAAAAAAAAAAAAAAAAAAAGATACCTTTGGAAAGGGTTGGGCGAATAATCATCACTATAGGTTTGCTCCCTATAAGTGAAGATTTGATTCCCCATGGATGATATGTGAAAAAGGGTTGGGTGTACAGTCTTCACCATAGGTTTACTCCCTATAAGTGAGGATTTGATTTCCCTTCTTGGCGTTACTTTTAATGAAAAAAAAAAATAAAAATCAAAAACTAAAAGAATGAAAAAAGATGATCTGTGAGGAAAGTTTTAAGTTAGGTTTTGGTTGTCATGATTTCTCTTGTTGGTTATCAATGATATCAAGAAATAACGGATTGAATCTTAATGATTGATAAGCCGAGATTACACTATACACCCATGGAACTCAATGTTTAAAATTTTTCTAATTGATGGATGAATACTTTGAACTTGATTATGAAGTCTACCATGCGCTTACCTCCAGGAGAAATTTATGCACAACATTCATGAATCTTAGATTTCTCATATCTGAATCGTTCTTCAAAACTATCACTCAGTTTCATGGAAATTGCCTTAATTCTCAACTTATTCTTCGCATATTTTGCTCGGGACTAGCAAAATGCTAGTTGGGGGTTGTGTTGAGGGTCAAATATTGCATAGTAGACCCCAGTTATTACCGGATTTATGAACATGCCACCGTTTAAAAGTCTAATTTAATCGTGTTTGTGATGCAAGGTACATTTGCAAGTGTGGACTACAAAAAGGTGCTAAAAGTGTGTATTTGATGCTTTGAACTCACCACAATAAGGGACGGACTCCAGCTTCCTTCACCATCCACCGACTGCATCAGTTACAAAAGGAGGAGGAGAGACAGGGGGAAGGGAGGTATCAACGGACAGAGAGAGAGACAGGGAGAGACAGGGAGAGGAAAGGGAGAGAGAGGCTGTTGGAGTTTTTTTTTCTATTTTTTCTTTTCTTTTTCTTTTTCTTCTTCTTTTGTTCTGTTTGAGGGATTCAACCCAACATGGTTGGTTAAACCTCTTGGCTAGGGCCAAGAGGTGAAGCTTGTAGCGTGATGGGTGATATTCTACGGTTCTGATTCATGTCCTGAACTACTTTTTTTGGTTTGATTTTAAGGAATGCGATTAGTTCTTAATGGTTTGTTGTGACTGACATTACAATAGATCTGCAATAGCTTGAGTATTTCCTTTTCCCTTCTTGTGATTATGAAGCCAGGACGCTCTGTTGTTCACCATCACCCCTTGGACATGGTGGAATGACAGAACTCTTCCTGACATTCATACATCACTCAGATTGGCTGTTGAATTGGTTTAATTCCGTTGTTTGCTTTGTCTCATGGGCATGGTGTTGTGATGGAATCCATTCTAATTTACACCCGTCTCATCTCTTGAAAACCAGATCAAAAGGAAGTTCAGATTGAGTTCATGAATCAAGCGTAGATCTCCCTGATCTCTACAAGTGGATCCTCTGAATCCCTAGTTTCCTTTCCTTTAATTCTCTAAATTTTAGATTACTATTTCACCATTATTCACTCAATTTATACTTGATTTCGATTTCATCTCATTCTAGTTCTAGTTCTAGTTAGTTTCAGATCACGTACAGGTTTCAGTCCCTGTGGATTCGACCTCGGTCTTACCGAGTTTATTACTACATCACAACCCTATACTTGGGGAGTGAACATCTTATACAAAAGAAGGTTCTCATTAATGTATCTAAGGTACTTATGACATGATGAAGCCGAGTATGTCCCAAGGGAAGTCCATGAGGGGGTGTGCAAAAATCATTCGAGCGGAAGAACCCTAGCCCACAAGGTGATTTGACAATGATATTATTAGCCGACCATCCATAAAGACACAAAGCAATACACATGGAAATCCGACAAGTGCCAACGCTTTACTGCAATATCGCGACAACCACCCGAGCGAATGACCCCAATGAGTGAGCCCTAGGCAATGAGAGGGTAGACATCATAGGACCTCTGCCAATGGGCAGGGGATAAAATAAATTTTCCATCGTTACTATTGACTACTTCACTAAGTTGGTCGAGTCTGAAACTTTGGATAAGATCACCGAGTAAAAGACTACTGACTTCATCTAGAAGAATATCATTTGCAGATTCGATATCCCCCACACCATTGTTATTGAGAACGACAGTCAATTCGAAAATGCTCATTTCCGAGGACTGTGAAAAGCTCGGCATTGGCAATGCCTTTGCTTCACCTTAACACCCCCATGCTAATGGATAAGTGGAAGCTATCAATAAAATCATAAAGAACCACTTAAAAACTAAGCTCAAAAAGTTCAAAAGAGCCTGGGCTGATGAGCTACCACATGTCGAATGGGTGTACCGAACCATAGCTTGTAAAATGATTGAGGAGACCTCGTTCTCTCTAGCCTTTGGCGTAAAAGTAGTGGTCCTAGTTAAGATCAGGATGCCCTCAGGATGGACCGAGTTGTTCAACATAGGAGAAAATGATGCGTGGCTAACTTTGGGTCTAGATCTGATTTAAGAACTAAGGGAAAATGCACAACTAAGGGTCACTGCTTATCAACACAGGGCTGGTCGGCATTACAACACAAGGGTCAAAGTGCGTAGATTCCGATAGGGGATTTAGTCATCCGAGAAATTTTCAAAAATACTAATGAACCCGGCTCAAGAGCCTTAAGACCAAATTGGGAAGGGTCATACAAGGGAGCCAGTATAGTCCGCCCAGGGACATATCGACAAGAAAATATGAATGGTCAACTCTTACCCCATCCATGGTACGCCGAGCACCATAAATTCTACTACAAATTGTTGGGGGCCTTGCATAAAACCGTAGGATCTAGCCTCCTGAAACAAACCAGAATTATGGAATAATAAAGCAATGAAATAAATCAAGGCATAAACCACACACCACACAAGAGATTTTACATGGAAAACCCTCAAAGAGGTAAAAACCACGAGACCTCGTCTAGATCAACAATCCACTATGAAGTAGAACGTTACAACCATATTCACTCACGCAGGAGTGGATAAATAATGAGAGAATAAAAGAAAAATGAAGAGATAAACGTAGAAGCGCTGAGATATCAAGTGCACAATAGATCACCTCTACGAGCAGAACCTCCTTTCCACAAGCTTCCTCTTTCTCTTTCTCTCTTTCTCTCACACCTTTGATAGCCCTAAACCTTTTAGCAAATCCATTGTAAAGCTTTAGGAAACCCTCTTGTCCTACCTGAAAAGCCCTAGGTACCTCCTATTTATAGTTTAGGAAACTCCCTTCCGCATCCTTGTTGCGAAAGGACTGTAAATCCACAATCCGCACAAAATCGCAGAACGAATCTGTGTAACCACGACCGGTCGAGCGGATCCCTCGACCGGTCAAGGGACACATTTGACCGGTCGAGCACATCCCACGACTGGTCGAGTACCTCGGAAATCCAAAACCTCAACTCGTTGGACTTTGAGTTGAGCCTTGCTCGACTGGTCATGCATCATCCCTCGACCGGTCGAGCAAAGCTCAAGACCGATCGAGCACAGGAAAAAAATTCTATCAAATCTCCCCCTTTTGACCCACGAGGGGTTCACCTTTTTCAAGCAAGCAAGGTTTCTACAAACCTCAAATTTGCCCTTGAGCAAAGCCTTGGTCAACATGTCTGACCCATTATCGTCCATGTGGACCTTCTCAAGCTGTAACACCTTCTGTTCTAAAGTATCCCTAATCCAGTGATACCGAATCTCTATGTGCTTCAACTTGGAATGCTGACTTGGATTCTTACTCAAGTGTATAACACTTTGACTATTACAATAAACCACGTGCTCTTCCTGCTTCAAGCTAAGTTCCTGTAGGAACTTTTTCATCCAAAGCATCTCTTTACATGCTTCTGTGACTGCAATGTACTTGGCCTCTATCGTTGACAATGCTCAACCTTCTGTAGCTTGCTCTGCCAGGAGACCACTCCCCCTGCAAACGTGAACATGAATCCCGATGTAGACTTCCTGAAGTCTATGTCACCTGTCATATTTGCATCTGTGTAGCCCTCTAACACAGGTTTTCCAATCACCATAGCATAGGCTCAACCTAGATGAGTCTCTTAGATACCGCAGTATCCACTTAACTACTGCCCAATGTTCTTTGCCAGGATTGGCAAGATACCGGCTGACAACACCAACCGTATATGCTATGTCTGGGCGTATACACACCATAATATATGTCACACTTCTTACAGCTAACGCGTAGGGTATCTTCTGCATCTCTTCCACCTTTGTCTTTGTCTTGGGACACTACATGTCACTCAATCTGAAGTAACCATCCGGTTGAGTACTGACCGGCTTCGCTGCATTCATATTGAATCGCTCTAGGATTTTCTCAATATACCGTTCTTGTGACAGCCAAAGTTTCCCACTGCTTCTGTCACGGGTTATCTCCATTCCTAGGATCTGTCTAGTCGGGCCCAAGTCTTTCATCACAAAAGACTTGCCCAACTCTTGTTTCAGCTTGTCGATCTTCTTGATGTCTTTTTCCATGATGAGCATGTCATCAACGAATAACGACAGAACTAAGAAATCACCATCTGAGAACTTACACGTGAACACACAGTAGTCCGACTTCATTCTGTCATACCCATGCTTCAACATAAACGAGTCAAACTTCTTGTACCATTGTCGTGGAGCTTGTTTCACCCCATACAAGCTCTTCCTCAGCTTACACACCATATGCTCTTTGCCTTTGACTTTGAACCCCTCTAGTCGGTGTATGTAGATCTCTTCTTCCAGGTCACCATGGAAAAAGGCGGTTTTAACATCTAACTGTTCTATCTCTAGATCCATGGTAGCCACCAAACTAAGCAACACCCGTATGGATGTCATCTTCACCACTGGTGAGAATATCTCTTCGAAGTCTATACCTTTCCTCTGACCAAAACCTTTCACCATAAGTCTGGCCTTGAACCTCGTCTGTAAATTCTTCTGCTCAACCTTCTTTCTGAACACCCACTTATTGCTCAAAGCTTTTTCGCCCTTAGGCAATTTCACCATATCATAGGTGCGGTTCTTATGCAAGGATTTCATCTCTTCTTGTATAGCTTTCAACCACTCGCCCTTATGCTCGTCGGCTAGGGCCTCGAAATAATCTTCTGGCTCTCCCCCATCAGTTAGCATAATGTACTCATGTGGCGAGTACCTCTTGGACGGTTGTCTGTCCCTAGATGACCTCCTCACCTGTGGCTCAACAGGTGGATCAAGTGGGGGCTGCTCCCCTAGTCCATCTTTTTAATGAATTTCATCGTCCTCTGCACCTTGCTGTACTCCCCCATCATCAGACAACATGGGAGGAATAATAAGATCCATGTCCTCTAGCTCACCTGAATTAGGCTGATTCTTCTCTGGCTTACCAATGTCTTCTATACACTGATCTTCAAAGAAAACCACATCTCTCCTCCTGATGAACTTCTTCTCGGTCGGATCCCACAATCTGTAACCGAATTTTTCATCACCGTACCCTAAGAACACACACTGCCTGATTTTCATATCGAGCTTGGACCTCTCGTCCTTTGGTACATGAACGGATGCCCTGCATCCATACACCTTAAGATGACTGTACGATGGATTCTATCCAGTCCACACCTTCTCAGGTACTTCTCCATTCAACGGGACTGATGGAAACATGTTTATCAAATATACCGTTGTGTGCATTGCTTCTCCCCAGAACGTCTTAGGCAATTTTGCATGGGATAACATACATCTGATTCTCTCTACAATGGTGCGATTCATTCACTCAGCCACACCATTATGTTAGAGTGTCTTGGAAACCGTCTGTTCATGGCGTATACCCAAGGACTTGCAATACTCATGAAAGTCGCCAATGTATTCACCACCATTGTCAGTGAAGATGCACTTCAATGATCTACCTATCTCTCTCTCGACCATAGTATGAAACAATTTAAACACACTAAAGACCTCATCATTGAATTTCAAAGCATAAACCCAAACCCTCCTAGATGTATTATCTATAAAAGTAACAAAATACAATGCACCACCCAAGCGTTTTGTCCTCATAGGACCACAAACATCAGAATAAACTAAATCTAACGCACTTTATTAACATGAGAATTAGATTTAACGAATAAAACTTTATGTTGTTTCTCTGATAAACAATCAAGACAGGTTTTGAGAGGTGTACCTGTCATGTTTGGAAGAAGTCGCTTCCTTACTAGTACTTGAAGCCCTTTTTCACTCATGTGGCCTAGGCGCCTGTACCACATGTTAATAGTTTAATCTTCCGCTGCGTTCAACCCACCCTTGTACACACTAACACTTGCCTTGTAAAGGGTGCAACACTTCTTTCCTCTGGCCACGATCAATGAACTATTGATGAGCTTCCATTGTCCACCAGCAAACCGGCTTTCATAGTCATCATCATCCAACCTTCCCGTCGACATTAAGTTGAGGCGAAGGTCTGGGATATGCCTCACATCCCTGAGAACCAACGTGCATCCCACATCAGTCTTCACACAAATATCATCAACTCTCACAATTTTTGATACATTAGAATTTCTCATCTTCACGGTCCCATAGTCACCTGACTTGTAGCTTATGAAGGAGTCCCTACGTAGAGTCGCATGAAAAGAGGCTCCCGAGTCTATCACTCATTCGGTGTCCTGACTTGTAGCCGTGAGAGATACATCGTGATCTGCTGAAAGAATAACTACAACGTCGCCATCTGAGACGACCGCAGTAGAATCTGATTCATCTTCCTTTCATTTTCTTTTCTTGTCGTTCTTAGCCTTACAACATTCATGCTTATAGTGGCCCTTCTTGCCACAGTTCCAGCATTCAACATCTTTTCTGTTACTCGACTTGCCTCTTGATTTATCTTGGGCCTTCCCGCCCTTCATGTTCTTTCCTCTCCCTCATTCCTATGTTACAAGGGCCTCTTACTAAGTAGATCCCTGAGACTTTCTCCTTGTCTCCTCATTGAAGAGACAACTGGTTACCTGTTTCATGGATATCTTTCCGTCTGGCGTAGAGTTACTTAGAGACACCACCAATGTCTCCCAATTGTCAGGCAACGAACTAAGCAATAGAAAAGTCTGCAATTCATCATCCAAGACCATCTTCATAGAGGAGAGTTGGTTCATTATATTATTGACCTCATTCATGTGCTCGGCCACAGAACCACCATCCTTGAACTTGGGATTCACAAGTCGCCTTATCAGAAAATTTTTATTACCGGCTGTCTTCCTCTCATATAGCCCTTCTAATTTCAGTCATAGGCTAGCGGCTGAGGTCTCTATAAACACATGGTGGAACACAGAATCATCTAACCATTGCCTAATAAACCCTACTGCCTTTCGGTCCATCTTCTTCCAATCATCATCAGACATATCCTTAGATTTTGCTGATATGCCTAAAATTGGAGAATATATAGGTCCTTGCAATAAAGCAAGTCCTCCATCTTAGCCTTCCATATGGTCCAGTTAGTACCATTGAGGCTGATCATCCTTGATGAGCCACCTTCCATAATTCGAAAAATCGATCATACCCGTTCAATGAACTTAACTCTGATACCACTTTGTTGGGGGCCTTGCACAAAACCTTAGGATCTAGCCTCCCGAAACAAACTAGAATTATGGAATAATAAAGCAATGAAATAAATCAAAGCATAAACCACACACCACACAAGAGATTTTACATGGAAAACCCTCAAAGAGGTAAAAACCACGGGACCTCGTCCAGATCAACAATCCACTATGAAGTAGAACGTTACAACCATCTTCACTCACGCAGGAGTAGATAAACAATGAGAGAATAAAAGAAAAACGGAGAGATCTAACCGATTACGAGAACGTAGAAGCGCTGAGATATCAAGTGTACAATAGATCACCTCTACAAGCAGAACCTCCCTTCCACAAGCTTCCTCTTTCTCTTTCTCTCTTTCTCTCACACCTTTGATAGCCTTAAACCCTTTAGCAAATCCTTTGTAAATCTTTAGGAAACCCTCTTGTCCTACCTAGAAAGCCCTAGGTACCTCCTATTTATAGTTTAGGAAACTCCCTTCCGCATCCTTATTGCAAAAGGACTCAAAATCCGTAATCCGCACAAAATCACGGAACGAATCTGCATAACCATGACTGGTCGAGTGGATCCATCGACCGATCGAGCGGCCCCTTTGACCAGTCAACCACATCCCACGACTGGTCGAGTACCTCGAAAATCCAAAACCTTAACTCACTAGACTTTGAGTCGAGCCCTGCTCGACTGGTGGTGCACCAACCCTCGACTGATCGAGCACGGGGAAAAAAAACCCCATCACCAATAAGAGCAGACTCGGCAAAAATCTACAATGTGTCGATTGCTCACCTCAGGAACAAGCTTGACCATCGACTAATTGCTACATGTAAGAATTCTCCTTTATGAAGGAATAAGTCATTTTCTACTGACTCTTCTACTAACTTCACGACTGAAGTCTACATGGTCCACTACCTTATCTACTATGTAATCATGCATGACCATCAACACATATAAACACAAAGCTGAATAAAAGAATTCTCTTTGTTTATAAGGGAGAGTTTACATAACTGTATATTAAAAAACTGATATACATTTACAAAAATAAGGGGTCTATCCCAAGGCGAGCTCCTTAGTCCCGAGAGCGGTAGCTTTGGAGGCTTCAGGGGCGTCGTCATCGAGGCACCCTAAGTTAAGGTCAGGGTACTTGTGCTAGACGTCTTCTCAATATTGCTGGAAACTAGCATTAAATATCTCATCCAGCTCGGACGTGTACTCCTCAGATGCCTTGAAAGCCTCCATGGTGGCCGCTTCCCTCACAGGAATTGATGCCTCAACCTCTTCCAGCCTGGCCTCCACATTGACTAGCACAAGTACCCTGACCTTAACTCGAGGGCGTGCCCCGTCACTAACCTCTTTGTCAAGATCTCCACAGCTTGGTTCCTAGGCACACCCTGAGCAAGGGCCGAAGGAGCGACCTTCCTAGCAATAGCCTTCAGTCGCTCCATCTTCGCTGCAGAGGGGAGCTTCAAGCTCTTGGCCCGAGACGATCTGTCATCTCTATAAGAAAAATAAAAGGGGGGGAGGATATCAGGAAAACAAAGTGCAAATACATCCACAAAAGCCTTAACAAGACGAACATATACCTGATGGCCCGACCACCAACAAGCTGACCTGCTCCAAGATAGTCAAAGTAATCAACCTCCCACAATCACATTGGGCTGCGGGATGTTCTTAGGCAATCTTGACCTGGCGAAGGAAGGCCTCCAAGAGATCGAGCTGAGACCGAGGGAGAGTTGCAAAAAGAGCGATCAAATAAATTAAAAAGTATAAAAGGAGTAAAAAACATACTACAAATACAGAAGCCATAACTCAGAAACTGAACTGGGACAACAAATTCGTTGGGAACTCGAGCCTGCAACCTGCGCAGCTTCGACGCAGGGGCCCCCCACTCCCCCGTAGCGAGGAACCACATGCCCTTTCAGCTCTTATTAGAAAAGGGGTTATTAGTAATAATGGCCTAGCCCTTGCCCAGCTATGAGGAAAAATAGCACCAGCTGTGAGAGTCGGGGCTCCTCGTAGTCCGGTACAAGTATAAGAGCTCAGAGTGGCCGATCTATCACCACAAAATGTAGTACCCAAAGACATCTCGTCACATGTTAGGTTAAACTGTCCTAGGGCAAGCCTTAGGCGATGCAACACCTCCCTCACCATTGGATGGAAAGGTAGCTACAAGCCTCAGGAAAACAAAATCAGATAAAGGGCCACCTCCCCTGAGGGAGTGATGCAGGGGAGGACGTGAGGTCGAGCACCGTCTTCCTCAAGAGGATAAGTATTCCGAATCCACGGAACTTCTCTGGACTCCTCACAGAGACTTCTCGAATCCACAAGGAAAGAAAGCATAAAATAGAAATAAATTCTAATAAATTCGAAATTGATTAATGAATGAATAAAAACGAGTTCACAACCCTTTAAATAGGGGTACCAAGCAATGGGAAAGAAATCAGAATCAAACTACAACTAAAATCCTAGAAATCGTGACTTACTATAAATAGTAAACTTACTATTTATAGACGGTCGTGATGTTTACTAGTGCGTAAGGTTTTCGGCCAAAAATAGTAAGTGTCCTATTTGGCTTCACTAAACCGTTCTCATAATTATTCCAAGCTCTTTTCACGTTGGGCGCAACTCCTAAAGCTCGACGGATGAAGAGTTATAATCAAACTAAAACTTACAATTTATAGTAAAAACGAAATTAAAACAGGCAAACGACTGTCGATCCAGGGGGTTTTCGCAATTCTGGGCGTCGCAACCCTACGTAGCTGGGTTGGTTGGCTAAGGTAGCTCGTTCTACCCCAAAATCATATATTTTACGTCAGATAACTCATTCCAGATTATAAAATACGCTCGATCTAAGGTCCGACGGTCCGCATTTTTTGTCGTCGACCGGGCCTTTTCTGATCCATCTTGGCCATGAAACTGTCCGCGACCCACTCTACATCAGGGAGGCTGACCCAAAAGTTCCCTAACTCGAGGCAGCCATAACCCCACCGAATCAAGGATCCCGAACTCTGACTGGAGTGCACACAAATCCTCCAGATGCAGTAGGGAAACAAAGAAATTGGTTGATAAGGCCACTCCATGAGAAGATGAGGAATCTGCATCCACCTGGGGCAAAAGAGCCTCCTCATCACGAGGTGCCATCATCGATGATGACTCCCTCGAGGACGCAACTAACCTGGAGTCCGTACTATCATGTACGAATTCCCCCATGGAAGACTCCTGATATAAAAGCGCCCCTCGAAAAATCTTCGAAAGACATGGTAGCAAAAAAAGATAGAAGCTGGAAAAGGAGAAGAAGGAGAAATGCAGAGGAGACGAACAGGAAAAAGTCGAGTATCTGGGACATAAGAAGAAAGGAACAGGTCGACACAGCTCAAACTTTGCTAAGACTGATGGGCGAACAATGAGGGGGAAACTTCTATTTACAAGTATCCCGGGAGGGAAAGCCTTTAATGTTAGCACTACTCACGAGACTATGAAGAGACGCCTCGACACACGATCTTTACCACGTGGCGACGGGGGGTTTGCCTGAGAGAGGCATTTATGGAGCAAAGATAGGTGTTCGCTAGTGAGTTGTCTGAAAGGAGAAACAATGCTCGCCACTCTATGCACAACTATTCGTACGATGATTAATGCAGGGGCATTTTCGCACTGGGCTCGAGTGGGGTCGCTTGTGGGATGCAGGGGCACACTCGGGGTGGGTGCGGCCCACGGAGGAGGTCTCGTGTTTGAGACTCCTCACCATGGGTGATTAATGCGCATTTCACACTGGGCTCGAGTGGGGTAACCCGTGGGATGCGGGGACACACTTGGGGTGGGCGGCCCATGTGATTTGGGGCCCACGAAGGGGGTTCAGCCAAGGTCCTAAAACCCATGAGATGTGGGGCCTGGGCTATGAGATAAAGAGATTAATTCTACATACTCTAACAGTTCGAGCTTTTAGAGTAAGTGGTTAATTGTCTTGCATCAGTGATATTGTCATGATATCTTCTTTGATCCCCGTGACATTCGTCGTCTTCTTCGATTCCTGCCTTCACCACTAGGCAGTAAAATCGAGGAAGACGAATAGATCGAGCTGCCCACTCACAGTTGAAAGCTCAAAATCTTGCAGTCATACATCAGTTTAAATCATCTTACATGGCAAAGAACCGGCAGATCAAAGTCTCCAAATTACCAATGTGTTTACCACCATATGAGCTGAGCTGAGCAAGGAAACCAAATGGCCGAGCCAAACCAGTAAACCAAGCTCGATAATAAGACTCATCGACCGACCTCGACCTTGGACACCAACCTCGACCTTGGACATCAACCTCGATCATGAAATAGAAATATTCGGAGAAAAATCTCGCACCGTATATGAGTAGAATCGATCCAACGAAATTCTAGCAAAAAATCACGCCAATCGAGGTAAAATCGAAAATATTTTCAAGAGTAGATTTCAACTCCAATACAGGTCCCTCCAGTGTTTAACAATCCACTCAGCTACGCAGAAATCCTACAAATACACCACTCTGCTTTAAAAGAAAGGTACACACAAAATTCCAACTCCAACTATATTTACTCGAAACTCATCCACCTGACTTTGGCATTGAAGGGTCCCCGGCCACAATCGACACCCTCACTATCCGTTGTCTTTTTATTAAGTGCAGGTGTTCCTAATCCACCAGTGAATTTGCAGGCTCAACCAAACTCAAGCAATAACAACATTCAACAAGGAAAAGAAAGGGTAATTGAAAAGATGTAGGACCATGGAATGGAGAGAGATGAATGTGAGTCCTTATCTTTGTATTGCATGCGCAGTACTTCCTCAACCTATACACTCCTTCACACTAGAAATATCGAACACTTAACTCCCTCCGCCCTCATAACCTCCCCATCACTAATGAGGATTCGAAACGATTTTGCCCGTATCTTCTGATAGTGTGTCACCAAGATGAATTATGTGCTATTAAGATATAATAATCTATTTTTCGTGGTCGGCTCCGTATGATAATAAAGACGCTTTTACATGCCTTTATTGGGATAATTGTTAATCCAAACATGCTTAAGTAAATGAGATCCATCCCATCTATCAGGCACAAAATCCTGAAATCCTTCCCTGACCATTGATCCCAAGGGCCTATTTGGATTCGTGTATTGTATTATATTGTATTGTATTGTATTGTATTCAGGTACTGTTCATGTATACATTGGATGGTTTTCATAATACATCCAAATCAATCATATACTAATCGATGTTTGGATAGGAGGTATTGTTTGACATAGTATGCAGTGAGTAATACAGATCACTGTTTGGATAGGACGTATTATGTATGCGTATTATACAGTCATACAAATTTCAACACAACATGTATGGATGGTCAACCCATGTTTTTCCCCTACTCTCAGAGGAGCTACGGCCTTTGCTCCATTTCTCTCATCTTCCACTTCTTCTTGAATCCATGGCTTCCTTTTCTTCTTGTTCTTCGTCTGCCTCTTCTTCTTGAAATGGTGGGCGGTGCTTTCTTTCTTGTCGGAGCGGTCATCAATGGCGCTGCGAAGGATGTTGCAATGTTGATCATCAGTCGGATTCTACTTGGTATTGGTGTTGGTTTTGCTAATCAGGTAAAATCCCGCTATCTATTTCTTTTTTCCTTTTGAAAAAATATACCGTTGAAATTGTATTCTACACCGTCCATCGGAAAGGGGTTTTAATTGCCTGGATGGTTAGATCATCTGATCAGATCCATGATTTGGACGGTGGACATTGAGATTTCTTTTCCCCATGTGCACGGTTCTCTGCAATCTTCTCTCTTCCTGGCTTGTTGCGAAGATGGAAAGGTGTTCCCAGGATGAAAATTGGAGTGTTTGCAGATTTTTTTTTTTGCTTTTTTTTTTTTTTTTTCAATTTTGTTTGCTTCTTCTGCTATTTTATTTTTTGTCGCTTTTGTGTTTGAATCTCCTTTTTGTGTTAGATCTGTGTATGAACGACAGAGATGTGTTTTTCTGCAGCTTTTTCCTCACTGCGCTTCTCATTCCGGTATGTTCATCGGAGTGGGCCATGGGAGCGGGCCGTGGGATCCTATCTCAGCCATCCATTTCTCTCACTCATGCGTGGTGGTGCACCAGATGTGGCTATGGCATACTGATTCTCAGCTCATGAATTTGCACCGTGGGGCCCACTTAATGAGCAGCTTGGATTCGCATTCCCACTTGCAGTGGCGAGTGGCTTGAAAAGTTAAAGAGAACCATTCCCACTGCAGTGATTTGGGAGTAATGACGGCGAGCCCGAATTCTGGCAACGCTATACCGTGGTTTTGATTTTTTGGAAATGGTATGAAGTCGTGTGTATAATATACAATGCTTATACGCTCCAATCCAAACGCTGAGTAATGGAAATATTCAGGAATATTCAGTTGTAATACGATACAATGCGGCTCTTATATACGCGAATCCAAACAGGCCCCAAAATTCACGTTGATTCAACACAAAGACGGTCCACTCCAAAAGAACTATACCTAGAACCTCTTAACTTCACCTGATATGGCCCACCCAAGTATTGAAATACTGCTACTTTGGCTAACGAGACAAAATCAAATGAATCAATTGAATTGCATATAAACACCAGGGTAGGACCCACACAACTAACGGTGGACATTCCATCCCGAACCCTACCTGAGGTTTTTACCTATCATGGCTCTGGGATTCAATGGCTAAGATGAGGCAGCGCGCCTGATGGACATGGTGGATTTCATGAAAGCCCCCGACGTGGCTTTCGGTTGGTACCGGCTCTGTGCCTCGTCCACTAACTATCCACTTTCTCACTGTGTCCACACGACGATCCCATTTTCCACCAAGGCATTTCTTGTTCAGCCCCACGTGATGTATGGCCCTGATTTCGGCCGTACCACGAGGCCCCTTTATGTCGGAAACGGATTGGCTACTCCCTCTGCCACCAGCCAATGTGCTCTGTGGGCCCCACCATGATGTATGTGTTTCATCCATGCCTTCCATCTATGTTTCTAGATCAATTTATCGTACGAGACCAAAAATGAGGTATATCCCAATCTCAAGTGGACCACATTACAGGAATCAGTGTTGGATGAACATAGATCATTAAAAACTTTTTGGGGGCCATAAAAGTTTTGGATCAAGCTGATCTTTGTTTTTTCCCTTCATCTGGGTCTGTATGACCTAATCAACAGATTGTATGTGAAATAAACAGTACAGTGGGGCTTAGGGGGATTTTAATGGTGGATATCCAATCGCTATTGTTTTCTTGTGGTGTGGTCCAACTTAGATTTATATCCCTCAAATTTTTGGGATCAAGATCTAAATGATCTGTAAAAATGGATGAACGGAAGGGATGAAACAGATACGTCATGGTGGGCCCACAGAGCACCAACCACCAGCCACCGGGCAGGTGGCAGGGGGAGTAGCCAATCCGTTACCCTTTATGTGACTTGCGAGCCACGTTAGCATGGCTGATAGAGGACCGTCCAATCAATGTAGATGGGTTCGGATCCCAACATCAAACGGTCAACTTTCTTGTAAGCATTGCAGCTAACTTTATCTATAAAGCCCAAAACCAAGGTATTTGATTGGACTGTTAAAAGATGTGGATTGATTGAACGGTAGATATAGGTTAATACACAATATTTCAGTGTATAAAACCCATTATGAGGTAAAATACCAAAATTCCTACCACTCATTACGAAAGATTAAAAATCACTAAAATTAGATAAAATACACACAATAATGCAATCTGGGTCATTGCATTTAATCTTGTTTTTCCCTCATTTTGCTAGAAAGAATGGTGTTGCTAGAGATATACACCAAAACAAAGGCCGAGTAACAAGATCCCAACCGTCGAAATTACGAGAGAAAAAGAGAAGTCAAGGAAAAAAAAAACCTGTAGTATATATATAAATGCAGTAGACATTTTTTTTTTCCTTTGAAAGAGAGAGATTGAGCCGTCCCCGCCAATATCACTTGATAACACCAGCACCACTTCACTACATACTAAGAAAAAAGACGGAGATGATACACCATGATTCGGTGTATGCGCCTTCTACCACCAACCCATTTCTCAGAAAAGCCATTGAAGAAGAGTAGAATGCTCTTGAGAGAGATTTTCATGGCAGCCCATGTATTACAAGCTACCACCACCTCCACCATATTCCTTCCCTTCTCCAGCTGAGAATAGCTCTCTACCGACACCAGAAAATCAAGAAAAAAAAGGGCAAGTGAGCAAAATAGCAGACGTTTCATAGGCAATTTATCTTCCCTAAAGACGATGTAGGGGCATTTTGGTAATTTTGTTTCCATTGGCTTACAGAAAGAGAATTGATATATGCACCCACTACTCATTCACAGTAGCAGTATTTTTTTCGACTTATGGTAATTCAATGGTACAGTTTCGTACTGCTTTACGGCAAAAGTAAGAAAAAAGAGTGCGAATAGCAATGAGAGGGTGTGTAAATAGCCTTTTCCCATTAGAACAGGTAGGATGTATACCTCGGGAGCACCTGTAACTGTGCTCCACGGAAGTAATCAGAGCCGGTCGCTCGGCAAGGAATGCACTGCCATGGTTGAAGCCATCGCTAGAAAACAACCCATTCGGACAATCCAAACCATTCAAACAAGTGAAAAACTCTATAAACAAAAAAATCAAAACAAACGATGCCGCGTACACACATTTCGGAAAACTGTAATCTTTGGCTGTGGCAAATCCATGATGGCCCACGTATCCCAAGGAGCACAGCTTTTGGTTACTCCCGAGGTGTACCGACCCTTTCCCGCTCTCTTTTCCTCGGCATTGTGGAAGAAAATAGCGGTAGTCTATCACGTTGTTCAAAGTAGTGGTGACTCATCTATAGACATGATCGCGCACATGCACTTCAATCCAAACCGTCATATATCATATGAACGGCTGGAACTAAGATGGAAAGAGATCAAAATCCGTTTGGGAAAAAAAGAGATGGTGGTGAACCATCAAGTCCAACCCAGCTGCCTTCGAAGCTTTCGATGGACCTCTTTTGTATCTACTGGCTAATCTGAGGAAAAGTGATGGGAAGGCCAGCGTCTGCAATCTGCATTGGCAATCAAGGAAATGTTGTACGGCCACGGATCATACCGAGAACCAGAAAGGCTAGATTTGTAGAAGCAGCAGATGGGCTTTGCCTGCCACGTTTAGCATCACAATTACGAAAATGCCCTTGGGACAGGATCACGTGATCCAGATCCCAAAAGCGCTGTGGGGCCGAAGTGATCAAGATGACAAAAGGTGCCCATCATTGGGCCCACCTAACTTATGAACGGGTTGGATGGCGTATAAATATCAAAGTGGGCCAAGGAAAGTTCCAGGCGTCCCACATTGTTGTTTCCTGCTGTGTGGCCCACTTGAATTTTGGATCTGCTTGATTTTTAGAAGCATCAACTAAAATGAGGCCGCCAAACTGATAGACGAAGTGGATGACACACCAACATTATGGTGGTAAAGTTACACACCTAAAATAATGTTTGAACAAAACAAATCACTTGTTTGTCGAAATAAAACCATTGAATTTTTTTCATTTTTAACCGTCCAATAAAAATTCCCATCAATCCGACGATAAGATGAACGGATAGGCCTAATTTTTGGTTCATCACACATCTAAGTTAAGAACAAAATTTAGACCGTTTAATTTGAATTATTTGTTTGCCATGCAAGCAATATCTAAGTTAGGAATAATTACAAGCGTATCATTCACCACGCAAGCTTTTCTCTTTCGTAAAAGGGGCATTTTAGTAATTTTAACAAAGACAGAAGAGTACTCCGGAAATCCGGATTTTACGTATCCAAATATCAGAAAGACGCATGCGCCGTGGCTGAGTTCTCTTTGGACAGGTGCAGCTGAGGATCACAAGCATGAATACGCCGGTTTGCGTACTTAGTAAACTATGCGGGCCCACCATGATGTACGTGTCTATATCAACGCCGTCTATCGGTTTTAGACGATCATTTTATTGAATGAGTTTCGAATTGAAGCATTTCCAATGCTCAAGTGAACCACACCACAGAAAAATTAGGTATAATAAGGTACACCATTGAAACCCACGTAGGGTCATTTGTCATCCAACCTGTTAAAAAGGTCACGTAGAGATGGATGGCGGGAAAACATAAATATCCGCTTGATTCAAAAACTTCCACGGCCCTTCAAAAAACTTCAACGGTAGGTATTCAGTTCCCACTGTCTCCTTATGGTGTGGCGCACCTAAGCTTTCGATGTACTTGTTCATGTCCTAAAAATTAGCCATTAAAGGATGGATGGCGCGGATGAGATGCATGCATTAAAGTGTGCCCCCACAAAGTTTACTCAGGGGAGTTGAGTGATTGGGGCACATCTTTTTATGATATTAAATATGAGTCATATGTGTTGGAAAATTTACATAATAATATTTTTTTGGTAAAATATGGAAACTTAAAATGTAAATTAAACTAAAATAAGGACAGGCTAAAGTACATCTGAAACACTTTCCTTGAAGGATTACTCAAAGGATTACTCAAGTGAATTGAGTATACTTATAGGTTACAGGCAAACTACTTCTAGGATACGACGAGCCTAGTGTGGGTCTGCGTTTAGCAAACACAAAGGCCTACTAAATAGAACTATGTTACACACTATCTGGCAGAATTACAATAAAGAAAAATCCCAAAAGAGAAAAAGAAAAGAAAATATATAATTTAGATCACTACACTAGTCAGCTCTTCAGTCACTGGTTCAATTGAACCGTTCTAGACCACACCGTTGGTCTGTTCTTCAAGTAAAGGTTCAACTCTTGCTGTCTTGCTGAAATCACTGGAGTATAGAAGAGAAGTGTTGGGCTATCTCAGTTCGTATGAGTCTGCTAGAGTGGGTTAAGAGATGGTTTGGAAACTCATCCAAACCCTCATTTTATAGGCTATGGTGGCTAGGGGTTATGGTCTAGGGAAATAAATCCTATGACCATTTTCTACCCATTGGAAAAAATTAATACTCCACCTGTTTATTTAGACCGTTCTCCATGTAGGACTATTCCCAAAACATGGGCCATTAAATATATTGTATGTTGACTTTTTATGAGAGAATTTGTCCTAGTTTTCTCATAGTTTTTTTTTTTTTCTAGGCAAATGGCTAGGTGCCATGCCGTAGGTTTTTATGAATTGGACCTTACACTAATGGCATAGGCATCTTACCAAATCTGCTACAACAACTCTTTTTTCATTCCATTATCTATATATATATATATATATAGGACTCTCATTCGAAAATCCTCTAGATTTCATTCAATTCATCCATCCGCCTTAGCCAGTTTAGTTGTTGAGTTCGCTACTGTTAACACGTCTCGCTCAAGGTCGCGAATGAGTGAAGTGCAAAGTGCGCCACTTGCGCTATTACTTTAGAACTTGTTACCACATCAAAAGCATATTCACATGCCCACGCCCACTTACCACTAGCCCGAGCCAGACTTGGAACATACAACCAAATAAACCCGAATGAATCCATAATCCCTGGACTAGGTAAGCAAATATTATAATACTCCACTGTTTTCATTTAAACTACAAAAAATTCTTCTCTTTTTCCAATGTAGGACTATTCCCAAAACCATGAAAAATGTGTTTTTTTCAAACACTTTTTATATATTATATATATTATTTTTTATTTTAAAATATATTTATAAAATCAATATTTTATAACAATATGTAGAATTTGTCCATGAGAGTTTTCTCATAGTTTTTTTTTATTTATCTAGGGGTAAAGAGCATAGGGTGTCGTACGGGGGAGGGGTCCGTAGGTTTTTATGAATTTGGTCCCGTGGGAGTTATGCTACTTGTGAGATTGGTCGCTACTGTTGAGTAAATCTAACCTACCAAATCCTTTGCGATTGAAAGGGTGCTTAACACACCACATAGTCTATACAATGACTTCCATTCCATTATATATATATATATATATATATATATATATATATATATATATATATATATATATATATATATGAAAAAATCTTTCTGCTATTTAGTGAAAAAAGCTCTCTATTCATTTTCTGTTTTATGAGTTTTTAGTTGTTGAGTTCATCACTGTGTTAACTCAATGCTTTCGAGTTAAACTGCAAGTGGTTTGAGCCTATGTACAATAAGTGCACCGCCATGTCATAATCATTATATCCTAGAGGTCTATTACTTTAGAAACTTGTTGTACTTGAGTCATTGTCCAAAAGGAGCATATTCAATTTCAAGCCGAGTGACTCACATCTTACCTCGACTCAATTCTATAAGTATTCTATCTCATTTTTTATTTTTATTTTTATTTTTTTTTAATAATCTATTTGATTCAACCAAATAGTCCAACAGACCCAACCCGAAGTGGTTCTGAAATAGTCCTGACCCGAATTTAGACCTGACTCGATATTGAGTCCAGGATGTCTGACTTAATCTGAGTCCGAGTCTGGCCTGTACTAACGTGCATCGAGTCCAACCTAATCACAAGAACTAAGTCAGGTCGAGTTAACCATTTTCATGAGGTTTTAGAGTTTAGAAATGGCTCAGGCCAAGCAAGCCCAAATGTACCATAGTCAACCTAGGTGCACCTAAGACAGCCCAGACCAAATTAAAGCACACAACCCATTCTAATTTCTCCATTCAACTCTACCCAACCCCAATTTTGCAAAACTCCCAAATTCGAATACCTTAGCACGATGTATTTCACGAGAATAGATGAAAAATCATGAAATAGAAATCTTCTCGACTAAAAAATTAACTTAGTTGATTTGGATAGCTGGGTGACTGTCAAGGGTCGACGGCGAGCAAGTGGGTTGGATGGAGTGGACAAGCTGCTTAGCTGAGACGAGCAGCCGAGCTGGTGGTTGTTGGGCCGGGACCATTAAGTGCGAGAAATGAGGGAAAGAGTAGAGAGAGAGAGAGAGAGAGAGAGAGCAGGGTGACTCGGTGGTGGTTGGTGGCTGACGGGCCCGGGATATTTTGACACTCATGCTACACTTCACAATACGTAGTTTAGAGAGGTCGGGTTTGGTGCGACAAATAGGTTAAATTATTTTTAGTTACATATACATATATATACACACACACACTATACTGGAATCCGAGCGGAATTGGATTTCAGATCAAGTCAAGTCAGTACTAAGTCGGATTTTAGGTCGGCCGAATTGAGTTAAGTTACTAGGTGACTTGCACTCGACTCGATTTGAGTTTGGGCAAGGTCTACTCAAATTAGATAGACTCACCAACTCGGTTCAGATCCGTCTGAACGTGTTTGCCTAGTCAATTCATACCGTGCCCAACTCTTATAAATCTTCCGACGCTCAACATAGGCCAACGAACCGAGAACATTGACGGAAAGAAAACTTTCAACGGCTTAGAGTCATCATTGGAGCATGATATAATCATGCGTGGCTAAGGAGCTCGTGGGCGATCCTTATCGTTCATCTGCCGGGCTGCACAACCTATGTCCTGGCCTGAAATTCAGGACGGTACACACCATCCGGCGGACGGCGTATTTTCGAGGAAATGAAGGGCATAACAATTGAGCCACCCAAAACAAGAATGGCCCACCTGATGACTGGACCAGCTGCGGTTCCTGGTCATTGATAGTGCGCAAGGACTACCAATGAATGGCCCACATGTGGAACAAACTTGCCACGTTGGCATGTTCGGTTGGGTGGCGTAGGACACCACACAATCCGGTCCTGCTGCGTTCGAGCCAGACAACACTGCATCAATCCAGACGTCCAAATAGCCCCACTATGGATACAGCATACGAGGAGATGGTAGCTAATGGACAGGTGGCTGGTTGAAATAAGCCATTGGCGTCCGAACGAAAAGATGAAATGGCTAGTAGCGTACTATCATCAATCAATCAGCGGTCTTGTACAAGCTTCTCAGGTTTCAGGTATGGTGAGCATGCACGCGCGTTTCACGTACGTCGTACCACGTGGAAACAATATCTCATCAGTGCTTCGACACGTGCGTCCTGGATTCGCACGGTTGGTGTATCCATGCCGAACACATCAAGCGGTGGCGTTGGCATCACCACATAATCCGGGTCCAGACCGCGGGATCTCATCGGGCGTGGATAGTGGGACCTACCTTACAATGGTCCCTTCGCTTCAGCCAATCCGACCCGCCCAGCTTTATTGGGTCCCATCCGAAATAAGTGGGCACCGATTCCTTGAGCCATGGATGCCAGTTGATCACTTTCAAGAGGAAGTCAACAAATCGAAGGTGAGTAGAGAAATAATGCCGGCATTGCTGACAGCCACGGTGCTTCCGTGAAGAGCGCGGACTGGGTACTACTACGCCCGTTTCAAGCTAGGTATGGACAGGGGCCTTGAGAGGCCACCGTGATTCATGGGTTTCATCCACACCGTCCATCCATTTTGACATATCATTTAAGAAAAACGGTCCAACAATAAGGCAGATCTAAGGCTAAAGTAGACCACACAGTGGGAATTAAACAAGTACCGTTGAAAACTTCATTGGTCCACAGAAATTTTGGATCGAGCTAATTTCTGTGTTTTACCTTCGTCCACGTGTACCTGACCCTATGAACGGATCGGATGGAAATTAAACATCATGGTGGGCGCTAGGAAGGTTTCAACGGTCACCCACTGCTTCCTATGGTGTGGTCCACTTGAGCTTTGGATTTGCCTCATTTTTGGGTTCCTATCCTGAAATGATATAGAAAAATGGATGGACGGTGTGGATAAAGCCGATGCATAGAAGTTGAACACGGTAGAGCCACGTGGCTATATCACACGTGGCAGGATTACCTTTCAATCAAGATTGCCCATCCGGTGGGACCACTATGGATAGAAAACGATTCATCATATGTCATATATGCATTGATCAGATGACCCTATCCATCTGACCAGTGGGCTTCAAATGGACGGTGGTAGTCAAAGGACGGCAATAAAGAAAAACAGATAATGGTCAGCATCAAGTGCTGCTGGAAAGTAAAGATAAGTAATTGCTACGGTCCGACAATAACTCTTATTTCCCATACATCACCCATCGATGATGAGGTCCACTAGTTGGACAGCTCAGATAGAAGAATAACCGGCCACGTGACTTTAGTCATCTGGTGCTGGGCCGTAACATGCAAATAGGCAGGAGAAAGGTAACCACTCTTTGCCGTCCATTTAATACTCACCTACTGGATGGATAGGATTGTCAGATCCGTGAGACTTTTTACGGTGCGGATTTCGCCACATATACGCCATTTCTAAATGGTGATTAAGTATCACCGTACACTAGCCCTACAGTAGCTGCTATCCAGATAAATGAATAGGTACTTTTGTCTCTTCCTCTTGGAAGAGAGGCTCGAGACGATCAACAACAGCTCCAGTGGTAGCCAAACACGGAATGTCTGACGGAGTGTCAGGACCAGGACAGAGAGTGACTAGGAGGCGCGTGTAATGAACAAAGGGCTTCACATCACACGTGTCTATATATCACACGAGTGAGTGATCGTGACCTTTCAACATGTAGGTAGACCTACGATCATAACATACTGTAAAAAAGACAGGCCCAGTCATCAGTCAGGCCACAACGAGAACATAACTGCTCATCTTTGCCTACACGTATATCTTTCGTGTAGAAGCATGGACGGCCTGATAAGTGCATGCTTTAAATATCATGCTTCAGATCTTAGGCACGTGTGCAATGCTGGTGTGGGAGCCGCGATGCTCAACTTTCATCTCAGGCGCGTGAGCACGCGAGAGCGGAGAAAACCGAAATACTGCGAAAGACAGATATCTATGCCCCTGGTTCAGCTTTGGGGAGTTATTTGATACTCTGGTTGCGTATGACGTTTGATACACAGGTACTTATAAATTATACACATGGCATATGTTCTATCAAATTAAAACCGACTAAATTGAGAAACAGGTTTCTTTAAATAAGAGCATTGGATATTTTTCATTTTAACCGTCTAAAATGAGGCCTATAATTTGGACGGTTTAGATTGAAATACTCGCTAACTCCGTAGGAGAGCTGTTGGTGAGGCCCACCTTGGAGGCAGAAGAATTTAAAATTCTAATCCCTTGCCAAACGAGCAATGTGACACGTACGTGCGAGATCTGGACTGTTGATTTGGTGTACCTTGCCTGGTTTGATGTAAGGCTGAAAAGGGAAGCGGATTGGCTGGTGTACCTCACACCAGCTATATAGCTGCCGTAGGTACGTGTCGTGCGAAGACGAGCACCGACGCTCGAGCTCCGAGTTGTACGAACGGTTCAAAGGAGATCAAAGTTGTATGAGCCCCACAGTGATGTATTTATTATATCTACACCGTTCATCTA
Source organism: Magnolia changhungtana (assembly GCA_030180095.1). Taxonomy (NCBI): domain Eukaryota; kingdom Viridiplantae; phylum Streptophyta; class Magnoliopsida; order Magnoliales; family Magnoliaceae; genus Magnolia; species Magnolia changhungtana. Next base: position 3,117,088 of record JASAUF010000547.1, on the reverse strand, counting down.
TTTTTAGAGATCATTTTAGACCATTATCCAAAAAACGAATCATATCCAAAGATCATCTGGACGACACCACGAATAGCAGCGGAGACAATTATTTGAAAAACAAATTTCATATCGATCCAAGACTTCCATGACCCCAAAAAGGGTTTCAATGTTAGACGTTCACTCGCTACTGCTTTTTGCAGCGTGGTCCACTTTATAATTAGATCCGTCTTATTTTTAGTCGCAACCCTTAAGACGAGCTGGCCAGATGGATGAACGGTTTGGATATAACACATACCTCGTGATCAGAACCCACAGAACTTGCTAACGTCGATACAGCAGCTATATAGCTGGTGTGAGGTACACCAGCCAATCCGCTTCCGCTGAAAATAGGCAGTCCATTCATTTGGTGGACTGCACTTGTAAGAGATCAATCCTATCAAACCGTCTACTTTTTGGAAAATCCTAGCATACCTGATTTCCGGATCAGCCGGATTTTAAAGCTACAGTACATCCATGGTCTGGCCCACTTGATAAACGGCCTGGATCATGTGCACGACCCGATCCTTTTAGAGCCATACCCACGACTAGCCTTCGGAATTCACAGAAAATTAAAAAGAGAGAAGAAACAGTATATCACCTGGAGTTAAAAGTCCCTCTATCTGAAGCAGTCCGTTTCAGAATTCTCAATCCAACGGTCAGGATTCAACCTCCAATCTAGCGAAACAGACATCGGAATGAGAGAGAGAGAGAGAGAGAGAGAGAGAGGTTCTTTTCTTGGAAACACGAAAAGGGCTGGGTGACTCGCAGGAATCCTTGAATTGGTTGTCCTGAGGACCACCTCTACTGGGCCCTACCCACAGTGATCCCATCCATTCATTTCCCACCAATTTCACTAACCGATAAACTCCACCATGGCTTACAAACTCGGGGCCAAAACAAGAATACCGACGGTTAGGATTACCCGGTTGGATGTGACTGTGTATTGTGGTACATCCATGGAAGAGGCCACAACTGAACGGATCCGATTACCAGAGTGCAGACATTCTAGGATAGTCCCGCGAACCACATCTCTAATAGCCCTATATCTATTTTCTAATCTACAAAATGCAGGAAAATCACGAAAAAAAAAACGGAGATAGAGAGCATTCATTCATACCTGCCGTCGATTCCCTTCAAGAAATCGAAACGCGTGTGATCGTTTTCACCATCAAATGCCGATCTCAGAGGTTTTTCCACGCAAAAATCGTAGCATTTATAGCTCGCTATGCCGGACTGAAAGCACGTTTTGAAGCGGATAAAACCCTAGGATTTCTCGCTGCTTTTCCTCCTCCAAACGCCAGCTTCTGTCGCTCTTCTGAGAAAAATCTCCAATGCTGTTCGGATGAACTCTTCTGTCATCCACCTCGAAGAAATTCCTTATCAGCTCTCTCTCATGTGCGTGTGAGAGGCATGCATACCTTTTAATCCAGGTGCCGCTATTCACACGCACCGCTGGCCTCATACGCACCGCTCTTCACACGTATCTTTACAAGAAGCGCACGTGCCAACATACTTGAGTGTTTGGACCATCTGAGCCGTGCATAAGGTGGTCCCCACCGTTAAAGTGAACGTCCGCATCTCCAAAAAGAACAGATGACCAGCAAAATGGGTCTTTTTAGTCCAACCGGCTGGACCACAGGTTACTGTCCACCTAGGTTATCACTTTCAACATGTGCGTGCAATATCAACCATTCCAATATGCTGCCCCACAGCTCACCTTTTGCAAAGATCAGCCGTATATCCCCAATGCTTTGTATTTTTTTCTATTTATCAACAGCTGGAGATTGCTTGCCATGGTGTAGCCCATCAAAACATGGGGAAGCGGATTGGCTGGTGTACCACACATCAGCTGTATAGCTGTTGTAGGTACGTATCGTGCGAAGACGAGCATTGACGCTCCTCGAGCTCCGAGTTGTACGAACGGTTCAAAGGAGATCAAAGTTACACGGCCCTACAGTGATGTATCGATTATATCTACACCGTTCATCTATTTTTAGAGATCATCTTAGAGCATTATCCAAAAAACGAATCGTATCCAAAGATCAGTTGATAAGGTCACGAGGACCTGAATGTGGAGGAAAAACAAATTTCATATTGATCCAAAACTTTTTTTACTCAAAAAGGATTTCAATGGTAAACTTTTAATCCCCCGCTGTTTTTTTGCAGTATGGTCCACTTGATAGTTAGACATATCTTATTTTTCATTTCAAGCCTTAAAGACAAGCTAACTGAATGGACGAACGGTTTGGATATAACACATACCTCATGATGATGAGACCCACTGAGCTTGCTTACGTCAATACAGCAGCTATACAGTTACTATGAGGTACACCAGCCAATCCGCTTCCAGGGGCTCATCTTTTCACCAAATGGGAACACGTGTAATAGGTGGTAATTGGTCTGAGTTGGTGGTTAATCTTAGGTTAGGGAGGGTGTATTACATGCATACAACAAAATCCCTCTTTTCCTAATGAAAACAAAACTATATGAGCTTTTTCGTGCCAAGAGGATGCGGATTGCGTCCTACTCCGCCTTTTTTGGCCACGAACGAGCAAGTTATGTGAGTGGGCCTACCGTGATTTATCTGTTTATCCGTGCCGTTCATTTCTTTTCTTTTGGCATATTAAAATGATAAGCATAAAAATAAGCAGATCTAATGCTCTAGTGGACTTCACCAAATATAATTCTTGCATTTAATGCAACTGGCAATTAATGCTTTCTGCTAGGCTTATTATTTTGTGTGGTACACTTGAGCATTGGATCTGTTTCATTTATGTGCACATGCATTAAAATGATATGGGAGAAAGAATGGACGGCGTAGATAATCAGATACATGACAGTAAGCCTACTCACAGAACGCAATCCGCGCCTGTGCCAAGATAGCCATTATGTTTTTAAATTTTAATTCTTTTTTCTCTGAAAGGGTATTTTAATTTTCCTGGGATAAAAATGCCTCTTGACTTTCTTTTCGTACTTTTGTTTATCACTGCTCTCCGACTATTTCTTTGTTTATCACTGCTCTCTCCGACTATTTCTTTTAGTAGTGATGATCTTTTGTACGTGCTTTCTAAGAACTTTCTTTGGCAAAAACTATTTATCCGAGGAAAATTGATTTTATATTTATTTGAGAAAAAAAATTAGAGAAAATGAGATTAAAAAATATTATAAAAATTTTTCTTTTAAAAGATGGATTCTTCTTTTTTCTTTAAAATTTTTTTGCCAAGAAACGGAAGTAGTTAAAAAAAAGATATTAAAAATTTTACTTTTAGAAATAAAAGATTAACTTTGGGCTTACTTTTAAAAGGTCACTTGATGTTCAAATGAGATAATTCCACTCTTATTTGAAAGTGTGTCACATTATCATCCTAAAGAGTCCAAAATCGCCCTGATTCGACTAATAAGGAGAGAGTTACAAGCATTTTTGTGAGATTGTGCATACTAGAACAATAACAATCATTCATCATGTGCAACAATAGCGATCACTCATGTGTAACAGTAGCGATCGCTCCTTTATTATAACAATGATCTCTCATTTGTCACAATAACAGTTAATGCTATTGATGGAGTTTTTTCCCCGTCTTCGACCAGTCCTGAGCCCCGCTCGACCGGTCGTGGGAGGCGCTCAACCGGTCGTAGGTTCGAGCCCTGGCACGACTCAAAATCCAGCGAGTTCGTGCTGTTTTTTCTCGGAGGCTAAGACCAGTCGAAGGTGGGCTTCAACCGGTCGTGGACAGGCTTCGACCAGTCGAAGGTTACGTAGTTTGTTCCGCGATTTTGCGCGAAACTGCGGATTTGAGTCCTTTCACAACCAGGATGCGAAAAGAAAGTTTCCTAAACTATAAAAGGGGTTGCCTAGAGTTTTCTAGGTATCACAAGAGAATGCAAGAGGGTTTCCTAAAGCTTTACAAGGGATTTGCTAAAGGGTTTAGGGCTATCAAAAGGTGAGAGAGAGAGAGAGGAAGAGAGAGGAAGCTTATAGAAGGGAGGTTCTGCTCGTGGAGGTTATCTACTGTGCAATTTATATCTCAGCATTTCTATGTCCTCGTCATCGATTAGATCTCTCTGTTTTCTCTATTTCTCTCATTGTTTATCCACTCCTGCGTGAGTGAAGAAGGTTGTAACGTTCTACTTCATAGTGGATTGTTGATCTGGACGAGGTCCCGTAATTTTTACCTCTTTGAGGGTTTTCCACGTAAAAATCTCTTGTGTGGTGTGTGATTGATGCATTGATTGTTTTCATTGCTTTATTATCCATAATTCTGGTTTGTTCTGGAGAGCTAGATCCTAAGGTTTTGTGCAAGGCCCCCAACAACTGTAACAAAACATGGATCATTGTTGTTAAAAAAATGTCGTAACTTCCCCGTTGCTAGTTGGATCAGTGTGATCTCTGGCTCATTTGAAATATAATTCGAAAATCTTTCAAATAGGACTAGAATAATCTCATTTAAACATTATTTAAATTTTCAAAAATGGTTCCAAAATTCAGCTTTCGGCAAATGACTCATCATTGTGTAATCTTTTAAAGAAAGAAGAATAACACATCTTCTAAAACCGAAGTTTTTTATATATATATATATATATATATATATATATATATATATATATATATATATATATATATATATATAACTTTCGTCTCATTTGATCAGACTAATCAAGACAAATTATTGTAGAGTCGATGTTAATCAACAAAACCAACCGACCCAAGCTACTTTAACCTAAGATTCTTTCTTCCCAAGCAAACTCATATAAATAAAATTTTTACAAAAAAAAAAAAAAGAAAAAGAAGAAAAACTCATCTTCTAAAAGTTGAGTTTTTGCTCTCTTTTCTTTTCTTTTATATATTTATTGGTAAAGGATTCTGTAGACACCCCACAATCAAAACATGACCACATGGCTTGATAACTTTTGTCGGCCCTCGATCCAAGTGGGTACACAGCTAAAATTGTCACAGAAAGGCAACCAACGATTTGGATTACGCCAGGGTTAGCCCAACATCATGTTGAGCGCCAACTTTTTGCCCAAAGATTGTGGTGCCAGAGCCAGCTTTGCACAAAGACGGTGGTGTCACTGCCGTCTTTGGGAAAAAACTGTTATACACTCAGTTTTTATTGGCCCAATCAACGCACTCCAACTTTGGCTTGGCTCATGCGTTGGACCAATCAATTACTTACCTTTTGGTTCGGTTTACACACATTTTGATTCGGTTTACAAGAACCTAGCTTTCAAAACTAATACACAATTCGACTGATGAGTTGTACCAATCCTCTATTCACATTTTGATTCAGTTTACACAAGCCTATCTTTAAGATGAGCCTGAGGTTTGGGTGATGAGTTGGACCATGACAAACGTTCTGGTTCAAGTTGCACGAGCCTAGTTTCTGTGACGAAGCAATGGCTCGCAAGAGCCGACCCTCCTCAAATCTTAACATCAGGGCTCTCCAAAAATGCCTATAAATGGTGGTGCTTTCCTTAGGAATCCAGGAAGGAGTAAGAGGTTCAAAGAGTGATAAGAGAAAGCTCCAAGGAGCCAGGGGCGAGAACCTGAAGAGAGTTTTAAGATAGAGAGTGATAGCTTGTCTGACTGTCTATGATTCTGAAACAGAGACAACGACAGATACTTCGACTCTCTATTCTCTCGATCTCTTATAGTCTTTCGACTTCTTTAATTCTATTTCAACTTCTAAGCCAACATTATATTCTTGATTTATTCTTTTTCAGTCTATATATTCCAAATCCTCTGCTTTAATCACCTGAGATAGTAGATTCTTCTCTGAAATCATGTAAAGTGTGCTTTACAGTTGCCTCTTTTTAAGGATATTTTGTATCAAAAAACGTGATCTAAAGGAGTAACTGGAAAATTTATGCTTTTTCTTTTTCGTATTTATATACGAAAATCCCTCTTCTACCATACAACCTCGGAAAGTAGAGACTGTGTTTCACACTGGTGATAAAAGGATGTCTAACCTCTTCCTTTTTTGTAATCGAGGCCCTTACTCAGAATCCACTATGCAAATCTATCCAAGGGTCACTCGAGTCAAGAATTCTTCCATTTTCATAATTTCTAGGCGATTTTAATGATTCTAACCAACTATGGATTCTAGAGCCTATTTTGGCTACTAACGACTCTGATCAATATATGGACACGTAGGTTGCATGAGGTATTACGAATGGTATAAGTATAAATATTATTAACTTCTCTTCTTAACCCCTCCGTGAGGTTTGACAAAACGGTAGTGAAAAATAAAATAAAAAATTAGAACTCCCTGTCCCCTCTGGGGCACGTCTCAGGCCTGACCACCCTCTTCACGGTCTTAGCTATGTGTAATATCCTAGAATTTCGCTATTTAGATCTCAAAAATCATTGAAATTTTTTTTACTATAATTAGCTTATATTGTCACTTACTAACCCTTAACACTCAATGTTATCCTATACACGGGTATTATCTATAAAGAACCACACGAATTCGGTTAATTAACTATAGGAAGCTAATAAATCCAACCGATCACTTAAACATCGAGTCTAACCTCGTGATTTATTCGTAAGGGGCCCCAAATCTAGCCAACCTATCACTGACTAATCAAGACAAGTTACTATTTAGGAGTCAGATGTTAATTAACAAACCAAACTGACCCAGTTACTCTTTTAACCTAAGGACCAACAATTTAAGGTGATTAGGATTGGTTCACCATTTCCATTAGTTGTGAATAGGTCACACGCTGAACTTAGCTAATCCAAATCCTAATTATCACACACAAAAAATTTCGTAACCCATTTTTATTTCAGAAATTTCCTGATTATCCTAGTAAGCTCTAGATCGCTTGTCAGTGGGCCACTAAACCCGAGACTATGAAAAGACTTTCGTCTTAGTAGGCTTGACGTTCATTACGAGACGTCGAGCCGACCATCATGTCTCAAATCACTCAAATTGGATTCGCAAAGCCAGTGCATGAGATGTGTAAATGCCCTTAGAAACTGTCACGAGCATAAGTGATTTATCTTTATCCGATCTTTACCAAAGTTGTGACTTTTGGACCATTAGATCATTATCTAATTTAGAAAAATAACTTAAGTTAATACCTTACACATATCCGTATAGCCGCGGCCCTGATCGACCATCGGTGACCGTCAAACTGACTTCTAATCATAAGTATCAATCGACGCATTCAAATGGTAGACTGATCATATCCATACGTAAATCATCGCTAGGGCCAACTATCTCACTGCATATATTGACCCATAGATCTTCTAGTCGACCTCATCATTGAAAACACTCTCCCATAAGATTAGTATAATGAAGACCTAGCCCTTAGGACTATTTGCGTGGGACCAACAATCCATAGTGAGTACCAAAGATCCACAGTGAGTATCGATAAACCATAGTAATGTTGGCTGCATATGAGGCTTGGTACACATGCACTTAGTTATGTTATATGTTGTAAAATTAAATTAAATTAAATGGACTAAATAGTGTAACCCACATTAGCTAAGTTGCATTTCTACAATTATATTGGTTAAACATTGATAACCTTTAATTAGTGGACTAATGTTCATTAAATTAAAACCATTGGATATTTTATATTTTAACCATCCATTAAAAGTCCATCATTCTAATAGTAAGGTAATCGAAACAAGATTTATTTCTATTTATGATAAATCTGAACTAAAACCATAACTTGGATAGTTTAATTTGAATTAATAGTATGTCACATATGCAATATTTGATAGCTTACATATCTTCCATGGAGCTGTAATAGAGTATCAAAGTTTTTCTCATACGAATAGCCTTGCATTTCTTTAATGAGTTTTCGGTCTAAATAACCCCGTATTGTGACATGGTCGTGTTAGGAGCTCGTCCTTTCCTAACTTAAGTTTTCGTAGCCCTGAAACCACTTTTTCATTTTTAGAGGATAAAAATGCCCCTCTGCCATAGCTGCACCTCGAACGGCGGATTCTTGTCTTGAAAGGAAAATTGATTTTTGTTAAATAGGACGTGGGCCTTACCAAAAATTGAAATTCATTTCACCTCTTAACTAATCTGATCTGTTCATTTTAATTGGACAACCGTGAACCTACGGTAGGGATTTTTTTTCTATTTTTTGTTTAAAGTTTTTTTTGACTCATACACTATCATTGTGCATTAATTCAAAACTATTTTCTTCTATGTGATCCATTTGTGATGAGTTTTGCCCTCAAATTTATGCCCATGACATGAAATTAAAACCCCCTACATGTATACAGGATAAATTTGCTTCGAGATGACCTAGTGGGCCCCGCATGAGATGTTGTTGGGTTCAAAACATAGATGTCACGCCGTACGAGGCCATTTGGCTATTTCTTCTTCATTTTTTATTCACTTCCTGGGACTACATGAAGGTGAAGCTTCCTCAACAGTTGGTAGTATCATCGGTCTTTATCGAATATTCACAGTCCATATTGAATTCCATTGTTAATATTCATGGTCCTCAATAAAGTACATTGTTAATATCAGCGGTCTATAATGAGTGGTCTTTTATAAATATATACGGTCCATTCATTATAAAAAAGAATAATTATATTAATGAAATAGTAATTACAACACCCGGCCATGCATAAAAATTTTTCATTTTTTGAATCGCATATGAATTTTAGGCCTAGTTTTGGGCAATCAAATGGTGTTCAAATAAGATGATTCTAAAGCCATTTAAAAGTTCATCAAATCCTCTTTTCAACGAGTACAAGATCACCCAAAGTATACTTGTAATGATGGAGTTATGACTGTTTTCGTCGGATTAGTGACCCACACTAAATATCTATAGTTCACAATGAATGATAAACCTTGGGCCCACTTTTAGGTAATTAAAATAGTGTTCAAATGAGATTATTCTAAATCCATTTGGAAGTTCATCAAATCATCTTTTGAATGAGCATAAGATTACCTAAATCGAAAATGTAACGAGGGAGTTATGACCGTTTTCGTGGGATTAGTGACTCACATTAAATATATGCGGTCGACAATGAATGATGAACTTTAGGCCCACTTGTGGATAATTAAATGGTATTCAAATAACATGATTTTGAAGTCATTTGAAATTCATTAAATTACCTTTCCAAGGAGTACAAGATCACTTAAATTATACATGTAACGAGAGAGTTATTGTCATTTTCGTCGAATTGGCGACCTATAATGAATATCTACGATCCACAGTGAATGATGAACTTTAGGCCCACTTTTGAATAATCAATTGGTGTCAAAATGAGATGATTTCAAAATCATTTGAAAGTTCATTCGATTATCTTTCCAATAAACACAAGATAACCCAAATGTAAGGAGTGGGTTATGACTGTTTCATGAAATTACGCGATCTATAGTGAATATTTGCGATCCACAATGAAAATATCAACAGTCTACTCTTAATATCAATGATCCACAATGAATATCAGCAGTCCACTCTTGAATTAATGATTCATATTAAATATCGACGATCTACGCTGAATATCGGTGATTCACAGTGAAAATATCGATGATACACAGTGAATTTGGGCGATCCACAGTAAATATCGATGATCCACCACACAACATTCATCCATTACAACACACTTCCATCTTAATACTTTTCCATTGAAAAAGTTCATCCATTACAACGATCATCCATTATAAAAATTTATCCATTACAATATTCTTCCACACCCTCTTCCCTTTTTATACCAAATAAAAAAACTTAAAAAATAATTATAAAGGAAACCAAGGAAAGAAGAATAAATAAATAAAGAATGAAAGTAAAAAACACCATCATCTCCTCCCATTAAATAATTAAAAAAAAAAAAAAAAAAAAAAAAAAACTAAGGAAGAAGGAAACAGCTAAATAGGCCTTGTGCAAAAGGGCCCTACTTTTGAACCCATTCACATTTTATATGGGGCCCAATGGATTGTCGTGAAGTAAATTTGACCCGTCCACATGTAAGAGATTTTAATTTCATGTGATTCTTTCAAATTTAAGGGCAAAACTCATTACAAATGGACCATACCAAAGGAAACTGTTTAAAATTAATACACAATGTTAATATAGTTATGAGTCACGGAGGACTTTAAATAGAAAATAGAAGAAACCCTATTATAAGTTCATTACCGTATGATTCAGATAAAGCCAAAACCTTGTTTTCAACAGGCTCATCCGTAGAAAAAAACTCCCCTACTTAGACAAGGGCGGGCCATAGAAGGGGCAACTCTAGTATAGTATATTTTTGTAAGTTTAATGGCCAGAAAAACTTAGGTTTGGAATGAATGCTGTTGCCACCGATACGGTAACATTAGGCAGCCTATTTAGACCAGAAAAAAACAGCGACAGACTTTCTTAGGAAGTTTCTGCAAGGATGATGGGTGGGGTCCACCGACATATTTGTGAGAAATCCATTCCGTCCATCCGTGTTGCGAGATCATTTTAGGTGGTGCTACCATTACTTAGGTGGATATAAAACTATAAGTGAACCACAGCGGAGTAAACAGTGGGCATTCAGCGAGAACCGTTGAATTCATTCTTATGACCATAAAAGTTTTGTATCAGGGTACCTTTTGGTGTTTTAACTTCATCCCATTGACAATGACATTATAAACGGTTTGGATAGCATATAAACATCAGGGTGGATCCCAGCAAAGTTTCAACTGTAGGAATTTCTTTCCCCAAATTTCCCTCTCTTGTGTCCCACTTGAGTTATTTACCCACCTCATTTTTTGTCCAACCTCCTAAAATGACCTCGCAAAACGGATAAACGGAATGGATTTATAACAAACATCTCGGTGGGGCCCACCCAGCATCCTTGTGCATGAACTTCCTGCATAAGGCTTTAGCAGGAAATCCGCGTCCAGTCCAAAAAATCCCTTTGTTTAATAGTAAGAATGTGCCAAGCCTACGTGCAATCCAGGCCATACCCAGCGTACAAAGCACCTAAATTCTGTGGGTCCTACCATATTTTATATTTTATATGTAAATCCCATCCATCCATCAGGTAAGAAAGTTTATTTGACATGTTCGTAAAAAACATATCAGCCGCACATAAAAAAAGCTCCCATGTCTCATAAAAATGAGAACTTTGAAAAATTGCTTCTAAAATTATTATGTTTAGACGTTATGGCTCGATTTAATTTTGAATCAGGATGATTTTTGTATATTAAATTCATCCCGGTAAATTAAATCTGATTAGCGGCTTTGATGAAAGAAACACATCATGGCGGCTCTACACTCAAACCTACGGTCGGCATTCCATCTACATTGCTTCCTGTAGTGTGGGCCATCGGAAGGTTAGATCTAGCTGACTTATTTTCTCATATACTAGGATTGAGATTGGAGCCTGATGGACGGAGTGGATTTATATATAAAATATGGTGGGCTCCACAAAGCTGGAGTGTTTTACGCACCAGGTGTTAGAGGAGATTCGGGTCTGATCGTATTAGACCCGGGCTCGCAGTCCGAGTTATGATCAGCAGAATCTCCGAAAAAGAGGTGAACGCCGCAACCATTGACGAAAAGATCAGACGTCCCGTTGACGGTTGGTATGTGACCACGTGGTGGGCCCCACATCCACGCAAGATGTCGTCCGTTCTCTTCTTTTGTCTTCGCTTCTAATTCTTTTTTAGGTTTGCTAGAATACATCCCGACGCATTGAAACTAGATACGTTGGGACTTTAAATTTTGAATTTTGATAATTTTCTAATGATCTGAACCGTTTATATTAACAGTCCCACTTTATGCTGGATGGATAAGAAATAGATACTCTTAAATTAGATTTATGTCAACACTTCAATAAATCAAATCTTTTGATTGAATATGGACGGTCGCGATAACTTTTGTCCAATCAAACTATTTAAATATTCTTTTTATTATAATTTTTTGGGCATCCCCATCCAATAGAAGCCCTATCACGCAAACGGTTTTTTTCATTAAAATAAGCCCAAATCCAACGGATATAATCCCGACGCATCATATAACAATTTGTCGAGATGTACTGTAGCAAATCTGGTTCTTTTGTCACATGCATTGCGGCGAAAAAGATTCTCCACTGCGTCAAAGAAGATCTTTCGACGGTCCATCGAGAAATAGCAAAGTTCGGATTCCGTTTTTTTTTTTTTTCGGTTGTTGTTGCATTTTTCAAGAAGGTATGATTTGGTACATGGGGCTCATATTTTATGGGTGATCTCGACCGTTGATCGAATGTAACATTTTTCATATGGAGATCTCCAATTATCTCGCTGATTAGAAGATCGTAGAAAAGTTTTAACCTTTGGCCATTCTCTGTTGAATGCAGGCCGTTGCTGTATAGTCTATTAACCGTCTATTTGTAGGGTGACGATTAAGAGCCCATGATATTCATATTAAGGAGATTTTTGAAGCATTCTTCATCTACAGTGGTCTTGTCGAATTAACGGTCTGGATCATGGAAAGATGGGCTCTACATGTCTAGAATTATGGGACGTTAGAAACTGTACATTTTCTGAAGCTCAAGACCTTATAATTATACTACGCCATCCAAATTGTGGTTCCTTTATTGATTGAATGTAGCCCAAAAGTCATACTGAATGAGCAATCCTCTCCATCCAATTTGTGGTCATCAAATGGATGTTGATAAGAAAATGATTAAGCCTCCAAATTCAATTGAAATTGTGGTCAACAAGGTTACCTAATGAACACCTTGAATTGGCCTGCCTCAATTTCGACCGTACACATGGCATGTGTTCGGTTCCAGGATTTGTGGATGGTGGCCATTGCCAAAACTGTACTAATCAGGTGATCCAGACCATATGATCGTCCAACTAGTGCTAGTTGAATGTGAATGGTCCACGTGGTTAGGATCATGTGGTCCATTATTAAAGTGAACATTGAAAGAAATGCAGCCTCTCACTTAGCTTTTAAAAATAAGTGTTTTACAAATTCCTGAGAAAGGTATATTTTACCACATAATGCCTCCACGGACTGAAATTAATTGGGATGAAATTATAAAAATGCCCTTATTAATTCGTTTTCTTAAAAAATTGGTGAAATTCAAGACTTGTAAGCCCACATGGTATGTGATGTATGATGTGGAACGGATACATTTCTAACATGGTTGAACTATAAGAAGACCAAACAGAAGTAGAAGTAGTTTTCATCATATCCAGCTCCAGTCCTACCTAACACACAACTTATCAATTAATCTTCATAGGCTATTCGGGATTCATCAACCTGCATAATGGGTTGCATTTGCTTTTTAATGAGAAAACACATGCTTCTAATTTAAAAACAAAATTTTAGAAATAAAAGTACTATTTTTAGTAATTTCTATTTTATAGTATTTTCTTATTTTTATTTTTAGGATAAGTGTTTTTTTTATATCTCTTTTTATGAATTACTTGTAATCATATTAAGAATCATCTAACAACATTTATCTAAACTTTCTAATTTTGATAAATTATGATTTAGATGAGTTTTACTATTTTAAATAATTTCAATTATGATTAGAATTTTGCTATTGTGGGTAATTTCGAATTAATATATATGTATATATATATATATTTAGTGGTGTAATTGAGAAATCATACACAATATACATTATTCAATAAAATATTTGAGTTTTCTCTTATTATTTCATATGGAGTATTTAAAAATTACATTGTGAATTCAAAGTTTTGCTTACTTGAGAAAGACGGTGATCTTCCTCTTCACTTTTTCATGTTCTTATCTGCATCACTATGTGTATAACACCCAATCTCTTAAACTAATTAACGCACCACACCATGGCCATAACATGAAAAAAATATCAGCTTAATCAGACCATCTAATAGGCTACACTTGAATTGAGATATTTTGAATGATGTATATTATTTTTATGTATTGGCCCACCTTATGGTTAGACTAGCTAGATTTTTGGTTCATTTAATAATATTATTGGTGTGCATCTATCAGACGGATTGGATGTGATACATACCACATGGGTCCCACAACTTTCGATTTTCCACTTTGCTATGAAAAAATAGCAATATCCCTTGCTATAGGCACTAGTTTGGTAAAATCCAATTCCTTAAGAAAATCTTCCCTAAGTGCGTGTTTGATTTTCAGTGGTGGTGTAAATACCCACTTTTTATCTCGAAAACAGTTTAAAAGAATTCTTTTTAAATTGTGGACCCCAATGTGATGTATATGAAAAATCCATTTGATCTGGTCCTTTTAACACAATATTCTAAGGCATGAGCCGAAAAATGAGTCACATTGAATACTCAAATGGCCCACACCAAAAGAAACAGTGGGCCTAAGAAGTTTTTAATGGTAAGTGTTTGATTCCCTTTTTCTTGTGGCGTGGTCCAATTGAGCTTTCGATATGCCTTATTTTTTAGCTCATGCCATAAATTCATCAGGCATAATTAATTAATGATGTGGATAAGCGATACGTATCACGGTGGGACCCACAAATATATTGTGATGGTCTTGATTTTTGTGTCAAAAATGCATCTTATCAAATCAAACATCAGGAAAAGGGAGGTAAATGCGAAGTAATTATTACATATTTTCACAGATATTTGCCCAGCTATTGAAAATCAAACACGCCCTAAAATTCCCTCTAAAAATCAAATCATGCATATTTATTAAACAAACATGCCTATCCTTAAAAAAGAAGCAAAGAAGACTATTAATGCATGATTGTCAATTAAAAGCATCTTAATAAACTTCTTTTGGTGGTTCTATCTAATTATTCCAAAAAAGGGTAATGTTTCATAATAAAAAAAGACAACTACACTAAGAACATAGTTATTTGTAGGTCCTTAGTGCATGATTAACAACACTAAATCCACCGTCAATAACAAGATTATGCCCGCTAATGAAAGCCGATTCATCCGATCCAAGGAACAACGCCGCATCAGCTATATCTCTCGCTTTCAATGTCACTCCATGTAGATTAGACACAGAGTCGCAAATCCGTTCCACATCCGTAGTAATACAACCACTACCTTCGGCAACAAGCTTACTAAATGCACTGCACAACATAGGCGTCGCCACCCCAAATGGCGAAATGCAATTAACCCGAATCCCATACTTCCCGAGCTCAGCAGCCGTCGATCGCACCAACCCCACCACCGCATGCTTCGATATTGTGTAATCATGCACTGCCACCCCCCCTAGAATCGAAGTCACGCTCGCGGTGCATATTATACTTCCGCCCGTGTTCTGGTCCACCATTACGCGGGCCGCATGCTTGATTGCTGCTGCCATGCCTCGCACGTTGACGGCGTAGATCTTGTCGAAGTAAGGCATGTTCATATCGAGTATGCTTCGGGTATCACGTGAGCCACCGATGCCAGCGTTGCTGAACATGATGTCCAGACGTCCGTACGTGGCCAGGGTATGATCGACGGTTGCTTTTACCTGTTCTTCATCACTGACGTCGCAGTGCATGTACGTGGCATGGTTGAGGCCGATAGATGTTGTGAGTTTGTGGCCCAGTTCATCTTGGACGTCCGCGATCACAACTAGGGCTCCATGTTCTGCGAAGAGTCGTGCTGTTGCTTCGCCGATTCCACTCGCTCCGCCGGTGATTATGGCTACTTTTCCTTCTAACCTGAAGAGTTTAAATGATTTTTCATGGCTATCTACTCCTGGCCCGAGTGACCCCTCTAGTACCGACGTGTGGGCCCCACCGTGATGTATGTGTTTTATCCCTACCGTCCATCCATTTTTTCAGTTCATTTTAGGGCATGTGTCCAAAAATTGAGGTAGACCCAAATCTCAGATGGACTAAACCACAGGCAGACAATGATGATTGAATGTCCACCATTAAAAACTTCTGGAGGGCTACAATAGTTTGAGATCAAGCTGATATTTGTGTTTTCCCTTCATCCAGGTATAGGTGACGTAATAAACAGGTTAGATGGCAAATAAACATTAAGGTGGGCCTTATGAAAATTCTAATGATGGGTGTTCAATCAACACTGTTTCCTATGGTGTGGTCCATCTGAGATTTCGATCTGCCTCGGTTTTGGACTCATGTTATAAAATGAGCTGGAAAAATGGATGGACGGATTGGATAGAACACATACATCATGGTACGGCCCACAGCACCGACCAATAGTGAGATTTCAATATAGGAGGGATGACTACCGAATCCGAGTCTGCTCATCCGCTGGTTGGAATGGAAATGAAAATACGTGGATGGTTGTGCGGTTGATGAAGCCAGTTACCACATAACTGGCAGACCTTACTGTAGATGGTCCACGGTAGGATAGCCTGTCTGATGGGAAAATCGCTGCTATCCCATATGTGGCCTTCACACAGACGAGGAAATAATGAAAATTTGGCTGATGGCCTGCATTCAAATCGGATTGCTAGAAATCGTTCGACAGGTGTGACTTTCTGTAACCTGGGCCACCATCTGTAGGGTCCACTAGATGAACTATTTGGATTCACCAACAGCACACAGCTATCCCACTCGTACAGCCATGTGTCTGAACGAACCGGTCAGAAATGAGCTGTATACGAGTCAAACTGAGTCGAACCCGGCACAGCTCAGTCGGCTCGGCCAGAAGCAAACCCTAGCTCAAACTTGGCTCAGCTTGGTCCTCGTGCTTGACTGGCCAGCTCGGCTCGAATCTGTCAACAGCTCGGATGAATTCGAGCTTGTGCGACATTTTCTTAAATATATAGAGTACATCTTCAATTTTCACATAATGCAAAATAATAACAACAGTTTACAGGTATTTCATCAAACACTCAATGGCAATATTAAAATCATGATTTGAGAGCAATTTTACGCATGCAAAGTTTTTTTTTTTTTTTTGTAATAATTTATCTCATATACATTCCTTCCTCGCCACTAGCCAATCCCACAAGAGAATATATGCACCCTTAAAAACAATATTTCATTGAGTCATTTCATTAAACACTCGGCGAGCATCATCGATATCAAAATAACTGAGTCATCGCACTCATTCCATCTGAGTTGAATCGAGTTAAAGTTTGATCCGAGTCGAGCCGAGCTGAGCTCGGACAAGATCGAACTCGGATCGAATTTTTTTCAAACTCCAAAAACCAGCTTGACACGATCCGAATCCAATTTCGATCCGAGACAAGTCAAGCAAGCTGACCGAGCTAATTCAACTCGTGTACAGCGGAAACACCCATAGCATAATTTCACTGTGGGTGATTCTTATCACCATAAGAAGTTGGCCTCACTTGATCTCACCACCACTTAAAGAATCAAAGCTAGGGTGGCCTGCTTAGACTTCTCAATAGGATGATACGTTTCATCCACAATGAAATTTAGCTAAGGGTGTTTCCCATTACAAGACAGTGGAAAAATCACCTGTTCTCGGTGGGGGTAGAGGTTGCCATTGTGCTCCTTAGTCTAATGGATTTAGGTGGTGGAGTTTTCTTTATAGGTTCCTCATCGCTGATTTCAAGGTGAATCCGAACACTTCGTCTCGGTTTCAACGCTTCGGAATCGGTCCGCCTGCAGCACCCGCCACCAGGGACAACTCTGGTGGCAAGGCTCTGTGGGGCCCACCGTGATGACTGTCTTTTATCCACGCCGTCCATCCGTTTTATATAGATTATTTTAATGAATGAGATAAAAATGACGCATATCCAAAGTTCAAGTGGATCACAACATAGGAAATAGCGAGGAATGAATGCATACCGTGGAAAACTTCTTGGAGGCCGCAGAAGTTTTGGATTAAGCTGATATTTGTATTTTCCCTTCATCTAGATCTATGTGACCTTATGAATATGTTGGATGGCAAATAAACATCACCGTGGGCCCTAGGAAGGTTTCAGCGGCGAGTGTCGTTATCCTCACTGTTTCCTGTGGTGTGGTCTATTTGATCATTGGATCTTCCTTATTTTTGAAACTAAATCTAAAATGAGCTGGAAAAACAGATGAACGGATTGGATAAAACAAATAAATAACGAGTGGGTCGCACAGAGTCATGCCACCATGGGTGCTGCAGGCAATCCCCTTCCGTTTCTAGGGGTCGTAGTTAAGGCCAAGAAAAGATATTCTATAGGTGATGCTAATGCGGGTATGCCCGGCCTATTATTTTATTTTGAACCCTCCGGCTTCATGCGGTGACTGGCCAGCTAGAATTGGGCCGGGGTCCTAACTTTGGAAGCCCTCTAATTAAGATGGGGTGGGGTCTTCTCTCAGTAAGGAAAATGTTAACCTGAGGCCCACCTTGTGGAGATCTAGACCATGCATTAGCACTTGCCATCATTGACGGGCATCGTCCAAAAAAAAATCCTCATCAAACAATCTTAACCGTATGATCAATGGACTTCCTTATATTGCACGAGAGAGAGAGAGAGAGAGAGAGAGAGAGAGAGAGAGAGAGAGAGAGAGAGAGAGGGCCATTTGATTGATGCATTTTAACAATTAGTTTACGACAGCTAATTAGGCTGCTAAAATCATCTAATAGAGTTTTTTTTTTTCTAATATTTATAAATCGACTGCATATGCTTTGTTTAGTTAGCCTAATTTTAAATCTTTTGTATTTTAAAGTATTCCTCCATAAATCTAACTTTGTGCTTAAGATATCTCTCATTTTGTCTATAGAAATTATGTCATCACGTGGTGGGATCTCTTCCTGCAAGTACATCGTTAACTCATCCATAATCAATGTGAAAAAGTATAGGTTCAATACCGACCTTTGGTGTAAGCTTACTTATATCTCTACTAGTGTTCCCGACATTTGTTACCGCTCCCTCGTATGTATTATTAATTATGTCAAAATATTCTCTTAACATTTCATTCTTTCCCAACTCTAATCAAATTAATTTTCTAGGAATTCTATCACATGATTTCATTAAGTTAATAAGACAATGCGAAGATCCTTCCTTCTCTTCCTATATTTTTCTATCAATTTTCTCAATAGGAAAATAACTTTAATGGTAGACCTCTCATGCATGAAACCAAATTAACTTTTTGAAACATTCATCTCATGTGTTAGCCTTCCGCTCGATCATTTTTCTTATAAAGTTTCATAGTATGGCTTATAAGTTTAATTCCACGATGATTAGTGCAACTTTGTACGTCTCCTTTGTTCTTACTCTAAACCAACCAAATATCCAAACTTATTCCACTAGTTTAGTAGATTGTCTCATACCCAAAATTAGTTAGAGATGAGACAATAATGCATGTAGTTGGGTGTAAGTCCATTTGGTGTATGTATGACATCCAACTCATATGGTAGGTAATATGATGGACGCCCCGAGATCCAATCCAGCCATCAAGCAGGCCTCCAGTAAATTTGGAGTATTTTGAACAGTTGTCCATTGTACAAGTGTAACTACTCGATTATTAAGGACAGATAGTAGATTTCCAAGTTTAGTAGATTTGTTTTTTAAATCCACACTCTTGACATTCCGTCGTTATATCCCTTCCTTCTCTAAGGTTCCAACTAATATGTTGTAGGCGAGCTTGCCTCTATGGTAAATATGTATTTAACAGATTGTACAGAAGGCATTCGAAGGTTGGCTTCTGCCCAATATTGGGGAGCCAGTTACGGGATTCAGTCCCTTCTAAACGTGTTTCTTTCACGTCAAATGATTTATCCTTCATGTGGAGGATATATACCATTTCCGAAGGGACAAAGTCATGGATGCTTTGCTACAACAACCCCATGATTGGATGAGTGATCAATTTCTGGGGCATCTCATTTTTATTTTCGGGTGACCCTTTTCAAAGATGGGTTTCATAGGCATACAATGGTGGGCTCTTGATGCAGGGGAAGATGTGATGAGGTCGATCACCATCTTCCTCCATCAATAACTACCTTGAAATCACAAGGCTCTTTTAAATCCATAAAAGCTTTCTTGAATCCGTGAGAAGACAGAAGAAATTTTCTAAAGAATTAATTTATTAAATGAATGATTAAAAAATGAGTTTACCATGCCTTATATAACCCTAAATAAACCTTAAAATTGTAAATAAGAGTCCTAATCAAATAAAAAATTATTTCTAAAAAACATGTAATTCCTATTGTCGACTGGTCAAGTCGACAAGTCGAAACAATCCAAAATTGTTCAGAAACTTAAACTGAAAATTCTGTGATTTTTTGACTTGTCGACCTGTTGAATAGTATTTTGACCTGTCTAAACTGGCAAAAATCACCCAACAAGCAATCCAGAATGGTATCTTGACTGGTTTAAACTGGCAGAAATCAGCCAATAAACAATCTGAAATTTCTGGCAGAATTTCGACCTGTCAAACCACAAAGGTTGGCCGGTCAAAATATGCTGATTTTTTGTCGATTTCTTCTTGGACTTCTTCCAATCTATGCGCATTAGAAACATGCTTAATCTCCGTCCTACATAGCCCTATATTCAACTAGTTGCACTATTTTCTCATCAGCAACAAGTTACTTGTGAGTCATTCTCTAGAAAAAAAAAAAACAAAACAAAAACAAAACAAAACACATCGCACACAAAACAATGCTATGTACGAGACACATACAAGAATTACCCATTTGTCACATTGCACACTCGACGTATCTCCCCTTCGTTGCCAGTTTTCACCCCAACGGTCGTAAGCTTGACGAAGGACGCTGCCCACCTCTCGAAGAAGATCTCCTGGCTCTCGGAGAACTCTTCAACCATCTCTTTTGTCCTTCCATCAGTAAACAACACCGAATCAGATTGAAAGAGCCCTTTACCAGCTAACAAATTCCGGTAGAACTGATTATCAAACACCAGTGGTGTTTCAGGGTCATTGCTAACGGTTATCGACGTGCTCGCATCAGCAGGGCATTGATTTGTAAGCTGGGCTGCATAAGCTTTGTCCAGTGATCTGTCGATAGGGGTCAGCTTCCCATTTGAATCCTCTTTGAATCGATCGCTGAATGCGCTACAATGCGCAGACCCAATTGTATGAGCTCCTGCACAAAGCAAGGATTTAGGCCGTGAAATAAAATGGCGACCAGAATTCGGAAAATGCATGGGGTCATGTTCTAGTGTGGATTTTTCTTATAACTGTCCATTGTTCTTATGGTGTCTGGCCCACCTGATGAGTGAACTGGACCAGCGCATCTCCAAAGCAGCAGCTTGGATCTCACATGTTAGTTTTAAACCGCAAGTAAGCTACTTGATGGGGAGCATTTAGACAATACTGATAGAAATACATATAGATGTATGGTGAAGATAATAGCGCATATCTACGAAAATACAGGCTAGATGAGATACTTGCAAAAAAAAAAAAAAAAAGCTTCTTTCACTTAGGGAAGAAGATCATCCCTGCATTTGACATAGGGAGGGACGTGATGAGGTCAATCACCGTTTTCCTAAGGGGATATCTACTCCGAATCCACATAGCTCTATGAACTCCTTACTGAGCTTCCTCGAATCCACGAGGGTTAAAAGCAGGAATAATTGTTAATAAATTCGAAATAACTTAATTGATGAAAAAAAAAAATTTGAAATTACACTCCTTAAATAAGGAAGTCAAACCTAGAATGAAATTTTAGACTTAAACTCCAACTCAAACACCTTAAAAATGTGACTTGCTATAAATAGTAAGCCTACTATTTATAGACAAACTCTATTTCTACTAGACTTCATAGTTTTCAGCTAAAAATAATAAACATCCAATTTAGCTCAACCACATTATTCTTCTAACTTTTTAAAGCCATTTTCATGTTGGGGACGACTTCTACAACTCAAAGGAACAAAAGTTAAACTCAAATTAAAACTTACTATTTATAGTAAAATTGAAATTAAATGGAGCTTTTAACTACTGAATGGAATCTCGCAAATTCGGCGTGGGCAACCACATAGCAAGGTTGGTTGGCTTCGGTAGATTCTCCTACCCCACAATCATATATAATTTGTTAAAAAACTCATCCCATTTTGTGAGATACAACTGTTTTAAGGCTCTGATAGTCTAGATCATTTCCGCCTCCGATCGGGCCTTCTTTGGTCCATCTTTGCCATGAAAGTGTCCACGAGCCACTCTACATCAGCGCATTCATCTTTTGGATTCTACACAGCAAGCCATGATCATAAGAAGCATTTGTCAAACGGGTGACTGAATATGATGAATATATAATGTCTCATATTCAAATCCAAAAATTAAATGTTAGGATCATGAATGAAGCATGGCTATAAGACCATAACTTATATATGGAACGGATCAAATCATTATAAGGATGCAATTTAGTGGTGGAAACTTGCCACTAAACCCTATCAAAACCCATATATCTATCTAGGGCAAAATTCTCCATACCATAATTTGTAGTGGCTTTAAGTTTGAATTATTAAAGGACATGTGAATGGTTTTAGACTTAATAAAAGGGTATTTTGGTCATTTGAAAATGCCTTTCTTTTTAACCATCCGTGTTGAGATTGTACCACTAACCTAATTCAACCAGACTCAGCCCAACCCAATCCAAGTTGGGTTAGGGTTGAAACTTCAACAGCTTGCGTTCAGCTTGAGTTGGTTTAACTCAGATTGGATCTTGGACTGGGTCAATCCCTAGGCTGACTCTTCTTAAGATTTGAGTTGGGCTTGGGTTAACACTTAAATTGACCCATCTTTTAAATAAAAAATAAACCTGTATTAATTTTTTCTTCCCAAGTTGGCCCACTGATGTAGAGCAAAGATGGACCAGAGAAGGCTCGATAGGAGGTAGAAATGATATATGATTTTTGGGTAAGAGGACCTACTTAGGTCGGCGAATCCTCTTCGTTGGATTGCCCATGCCAAATTTGGGAGATTCCATCAAATCGATGGTCAAAAGTCTCATCGAGTTTCGTTTTTACGATAAATAGTAAGTTTTACTTCGGGTATAACTATTGATGTTTTGAGTTGTAGAAGCAGTGCCCAAAGTCTAGCAGGAATAGAGGTTGTCTACAAGGAGTTCAGAGAGCTCTGTGTATTCGGAGTAATTATCCCATGAGGAAGATGGTAATCGACCTGATCATGTCCCTCTCTTCGTCACCCACCTATGTTCAACTAAGATGATTGGATAAGGACCAAAATCATCTACAACACTCATTTTACACAGCGTATGAAACACCTAGGCTCTATAGGGGACACCATGTGGGATTTGTGAAATGCACTCTGTCAATTGAGTGGTAACCCCTATTATTATTATTATTATTATTATTATTATTATCATCATCATCATCATCATTAGCTTTGTTAGTACATATGATATATTTTTTAGCCACACCCCACTTGGAAATTGATACTGAAACCTGAGTGTTGAAATGAGGTTATCTTCACTCAATCTACCACTTAAGCTATAGATCAATGTGTGATATCCCTTATGTTCACTAGAAAAACACCAGTCCATACAACCTCAGGCCACAATAATGGGTGTAAATTGCACCCAGAACCCCTAAGTCTATGCATGGTGGCCTGCCTGAGTTTTGGATTATGATGCTTTTTTGTATCTTCTCTTTAGCCATGTAATTTATACATGAAAAAAACGGTTTGATGAAACATACCCACACCATAATGACCCCACATACAAACCTTTGTGTGTTTCATCCATGTTGTTCCCTGTGGTGTGGCCCACCTGAGTTATGGTTCTGGTTGAATTTTTACCTGAAGATCTAGTACCAAAGAGTGCACCTTATCCTCCAAGTAGATTTCATATATACAACATGGTGGGTCCCAAAGAGCTTGGATACATAAAACAGGTGTTGCCCACCATTGCATTAAAAGAAGATTCCACATGACCCAAAAAATCATGATTGGATCATCACATCAGTACAATTAACTTCATTGCAAAATGGACAGTAAGTGTAAAAAACTAAAAATATCCCTACCGTCCATTTCGCAGGTCCATATCAAATGCTGT
Source organism: Magnolia changhungtana (assembly GCA_030180095.1). Lineage (NCBI taxonomy): Eukaryota > Viridiplantae > Streptophyta > Magnoliopsida > Magnoliales > Magnoliaceae > Magnolia > Magnolia changhungtana. The sequence continues at coordinate 3,093,272 of JASAUF010000547.1, read as the reverse complement.
GATCACACGATCAGGATAATATTAGGGCCACGTTCAATTCATGGTGGACTCATCAGATCCAGTCGTCCATCATAAAGTGGATCCACTGGGCCCCACATGTAAATTCCCAAAGTAATAATTCATAGAACATGATAATGATAATGACTCTTCTTACCAGAGAGAGCGACAAGATCTTCAAGAGATAACCCTTTTGAGGCGAAGAGTCGAATCATCTCATCAATGGTGAAACTCGTGTCAACCATGTTACTTCGCACGCTTGAAACCAAAGAGACCCTTCCATCTCTCCTCCCCATTGGAACTTCAACCGCAGGTCCTCCAGCCTACATAAAATAAGTAAACGCAACTATTTGCTTCATCTATAGGTCAATCCAGACCGTCCATATCATTGGCCTGTTGAGGATGGAGTGTGATAAGAAAACCACACTGATTGGACAATCTTAACCATCTGATTTTTTCCCTGTTGAATCTGAACCGCTAACTACCAAATGGATGGTTAAGTATCGTCCAAATCAATGTGGATTTCAGCCTTCCTGTTTCCCAATTTTCTTAACCCGCTGATCTGCGCTACAATTGAACACGTGGCAAAATGGCCATGATCTGAACCTTCCATTTGGTAGGTCATAACTTGGATGAATCACTATTCAAAGGACCGTTTGGATTGGAAGATCCTACCTAGAGCTGTACACAAGTCAAGTCGAGTCAAGTATCGCCCTACTCATACTCGGCTCTTAACGCCCGATTGCTGCTCGTACTCGGCTTTACTCGGCCAATGAGCATGGACTCCCTGCTCGTACTCTATTCACCCGAGTACGAGCCGAGTACGAGTAGTAAACGAGTCGAGTCGAGTCCGAGTTTAAAAATAAAAAATAAAAAATCAAACTCACACATTAGCGAGCGAGCTGGGCAGGAACGACCGGCAGCTGCTTGCAAGGCAAGGTGATGACAGACGAGTGGCAGCCTGGCAGGGACGAGCTGTGGCACCGGACGAGTGGCAGGGATGAGCTCCGTCACCGGACAGGCCGCAGGGACAAGCGGCAGGGTTTAGCACCGCGGGATAGGGGACAGGGGCGAGTGAGAGAGAGAGAGAGAAGGAAGAAGAGGGATGGCCGAGTCCTGACAGTGCGCCGGGAGAGAGAGAGAGAGAGAGAGAGAGAGAGAGGAGGGGGGGGGGGGGAGGGAAGAAGGGTTTAGGCGCTTGCTGGTTGAAAATGACAGGTGGGTGGGGTAGGGTTTTTTTTTGGGCGCTCGGCTACTTGGCCGGTTGAAAATGACAGGGTGGGTGGGGTAGGGTTTTTTTTTTGCGGGCTTATATATACGGGTACGAGTCGAGTACGAGTCGAGCACCGAGCTGAGTACCGAATCGAGTACCTCTAGACTCATACTCTATTCGTAATGTAAACGAGTCGTGGAAACCCGCTCATACTCAGCTCTAACTCAATCGAGTCGAGTATCGAGTCGAGTATTCCGAGTCGAGTCGATCGAGTACCCGAGCTTAGCCTGCTCGTGTACAGCTCTAATCCTACCCATCTATAATGTGATTTGTTGCAGATATCCTTTCCAACTGCACATTTGTATATATTATATCAATCCGATGGTTAAGATTGTCCAATCAGAAAGATTACTCTGCTGTGGATGATCCTTGGTGACAACCACCTGATGAACGGCCCAGATCAAGGGCCATGTTGCTCCTTGTCCAATTTTGTGGGTTCATACCAATTAAATAAATTCCAGCAGATTTCTTAGGGCCTGTTTGGTTAATAGGGAATTAATTACTAGTTTTTATGTTTTCTATGAGAATGTTAGAGCTGGCCTAGCGTTTCCTGTAAAAATATTAAATCTTATTTAGTTAAGATATCATATACTCTAGAGAAAAATGTAAAAACCAACTAAAAGGTCTGAATCAAACTTAATTTTCATGAATATCAGAGAGTTATATATGAAGTCCATAGATATAAAAACAAGCAACCAATTACCCATTTGAGGAGAAATGATGAGTTTATGAAAACCTTCCCTGCACATAGTTGCATTTGGACCATTGACATGCACTTAGTTACATTACGTCATTGCCACTCTTCTTTCACTGTTATGCAAAACACAGAGTAATCAGATGGTCCTACACATCCATGATTGAACTAAAGATCGTGGCCATTTATTTTTTTTATTGCGACTGCATGGATGGTTTGGACCATCAATCAATGCAATCTTTTCAAGACCGACTATGGAGAGTGGATGTGACCTAATTGACAGTCTAGGTAGGTGACATGGATGCCTATTATAGGAATAGGAAGGCTTCCGGAGTTGGGTCCCTACTCATGGTTCAGCGGTAGACTCTTTGAGTTTTAATACAGAGTTCATGGATTTGAGTTCCCATTGTGGTGTGTGTGGGTGTTAAACAGGAAAAGAAGAAGAACAACAAGAAGAAGCTTCCATAATTAGCTCACTGAATTAGGAAGTGGATTGTGTGCACCACCCACCATAATGTATGCGTTATATCCACATTATTCATTAATTTTACGATATTATTTTAGGGCGTGGCCAAAAAATGAGGCAGATGCAAAGCTTAAGTGGAGCACATTACGGAAAGTAGTGGGGACAATGATGTCCACCGTTGAAACCTTCCTACAGCTCACCATGATGTTTATTTGACATCTAGCTTATTCATAAGGTTGCACGGACCTGAATGAAGGGAAAACACAAATATCAACTTGATCTAAAACATCTATGGCCCTAAGGAGGTTTTCAATGGTAGGCCCCACCATAATGTTTATTTGCCATACAACTTGTTCGTAAAATCACATGGATGACACAAATATCATCTTGATCCAAAACATCCATGGCTCCCGAGAAGTTTTCAATTGTAGGTGTCCAATTCCCACTGTTTTCTATGGTGTTGTGCTCTACTCGAGCTTTTGATTTTCCTCAATTTTGGAACTATGCCCTAAAATGATCTCGCAAAATGGATATAATAAATACATTATAGTGGGGCCCACAAAACTTGGTTATGTCAACACACTATTAAGGTAGACGGTGTGTGGCACACCATGCAATCGGCCTTCACCGAATCATTACTGAAAATAAAAATATTTAATAGAAAACGAAAAGGGAATTTGACATGTAACCTCCATTATTTAAGTGCTTCCCCCTTTCAGTATTCCTGAATGATCTTGCTCTTTTTCACTGTGATATTTAAAATTTAAAAATTATATATATATATATATATATATATATATATATATATATATAAGGTATATATATATATATATATATATATATATATATAATATATATATATATATATATATATATATATCTTATATATAAATATGACCTTTCTTACTTACTTAAAAATGACCTTTCACCCCTACTTCCATAATTTCACAAACTCGCACAAGGAATTGAATGGGCAATCCAGGGCACACGTGTGTGAGGTCCAACTCACTCATCAGGTGAGGAGCATTCTGGCTGGGGCATGTTCATGGTGGGCCCCACTAAATGCTCATCATTGTTTTCTAAGGTAAAAACATGTTTCTTCATGCTTAAAGCTTTAAAAAGTAACCGTCATGAATACATTCGATGATGTTGTCTTGATATAAAGGACCATTTTAGCTGTATGCAGAAAAGCCAAGGAATTATACTGAAAGGAGGGATACCGCAATTATGCCAAAATGTAGGGTCTCTACCTCAAATCTCCAAAGGAAAAATTACTAGAAAACGCCCACCTCAATTTTGCATGCCTAAAAACTCCTGGCAGCTTGTACGTCTCTAAATAATATCTACATGATAAAAATACTTAAAAAAAACATCTTTTCGATGGCGTAATTACTAATAGTGACAATTAGCAGCAATATAGTCAGGAAAAAAGCCCCAAAACAATGATGTTTTTGCAAACAACTTGATAAACCTGGTGGGTTTTTAGCAAATATTCAAATGGATAAAAGGATAGCTTTTGTGCAGTCAAAGTTGAAAGAGAATTTTGGAATTTGTTTGTTTTTCTAAGAAACCAAAACGAGAAGGAAATAGGCTTACCATTTCTACAGCATCTCTAGCAACTAAAACAAGGACATCAGCACATGAAACAGTATCTGGGCAAAACACATCAATTAGTTTTTTAATAGATCCAACGACCCCAAGTCCACCTAAGGATGTGTTGGCCGGATCGCTTCTTTCGGTCCCATCTCCATCGATCAACACCGATCCATCACAACCCTGTAAATAAGAAAATAGTTATTACTTTTTTTTCTTTATGCGAGCTGATATTTACATACTAAATTCTTCACACCATACAATTCAATGCATCTATGAACGGGTCAATGTATCATAAGGGGATGTAAATTGTGTTTTGGAGCTTAAAAAATATAAGGGGAGGAAGTGACATTTTCCTCAAAGGGAGTATTCTTTTTTCTGTGAAAATATATTCTTGGAAAATTTTTACCTTCGAAGTGTTAACTCCCAATTAACAGAAAACACCAGTTTTTTAGAGAGTAATTTCCACCTTAGCATTCCCCGAGCTCCTAAATAATTACACTTTTGGCCTGTTTACTTGCTTTACGGATTTACCACTGTCAATGGTGATAAACGAGTAATGATTACTTTTAATAACTGTTTGGAAGGAGAGAAAAGACAGAATAAATATGCTTCGAGAATCGAAATTGAATTGGATTGGACGTGATTGTGCCTGATCCATGTGGTCCATCAGTTTTGTTACCTCATTAGCTAAAAAATGAGTTAGATTGTAAGCTCAAGTGGGCCACGCTACAGGAAAGAGGAGGATAATGACGTCGACAGTTAAAATAAAGATTTGTGTAGGGCCCACGGTGATGTGCATTTATCATCAAACCGGATTAGAAAGATATAGATAAACTAAAAACACGAATATAAGTTTGATTCAAAAAAATTGTAGCTTTCAAAATGTTTTGAACAGTAGGCATTCAATTCCAAGGATAATCTAGGATGTGGTTCACAAGTGATCAGTATTTGCCTCACTTTTTGGCTTATGCTAAAAAATGAACTAATAAAATAGATGGATGAGTTCCTTGGCACGACACAGTTCCTCTGCTCTTCCTTGTCGGAATAGATTCATAGGAAGTTGATTTTTAGTTCTTCAAAACTGCAGATTTACAAGATGGTTCTTGATTAGAAAACAGAGGAATTGATGGAAGGAGTTCAGAAAACGTCTTAGAGTCCGCTTAGTAATTGTGGTTTTGTCTTTCGAGTATTCTAATTGCGAATTTTCATATTCGAATCAGAGGAATTTGATTTGGGTTTTTGGTTTTAGAAAGATGGGTGTTTTTCTACAATCCATGGATAGAGTCGTCGAAGAGATCACGAGAATTAACAGATCTCTGCCCATCAGACCACCTCTCGATGACATCGATGCTGCAATGGCTTTGATCCAGAATGTCGACAAGGAAGAGCAGTCGAGAATCAAAGCAATTTCAAAGCAGAAAAAGGGTACCAACATCTCAGAGGAGCTGTTTTTTGTGTTGCAGAAGATGCAGAAGAATCTGGCCTACTTCCAGAGCAAAGAGCAGAAGAGAGAAGCTCTGAAGCTTCTCGAGCTCGAGAACATTCATACGATGTTCGACGAATTTGTTCCGAGAGCATTGAAATGTCTCTCTTCTTCCAACAAATACAGTACGGCTGGCCATTCAAATGGGTCAGTCTCGGCAGCTCCAACGAGCTCTTCTGCCAGTACTGCTTCTACTTCTTCTGCTAGTTTCGATAATTTTACTGCATTGTCCCATTCTTACTCTGTGAAAGAGAGGAAAATCAGACCGTTAAACATCAGTTTTGTTCCTTGGCTGTGAAGCATATTTTCAACCGATCATATATTGTAGTTGTAAACAATTCGAGTCATGTCAGTCTATCATGAACGCCTGAACCTAATGCCTTTAGAGTTGATCACTTCCAAATAGAGTGGCTAGGACCTAAAGTATTTTTAGGTTGCTTTAGTTATACTGACCATGATTGCACTTCTACATCTCTACTGTTAAAATCCTAATACAACTATGGATATGAAGACCATGTTGTATGTCTATGCACGACCCCTTCCTCTTTGTCAACCGTTAAATCAAGGACCAGCTAAGTAAGTATATAGGCCATCTCCACAGAATGAGATACCATCCATGCACCAATGATCTCCACTGTACTCTTTCGGGCAACCATCATCTCGAGATCACCTCCACCATATTTTAAAAAGTGTCATGGTTGTAACCGAGGTCACAACAGTAAAGATACCCACAAGACATCTCAAGATCACACCAACCATCCCACAACAGATCTAGTGAATAAGAAGTCAATATCGCCGATCCTCGCACTGGTAACCACAACACTCGAAGTTAGCCACAACATTCGTAATTGCAACCGTAATCTTTAAAAACTCAACTGCAGCACCATGTTTCTCCATGGTCATACCAAGTATCTTAGCAACAACATCCATCATACCCGTCACCTTGTAACCATGTCAAGGACCGCTTCGACAATCTCAACAACTACCTCCACCACATGAATGATCACAACAAAATCAAAGACCTCCATGACATTGTCGTCAACTCATGATTGTGTTGCCGCACTATCAGAAGAGAGTAGGTTTCTACCATTAATTTCATAACACCATCACCTAAAGAGACACCACAACTAAAGTAAACGTCAATGCAAACCACGTCATTCACAGACCCCCGACGCAATTTACTTTAGGCATTAGCATAATAAATTTCGGGGACGAAATTTTTATTAAGAAGGGCAAAATGTAATAATCCATCTATTTTTAACGGTGGGAACTATATCCTTTTTTTTTCCTTTGGTGTGGCCCACTTAAGCCTTGAATCTACCTCATTTCTTGGCCTATGTCCTAACATCATCCAACAAAATAGATGGACGGAGTGGATTTTCCACATCATCTTTGTGGATCCCACCATGTTTTTTTAAAAAAAAAAATTTAAGGAAAGAAAGCAACGTGCATCAGCACATCACTCCTCTCATGTAACCAACCCCAACTCCCTTCTCAATTCTCTCTCCTCTCCATCCTTCTTCTTCACAGCGTCAAACGTCCTCACGACTGGACCCAGTCTTGCACGCCGTCTTACACATGGGACCCACCTCACCGATTTAAACCATCCATCAGATTCAGACTCCAGAGAGAGTTCGGCGAGAGAGTTTGAGAATGAGGGAGAGAGGGTGTGAACTCCACACAGCATCCAAATTGACTCATTGCCATAAGGTTCAGTCAATGTACCACCGACTTTAACGCTTTACATCAGCCATCTATCGAGTAAGCTTCCCTCCCAAGTTTCCTATTTAGGAATCAATTTAGAGTTGTAGTTCATCAGGCTTGACTCATTGAGTTGACTCACCAAGTTGACTCAGTGAGTCGATATGTTAATGTAGTTGGATTCAAGTTTAGAATATATAAATTTTAGGATAATAGAAGTATAATTAGTATGTGTGTTTTCCTGTAGAGATCTCGAGCATTTCACGTAAAAATGCTCACCAAGTGGCATTATGTTGAATTGAGTTGAAGTTAATCTAACTGGACCGAATGGACCGCATTTGTATTGATCTTAGATCTTCTCGCCTAATCCAGCCATACATGGGATTTGTCACACTAAATCAGGTAGTTGATCTTCCCTGTTAAAAATTTTATGTTAACATATCGATTGATTTGATTAGTTATTATGTATTAAATTTATTTAATTATTATCATTAGTTGCATATTATTTTATTTAATTTATTGGTTGCATATTGTAGAGATAATTTATTCGAGTTTTTAATTGACTTCATTTTATTTATCGTGGCGTGTTTAAACTAAAATTATTTCCTTTATTATTACATGATGAAGAATGTATTTCAATTTACGGGTGCTCTGTCCCAAAAGGATCACCATGTTATTTGTTTATGAGTGCTCTGTCCTAAAAGGATAGTTATATTTTTATGAGTGTTCTACCTAGAGTCATTTCCGAAAGGATCGGCACGGTACGGGTGTTTTGCCCAGGGTCATACCCAAAAGGATCGGCACGGGTGCTCTGCCCTGTGCAATTCCCTAAAACGATCAGCACACATGGGTGATCTGCCCTAGTTATTTATCTTAAAATTTTATTCACTAGGTGCTCTACCGAGGGTCATTCCCTAAAAGAATCAACACCGGTGCTCTATCGAGGGTCATTCCCTAAAACAATCAACACACACGGTTGCTCTGCCCTGGATTAAACCAAAAAAGATTTTTAGATGACTGTATTATCTTATTTTGATATTATAAAAAATAAATTGTTATTGTTGTCATGTAAAATGTCGATTTAATACTCATAATTAATCATATTTATTTTATTGAGTTGTATTTGTGTTAAAGTATAATTTTCAATTTTAGGAATGATTTGACCCTACGAGTTGTCGCCCTCACACCCATATAGACTGTTTTGCATGGTTTGTATATGAAGAACCGGTTGGACAAGATTAAAGACTTTTCCTATTTATTTATTTGAATATTTCGTAAAATTCAATGCATTTTGTTATTATCATTATTATTTTTTATCAATGTAATTAAAGATTCAAGAATTGATAAGTGGACGTTAGTTAATGATAATGATTATTATAATTTTAACTACTCTGATTTCCTTGAGAATGCATGAAAATAATGTGGGTTGCGATGTATATTTTGATTAAGTACAACGCACAGTCCTGAAATTCGGATTCAGGCCTGGCCAACTCAAGTAACAAATTTCAGGGCGTGGTATATATATATATATATATATATATATATATATATATATATATATATATATATATATATATGGGAAAAGTTACAATGCGCTCGAGCTGATGATAAGCTCTCGTGAGGTTGAGCTGTGTGGGCCCCACCGTGATGTGTTTCGACCATCAACACCGTGCATTTGATGGGTACCCTTTAAATTATGGGATATCCCAAAAATCAGCCGTATACGGAACTCAGGTGGGCCATACCGTCTAAAATTATGTGAAGACACCGTTAAAACATATAAAAGCACTTGGTGGGGCCCACCTGAGTTTTGCATGCGCCTAAAACTTGGTCTGAACCCTTATTCAAGTGGGACACACATAATGGATGGGCTGGATTTGCAAACTACATCTAGGTGGGCCCTCAAAAATGGTTATGAATGTTTTAATGGTGCACGGCCCCTCCCCACTTCTGTATGTGGTGTGGCCCACACAAGTCACGGATTGACTTGATTTTTGAGACCTAGGCTCACGATGGAATGGTGCATCTGACTGATAGCTAGGGTAGATGTTCGAAATGCATCACGGTGGGGCCCACACAGCTCGACCTCATGGGGTGTTAAAATCAATTCGAGGGCATTGTACCTTTTCCATATATATATATATATATATATATATATATATATATATATATATATATATATATATATATATATGTGTGTGTGTGTGTGTGTGTGTGTGTGTGTGCACGCGCACACACGTACACATTTATGTTGGGAAATGGTACTATGCGGTCGACCTAGAAGGAACTTCCCATAAGGTTGAGTAGTGTGGACCTTCCGTAACGTGTGTCGAACATCAACACCGTGGTCTCCTTTAGATTAGGGGATATCCCAAAAATCAGGTGTATATGGAACTCATGTGGCCGATACCATCTAAAACAAACTCAGGTGGCCGATACCATCTAATACCATTTTATTTTTTATTTTTTTTTGTTAGCTTGTTAGTATACCATCTAATACCATGCTAAGACATACCTAAAGCATATAAAAGTACTTTTTGGGGCCCACCTGAGTTTTGGATGTCGATGAAACTTGGTCTGACCCCTCATCCAAGTGGGATACACACAATGAATGGTCTGGATTTTTGAAACACATCTTGGTGGGCCCAATATGATTATGAATGTTTTAATGGGAGGGTAACCCCTCTCAACTGTTGTATGTGGTGTGGCCCACCCGAGTCATGGATTGACTTGATTTTTAAGCACGTAGCCCATCAGGGAATGGTGCATCTGACTGATGGGGTAGATGTTCGACACACATCACGGTGGGGTCCACACAACTCGACCTCATGTGTTGTAATGAGAAAGGGGTGTATAACAAGAGAGAAATGCAGCTCACATGTGTTGGTGTGGCACATGCATAAGGCATCCAAGCCGTTCATCAGGCAGGACCCACTCTGCAGATGCCCCAGAACAAAATTCAGGCCAATGCACTCATATGGTGGGCCATACCTACTTTGAATTTATTGATTGATGTTTTTAACAGTCCAATATTCCATTTAGTCACAGCATCAACCCATCCGATATCTCACACGTGTAAAGTTGGCACGCGTGATCCGCGATTCGTTGAAACTGGACAACGGGTCTTGAGGCCCGTTGGCTGGGCTCAACGAAGGACCGTAATCCTTTACAACAACTGTTGTAGGCAACAGGTACAAAGCAGTTCTGTGGGGCCCAATGCATTGTGTGGGGAAAATCCACTCCATCCATCAGGTGCACCCTCTCATTTCCACTGTATTTGACAATATTCATCAAGATCTAAAACTCATATGGGCCACACCATGGGGAACAATGCAATCCCAAGCTTAAAACCTCTAAGATCACACGGTGTGGCCCACCTGTGTTATGTATCACTCCCATTTTTTGAAGTTTCCCTCCATCCTTGTGAGGCTCGCCCTATGAACAGGTTCAATGGAATATACAAACAATGTGAGGTCTCTTACACAAACCAACGGTTGGAATCCCCTCCCAATTATTCCCTATGGTGTGGCCTATCTATTTTGTGGGTCAGACTGATTTTTAACCCTAGGGATAATCTCAAGTGACTCACCTGATGGACGGAATGGATGTGATACACACAATATAGTGGACCCCACAGAGCTCTTGGACTATGCCTGCACGTCACAAAGAGAGTGCATGCACCAGCTATTTCTCTCTCACCTCCACCATGCAATCGTGAAAAAGTAATCGAAGCAGCTTGCCGGGGAGAGTAGGATCGAAGGACGACTCAGACCTCACTGCATTTTTCACTAGCATTTCAAGATCTGGGCACGAAGATGAGTAGAAATCCAAGGAGAGATTGGAAGTGGTAGGAAAAGGTGGAACTAAGAGAAGGAAAATGAAGAGATAAAATCTCCTTGGGATATAGAAATGGTTTGTTGGAGCTTGTTTGGACACCATAGTAATGAGATTTGAAAGAGATGTGATGTGGAGAGATTGATGGAATGGAGTCTCTTTCTCTGCCTCCCTCACATTGGCTTTTTTATATCTCTTTCTCCCTCCCATGAGAGAGAAGGTTGCAATGAATGGAAATGGATTGGCTACTCACCCTGACACTAACCAATGGCTAGTGGTCGGTGCTCAATGGGCCCCAACATGATGTATTTGTCTCATCCATGCCGTCCATCCATTTTTTTCCAGATAGTTTTATGGTATGAACCAAAAACTGTGGTAGATCAAAATCTCAAGTTGGCCACATAGTGTTGATTGAACTCTCACCATTAAAAACTTCTTCTTGGGGCTACAAAAGCTTTGGATCAAGCTGATATTTGATTTTTACCTCCATCGTGGTTTGTATGACCTAATCTATAGGTTGGATGTCAAATAAACTTTACAGTGGGCCCCAGGAGATTTTTAATGGTAGACATTCAATCATTACTGTTTTCCCATGGTGTGGTCCACCTGATTTTTTTATCTGTCTCATTCACAATATAAAATACTAAAGTTACGTGTAAAAATAGATGGACGGTGTGGATAAAACACATAGGTCATTGTGGGGCACACAGAGCACTGACCACTAGCCACCTGGCCAGTGGCAGCATCATAAGCCAAACCGCGTCCGCAATGAATGGTGCCACCAGTTCACCACCCAACCCAACGTATGTCTCATAAAAGCTGCATTTATTTAACTGATAGGGTCTTCTAGAGTACATCCTGATGTGTTAATCTTTCGATGTGGTGTCATTTTTCAATGATCCAGACTGTTTATATGATGGACCACACCTTGGATTGGTTATAGAAAAAGAACCGTACGCTAGCCTGACAATGCGTAGTCACACGTACGGGGCAATGCCACCTATCCCCATGTGGGGGAACTTGGATGAGATCAACGCCATCCATCATGTTCACCTTGAAAACCAAAAACTGGTTGGGCTAAAACTTTGGTGGACCATGAATAAGGAAGAGTTGGATGGGATGCCCATCCTTAGTTGTGTATGGACGGTCGTGGTTTATTTATGGCATCCAATTCACTCATATGAGGAGGCCGATTGCATACTGACACTGATGGTGCTATGTGGGCCCCACCATGATGTATGTATTTTATCCACGCCATCCATCCATTTTTCCAGTTCATCTTAGGGCAGGAGCCCAAAAATGAGGCTGATCTAAATATCAAGTGGAACACACGGTAGGAAACAATGGTGATTGAACAACCACTATTAAAAACTCCCTGGGGCCATAAAAGTTTTGGATCAAGCTGACATTTGTATTTGCCCCTCTTCCAAGTCTTTGTGACCTATGATAAATAAACATTACAACGAGCCCTAGGAAGTTGTTTTCTTATAGTGTGGTCCACCAGAGATTTGGGTCCACCTCATTTTTTGGCTCATGCCCTAAAATAATGTTCCAAGATGGATGGACGGCATGGATAAAACACATGCATCATTGCAAGGCCACCGCTACCAAGTGTAATATGCAATCCATCTCCCTCCTATAATTCTTCTTAGCAAGATGAAGGTACTCTAAAAAATCATGCTGTTCTTAAACTCAAGTGGACTGGACCACATGAATTTGGAGACTTTAGGCCGTTTTTACATTATTTCCTATGTTACGCCCCACTTGAGATTTCCATCAGTTTTTTTTTTCTTTTTTTTTTCTTTTTTTTTTTTTTTTTTTTTTTGTTCAAGATCAAGGCCTAACATAGGGTGACGCATGTGGATGAGATGGGGTGGATCTCATGTGCATGAAGATGTTTATCCACGTCATGAATCGTTGCACCCTCTCGCGTAGTTAGAGAAAATGGAAAATTTGTAAACAGCTCCCCTTTATCTTAGATTATTCCAATTATCTACCATTTGACAAATTGTAGAAGAATTTGCACCAAACGATGAAAATAGCCTCATCATTAGAGGTCATTTTGCCATACGTGGAGCCCACCATATTGTATAAATGGTATCTAACTCGTCCAATAAAATTCTTCCACAATAAAACGTGAACTTACGGAGCAGGCCACCTCATGGTTGGATACCCTGATTTTGGGATTTTTAATTTTCATGATTGATTGACCATATTAAACAGGTTGGATGACATACATGCACTACGGTAGGCCAAAACATCCTTAACTAGTTACCTATAAAATAGGGGTAAAATGGTCATTTTCCAAACATCACAATACTAATAGACGTGGAGAATCTACAAGGAATCTTTAAATAAGATCTATAATCCAAATTAGAAGGGAGGTGTTAACAATTGTCACAAACAAGAGGATAGAAGGTAAATTTTTGTTAATACCTTTGTTTTGTCAATGACATGAGATAGGCTGTTTTGAAATAGTTGAAACTCCATAGAAAGATATTAAAAATTGAGACTCAAAAACTTAAAAGCATTAAGGCTGAAGATAATAGGTAAATCATGAAATGCCTTGGTAAACCTAACCTTATATCCTTTAGATTCCAAAACAACCAACCTCTAGATGATTCATTCCATAAGTAAAATATTTGACTAATTTAAACCAAGCCTTAGACCCTTAATGAATATGATAAGTTAGGCTTTCTAAAGGTACATAGTTAATGCAAAATAAAGAGCCCAAACAACAGTTTTTTAGGGATCCTCAATCCCATCGATATGCTGTCGTTCGATTGAAGCTCAGGGCTCGATTGATCAAAATTAGCTAAAGACATCGAGTAACTATCTACTTAATTTCTGGAGTTTCTTGATCCCATCAAATAAGAGTCTATCGATTGAAGGTATCGCTTGATCAATCGACAAAGCTACTAATTTGCCCGTTTTATAGCCGTTGCAAACCGAAATATATATAAAGGGCATTCTGGCATTGTGTATTTGGATGAGTTTTTTGTGCAAGATAAGCTTAGGTGATTCCTCACTCATATCCATCATCATAAGCCTCTAAATTAATGAGATTTAAGTCTTCTTATTGAGCTTTATCATCTAATTAATGAGAATTTCAACTTTGTTTATGAAAATGAACTTGTTCTCCACATTATTCTCAAAATTAGACCCAAATGTATAAGCAAATTCTTGTCTAAATCCACTAAAGCACCTATCTAGGTGAATCCTCATTGGAAAACAACTATCTATTTAGTTGTACGAGATTCCACAATTCTTTCATCACATTAGTCACCTTATTGGAGTGTCGCATGCAAAGTGTTTGATCGTAGAGCCGAACCATCGGCATCAACAAATGTGGGCACAATTGAGAATCTGATTAAAGCATGGGAGAACATTGATCAAACATCTCAAGTAAGGAGCATCAATGAGGCTCGATCTGACAAGTAAGGTTCTTAATTATAGAGTCAATCAACACTCTTTCCTTATTTAGGATTGAGTTTAGAGTTTATAACACAAACTTGAATAGTTTCTTGCGTATGACAGAGGCTCTTGTGTAAGGCCGAATTCATCGAATATGGGTGCGTACGTGTTTGTCTCTATAGGAGCATCCAGCGGGAGTGTACGTGGGGCCTTGGATTATGATCGCATTCATTAGACATGAGTGTGTACGTGTTAGTCTACATAGAAAGCCTCCGACGGGAGTGTATGTAGGGCATTGGATTATGATCGCATTCACTGAACACGAGTGCGTACATGTTATTCTCCATAGGGAGATTCCAGTGGGAGTGTACATACAACCTTAGATTAGAACCACTATTGGTTGTTGGTTAACCAATAAAGAAAACCTAACTTAGTATCTATGGGAGCCATTGCAACGGGTGGAAACATATTCCTTTAACACGGGAGTGTATATGTCTAGGTCCTTGTGTAAGATTGTGAAGGTTAGAGATGAACCATATTTAAAACTTTCAATATATAGTGAAATTCAGTACACTCGAGAAAAGTGCGTTCGCCAGGAATGGAGTAGGCAAGTAGCCGAACCACCATATATACTTATGTTTTTTATTATTATTTATGCACATTTTTATTTATCCTTATGAGTTTAATTAATTGAATCATATAAATTCTTGAATGAATTAAATGTTGGGCATCTAATTGATCACATCTCACATACAATATCACTATCTTTATAAACTAGTTACTTATAACGTTGTATTTATTGTAGTCTATATGATTGGACCCACTTCGGCTTAAAGTCTAAGTGTTAATTATCTTATTAGTTTAAATTGATAAATTAATTTAATTAACCAATTGGATTTTAATTGAGAAAATTTTAAGTGGTCTTATTCACCCCATTCTAAGACTTAGCTGTAATTCTTAAGCTTCACTATGCTTTCGCACGTGTCATGTTAGACAATTCATGCAATTTCAGTGTTCTCAATTATCCTTAAAAGGGAAAATAAAAATAAAAATAAAAGCTCATCTTTGAAATATTTGAATATGCAATTTACTTGACTATATCCCATCATATTGCAATAGGATATTTCAAGAGTATAGCCTTTTAATCTCGATCATTTTCTAATAATCCAAACAGTATATATGATGGGTCTTACTTTTAATGGTGCATATTAAACAAATAAAAAGTTTTAGAGATTTTTACTATAAAATATTGGAGGAATTTATATTTTACTAAATAATGCCTCCACAATTAAAAATTATATTGAGGTACTTTTTTAGGGATAAAATTACAAAAAAAAAAAAAAAAAAAAAAAAAAAAAAAAAAAAAAAAAAACAAAACAAAAACAAAACACTCATTTATTTATTCTTTAAAAAGTAGTGAAATCCAGGAATTTTAAGGTAAAATTTCCAAAAATTTATTATTTCAACACTTACATATGTTTAAAATATATAATCTGAGATTTTCTTTTTTCTTTTTTCCTTTAGACATACCCCACCCACTATTAGCTTGCATTCCAATCAAAAAAAATAAAGGTTTGGATTATTAATGAAGCGTAATTATGATTATAACCATCTAAGATTATAGATGATTCTTATTATGGGCACATCTACATGTAGACCCAAGGTGGTAAGACGCTAAATCATGTCTTGTGACGGAGGCAAAAAGAACTTAGTCTGGATACTACAACGACACGATGGAGATTCAACAGGAGCCCCTCATTATAGGTGTGGAACACGTGTTAGAGATCCGGGCACTATGAACATGTTGTGTTACTGTGTATACACTCACAAAGCATTATGACCCACAAGTATGTTTAATTTGGGCGCAGCTTCGGTGGATCCCCGAATCCACTGAGGTGGGTGGGATCCCTAACCATGTGGCACACTATTATGCATGTATGTGAATGCCCTCCCACACACGAAGTTGTATGGTGGAATGATGCTCACATTTTTTCAGCTTTTTTATCTTTTCGTTTTTTATTTTGATTTGATTGAAATGTAGGGTTGACTCAGATGTAAAAATACATTTGACTTGGAGTCGTCAGTAGTTAAAAAGAGCTTAGTATTTATGATTAGCTAGAAATTGTAGAATCGTTTAATAGTCGGAGAATCGTAAGATTCCCCAACTCAAGTAATTCCCACGGTTAGTTTGCAGCCTTAGATTTTGGGTAATGGCCTCAGTTATGAAGAAAGAAAGATTTAGTCAGCATTTTCCACTCGTATGGAGCACGGTAAATTGGTATCTACTTTACGAAACTATATGTTTTTTTTTTATGAATTCGGATTAACTTACAATATAACAAAATTAAGTCATACTATGCTAAGCCGTAGTGCTAGGGTAGGCAAAAAAAAAAAAAAAAAAAAAAAACAAAGTAGTAGCAAAGTAAAGAAAGCACACAAAGTTAAGCAATACTTTGTAGACTTTTTAAGGTTTGGGTAGGGGAAATATTAAAGAAATGAAAGCATAATAAAAGCATCAGTGGGTGCATACGTTGTGAGTGTGTAGGTAATGTACAGATTGGGATATGACTTAATTCGAGCTGTAAAAGGAAAATTGGTAAATCAAACACACTTTTCTAATAAAAGGGGTGGCCAGATGTCTGGAATTATAATCATACTCGTTAACTTCAGTAACTTCTTCCACTTTAACTTTAATGGATAGAAAAATCTGGCAAGAGAAATACTTCAGAGAGGACAGAGTTGGGCACATGCTGCTTCCAAACTAATGAATTAGTCAGTGGCCAATTGAGCAGATTTGAACGTGGCCCACTTTCCTTGATCGAGCCCTCTAACAGGGTTTCTCTTCTCTCCTCCGTCTTTCTCTCCTCCCATCTCCCGAACTCTCTCTATGGCTGTTTCCATCCTTCTAAACCTTCGTAAGCATTACAACTCAGACAGGATCTCACCAAACCAAGTTTGCTCAGGGCAGCCTTAGGGTGGGCTCAGCATACAGAGGCTCGAGGCAGCTCCTGATTGGTGTGTGAGGGTGGCTATGCACAGATACAGTGTTGCAAGGACCATATCTGCAAATTGGATCTCAGGGAATCTATTTATGGGATCAGGAATTTTCCTACATCGTGTAAATAGACCCTGCCAAGTTTTGTATAATTTAAGTGTGCTTTACTTGATCATTTTAGATTCATGCTCTCTCCTCGTCTTACCACCGATGTGCCTTGGTAATGGTCAATCCATCCAGATGGTTGTCTTTAAGGTGTAATTTTAGCCGTACGTATGTCTTACTCAGGATCCAACTAAAAGTTAATGGGTTATCTATACAGACACGATCCCAAAAATAAGGAGATCGAAATCTTAGGTGGAGCATACTACAGGAAATAGTGGTAAACAACCGTTAAAAACTTTTCGAGGGCCATAAAAGTTTTGGATCAAGCTGATATTTGTGTGGTCTCTCTATCCAGGTCTTTGTGATCTTTTCAACAGGTTGGATGGCAAATAAATATTCCGGTGGGCTCTGAGAGGTTTTTAATGGTGCAGATTTAATTATGACCGTTCCTTATGGTATGGTCCACCTAAAATTTGGATCTAATTCATTTTCGGGATCATACCCTAAAATGAGCAGGCAAAATGGATGGACGGTGTGGATGTATGGAATATACATCACAGTAGGCCCCATAGTTAGAGATCCACCCAAACCGCACCGGTTTAATTTCAACTGGTGGGACTTACTTTCCCAATGGCCCACTCTTCTTATACAAGTTTGACCTGCTTGATAAGTGGAATGGCGTGGATCTCTAACACGTATGTACCATCTGCATTGCTTTTCACACGTAGGCCCTTCATGGTAGGTCATCCAAGAACCATTTTTTCAGCTCACGAAGTATGCTTATACTTCATTATAATCTAACAAAAAAGGTGAGGTCTGACACGTTACAAGCTGGGCAATAATGTTATTTTACAAGTTGCTCATAATTAACAACGTGGCTTTCAGTAACTATCATCCATCCGTGCACCCAGATCCATAGCTCAACTGGCAGACTGAGCGGAGATATCTCGTTTCAGCACTTGGTATTAGGGGTGTACACGGGTCGGGTTGAGTCGAACTGGCTTCAGCCCGTCCAGGCCCATTCAACAGCCACACAAGGCTCGAACCCGACCGGGCCTGGTCATCGGGCCAACATCTCCAGCCCGAACCGGGCCCGGCGCGAGTTCGTGCCGGTTCGGCCGATAACCTTCGTTTCGGGCGTGAGTTCGGGCCAGTTTCGAACCTTACAGCAAGTTCATGGAAAGGGCTTTGACAGGTAATCCGCGTCCCATTACAAGGCCCTCGATCAACGGTTTAGATAGTTGAACTATAGACTCCACAAAAAATCTAACTAGTCAGGACATTTACATACATTTACATACATTTGACAAAGCATAAAATAAAATATTTTATACAAATGAAATCAGAATACAATCCGGGCCGGTAAAGGGGTCGGGCCGGGCGGGCAGTCGGATTTCCAACCGAGTCGGGCCGAACTAGGAGGTATCCGAACTCGGCCTGAACTCACTTTCGGGCCTAGAAAATTGGTTCATCTTAACCCGAGCTCAGTTCCAAGTCGGGCCGAGTCGAGCTTTTTCGGGCCGGGTCGAGCGAGCTAACCGGGCTAGCCCGGTTTGTGTACACCCCTACTTGGTATCGATCCCTAGTGGGGGTGGCTAACATGGAGTGTGTACTGACATGCATGGGTGTGTACTATCAAGCTAACCCAAAATAAAATAAAATCCAATCCGTGTAAAAGGTGGGCCCAGCATAAAGGGAACTAAGGTCTATCCTCCCACGTTGTCGGTCACGTGTGTGCTTCGGATCAAATAAATGGATATCCATTATCTGGTTAGGACCACGTAATAATCTCTCTCTCACAGATTCGGTAGTGAGCCCTCTACTTCCTAAGTCAGGAAAAGTGACAGACCCCACCATAATGTATGTGCTTTATCCATGGTTTTCATCATTTTGCCAACTCATTTTAGGGCATGAGCTTTTCGGATTATTTGTGATCCTTGCACAATCAGATCAACAAACGTAGAATAAGTAATGGCATATAAGATATCTTTTTGGCATGTGTTGGAGATATGAGGGAGGCCATAGTTTTTTAAAATCTTTGATGTTTTATGTCAGTACTGGAATACGTTCTAAGCATTCGGATGCAAAACACAGTAGAAAAAAAAAAAAAAAAGAATAGCTCCTTGACAGTTGGTTACATGTGAAGGCGTCATTTGGATAAATAATTATCCTCACGACTCATTCAGGAAAGCTATAAATAACCAAGACAAATACGAAGAGAATGATACACGATCAATCATAAATCCAAACAACTATCAACCAACGCAATGTTATTTATCTTAGTTTAACTTATTATCCCCACCGCTCATTAGTTATGAGGTATTTAGTTTCTAGGAATAGTCCAGTCTGTCCCTTCGCATATGCCGGACTGACTTTAGTTATATCCAGTAGTTGTAATTCCCTCCCATCTGCACCTACATGTTGGATCCGAAAAAAGATTGTAGTCTAAGAATTGTCCACGTATGCTCATATGCTAGATCAATTGTAGTTGTAATTCTCGGCATTATTTTTACCTCGCTAATCAGCATGCTACTTTACGAAGCACCCTGCTAATCTCAGTGAGGTTGGTGATCCTATTTTAGTGGTAAATTTTGATTATTTTCATATTCAACTTTCATTTTATCTCCATTCAACTATACAATTATTACACCTTCGAAAGTCTTTAATTTTCAAGGAAAAAAAAATTTTATTAGAGGAAGAGCTCCAACCTCCACAAATTACATGATAGTATACTTGATAGTTCGCTCAATAGACGATCGGTCGAACCATGACCAAGCACCGCTCTATCTGGACACCAATTGTTAGTGATCATGGTTTGAATCGGACCTAATCGGTTCTGACACACTCGCAAAGTGCACATACATCTTGCCTCGACGAATTCGAGACCAACACAAATATAAACTAGTATGGATCATGTTGGTCACATCTAGCGGTGATGAAAGATCCATGTTAAGATTTATTAATAATCGATGAATAAATGGTCAGATCTTACAGTGATGGAAGATCAATGGTCAAATGTAATTATATAGGAAGATTACTGGTCAGATGGAGTAATAATAGAATATTAATGGGCAGATATTGTGATAATAGACAACCAATGGTTGGGTCTAACAGTAACAGACGATCAACAATCGAATTAAGAAATAATTTATATCAAGGGTTGCATCTAGCAACAAAAGTACGAATCATTTTCAACTTTTCGATCTTGATAATTGATATACCTTGTGCTTGGTTTTTATGTATTACACGTGTGAAACGTTTAGACATGAAATCATTTTGGGATCAAAAGTGGTGGCCCACACTCAATGAACTAGATCATAACTGCATTACCAGAGGACTTATGATTTCAGGTGCACAACACCTCACGTACTTGGAGCTCTCCCAATAATTTCAACTGATATGTGGCTGCAACACTCAGTGCAGCATATTAGGTGCGGCCCTTATCGTTGGGCCTATCTTGAAGTATTTATCCTATATCCATGCCGTCCATCGTATTTGACATATCATTTTAGGTTAAGAGCCCAAAAATGAAGCACATCCAAATCTCAGGTGGACCATACTACATGAAACAATGGTGATTGAATGCCTCACCATTAAAAATTTCCTAGGGCCACCCTAATGTTTCCTTGATGTTTATTTTCCATCCAACCTGTTGATAAGATCACAAAAAAATTGGATGAAGGGTAAAAACTAATATCAACTCGATCCAAGATTTTCGTTGCCATGATAAGCTTTTAATGGTCGATCACAACTGTTTCCTATGGTATGGTCCACTTGAGATTTGGATCTGTTTCATTTTTTCAGATCGTACGCTAAAATGGTCTGAAAAAAACAGATGGACGGCATGGATATAGAATAAATAGATCAAGGTGGGCCACTTGGTAAGGGACGTACCATCTTTGGTGAGGCCAGGGCCGCACCTAATTCGCTGCCAGATATGTGGCCAGGAGTGGCTAGTAGCAGATAACAAACCTGAGGTACGCCGGCTCCTTAGGAAGCGGGTTGGTACGGAGTTATGCAGTACCCTATAGCGTGATGAGGAAACTGTGGAGCCCACTGTGGATGTATTGCCTTAGCCACCCCGTCCATACGTTTTTCCAGCTCATTTTAGGGGATGAGCCGGAAAATGAAGTATATCAATAGCTCAAACGGAAAACATTGGAATAATGTCATCAACAGTTGAAACCTTCGTAGGGTACAGTGATGTTTATTTGTCATCCAACTTATTCATAAGATCACACATACATGGATGAAATGAAAACACAAACATCAACTTATCCAAAACTTAAGTAGCCTCAAGAAGTTTTCAACGGTAGGCATTCAATTCAAATTATTTCATGTGGTGTGGTCTATTTGAGATTTGGATATGCTTCAGTTTTGGAATGATATCCTAAAATGAGCTTATAAAATGAATGGATGGCATGGATAACACACGTCTGGATAGCCCCATAAAGTTTACTCAGTAAGCTATACAGTAATGCCGTACGCAATCGCTTCCGGCTCCACGGGAAGCAGATTGCGTACTTTTTTTCTTTTTTTTAGTTAGCGTGTTAGTACCCACCATGTCAGTAGACACACTCTATGTTAGCCACCCCCACTAGGGATCGATACCAACATCTAAGTGATGAAACGAGGTATCGACACGCGGATTGTGTACTGAGTAACCCTTAGCATACTTAGTAAATTGTGTGGAGTCCACTGTTATTTATTTATTTTATCTATTTCATTAATCTATGTTAACAAATAACTTTAAGGCTTGATCCCAAAAACGAAACAAATTAAAATCTCAAGTGGACCGTCTCATAGGAAACAGTTTAATTAAACCTCTACCATTGAAACTTTTTTGGAGGCCAAAGAAGTTTTAGATCAAGCTGATGTTTTTGGTTACTCTTCATCCATGTCTTTGGGATCTTATGAACAGGTTGGATGACAAATAAAAATTAATTTGGACCCTAGGACAGTTTCAACGGTGGAAATCATTATTCTACACTGTTTCCTGTGTAATGGTCCACTTAAGCTTTGGATTTACTTCAATTTTGGGATCAACCCCCAAAATTAGCTGTAAAAATGGATGGACGGTGTGGATAAACCACATAAATTCACAGTGGGCCCAACTGAGTTTACTCAGTACAATAAAAGCGTACTGACTCAGTACGCAATCCGATTTCGGCTCCACATGCACTCTTTCCATGTGCAAGTCTACACACAGCACCAGAGCCAACTTCGCAACTGAGTTGGACATATGAAAAGTAGGATAGGTTGGGCCCACCACGGGATAACCATATTGAAAAAATCAGGCTGGTCCACTCAACAGGTTGACCACCACCATATGAAGAGAATTGATGGCTTTGAAAACATTTCAACGGTCCATATTCAAGGCGCATGGTTCGCCCTCTAACGAGTGGACCAGGCATTCGTTTTCTCTAAAGTTCATCATCAAAGCTGGGTCACTCTTGTGTACCGTCCTGATTTATTGCATACTTTCCAGGTTGGCACTTGTACTGCGTGTACTGTTACGTGTAGGACTAATAAACTTTCCAAGCTTTTCTTCCTAACGGCTCTTTCTTATAAACTCTTCTTTCTCTCGTTCGCCCTCCAAACATGGCATTATTACTACAACACCCTTCTCTATCCAATCTCTTTCTCAAAAACCCTTTCTCTCCCAAACCTATTTCCATCTCTTCTCCAATCTTTCTCTCTAACACCCAAACAAGAAGAAAACCATTCAATCTAATAGAGAGAGAAAGACCCAAAAAGGGGGGAGTACTGAGAGACTGCTCTGCAAATGCTCGAATCGGCTTCGATGCATCTGTAGAAGTAGACGAGAATGTAATGGTGCCTGAGGAGGATGAAGAAGGAAAGGGAGGAGATGTTGTGGAATATGATTGGAGAGAGGAATGGTATCCTCTGTATTTGACAGAACAGGTCCCGGACGACTCCCCTTTGGGCCTGACCGTCTTTGACAAGCAGATAGTGCTGTATCGAGATGGGAATGGATTGCTCTGTTGCTATGAAGATCGCTGCCCGCATAGGTAACAGAATCATGATTTTGATCTTTCCAATTTTGGGTTTTTTTTTTGAGCTTTTGTGTAGATTATATGCTGAAGTTCGATTTATGCACCATTGATTTCCTGTCATAGGCTAAGTTCCACATGATCAGATGTTCTTCACCAATCATCATCGTTTTCTTCCAGGCGATGAGCAAAAGTTAAATTGGCATAAATTACATAGCTAGGATTGGCCGATGTATGATGTGGGTGAAAATCGAGATGAGCTGAAAGCTTTTCTTTATTTGAGACAATCAAAGGGGTTGAATATATAGAGATTACAGTCATCTATACAAAGAAAATAATAAAATCTAACTATGAAAACGAATTATACAAGGTATACTAACTATACCCCCCCCCCCCCCCCCCCCCAAACTAATGCTGGTCATCGATAAGTAATAGTTTGTCAACTAGAAATGAGTGACGAGCAGAAGTGAGGGACTTTGTGAGAATGTCGGCAATCTGATCATGGGATGCAACATGTGGAAGAGAAATGAGCCCAGACTGAAATTTCTTGCGGATAAAGTGACGGTCAACTTCAATATGCTTCGTCCATTTATGAAAAACCGGGTTAGAGGCAATCTGAATGACACTTAGACTATCGACATGGATTGGAGTAGGATTCTACAGAGAAATGCCCAAGTCGGAAAGAAGTTCATGTAAACAGACAAGCTCACTATATCCAGCGGACATTGCCCGATACTCGGCTTTTATTGGAAACAGTGTTCTGCTTCTTACACTTCCAAGAGATGAGAGAAGTGCCGAGAAAAATACAGTAGCCAGTGGTAGATCTTCGTATGAGAGCGCAACCGGCCCAATCAGCATCCGAATAAGCACGAAGGTCCAGATTCGCCGTGGAGGAGAAGAATAGTGATCGATCTAGAGTTCCACATAGGTACCGTAGGATGCGCAACACCGCAGTCATATGAAGAGTCTGAGGAGCAGAAACAAACTGACTGACGACTTGGATAGCATAGGCAATATCAGGGCGGGTCATAGTTAAGTAAACCAGAGTCCCAACCAAATGGCGGTATAAGTTGGGTTGTGCAAGTAGATCATCATCGTCACGGCTATATTGAACGTTAAGTTCTAAGGAAGTCTGAACTGTCTTCTGATCCGTCAATGATGCCAAGGCGAGAAGATCTTTAGTATATTTAGGCTGGCTAACCAGGATCTCACGCTTAGAACTTGAAATTTCAAGCCCAAGAAAGTATGTGATATGGCCAAGGTCTTTCATCTTGAAGGAGGATTGCAGAACTTCCTTTAAAGCCGAGATGTCAGTAGCATCGCTACCAGTCAGAAGGAGGTCATCAATATAGACGAGAACAATGACAATTCCGTGAGCAGTGGTGCGCAAAAATAAGGATAGGTTATGACTACTTTGAGTAAAGCCAGCACCTGTAACAACATCGTGAAAGCGTTAGAACCATGCCCTATGTGCCTGTTTGAAGTCATACAGGTCTTTCTTTAGGCGACATACCTTATTGTCAAGGATTAAAGAGTCAGGAGGAGGTTTCAAATATACTGTTTCTTGGAGGTCTCTATGAATAAAAACATTTTTCACATCCATCTAAGCAAGTGGCCAAGAGCGAATGAAAGATATTGCCAGAAGAGTACGAACAGTTTTCATCTTGGCCACAGGAGCGAATGTCTCATCATAATCAATTCTATATTCATGTTTGTATCCCTTGGTGACAAGTCAAGCCTTGTATCGATCCAATGATCCATCGAACTTGAGCTTGACAGAATAAATCCATTTGCTACCAATTAGTTGTTGGTCAGCCAATCAAGGGAAATATCCCACATATGATTATCATCCAATGAGGCAAATTCTTCTGCCATAGCCTTCTTCCAACAATCATGAGTGGCTGCCTGAGAGTATGAAGTAAGAATAGAAACAATATCCAGAGTAGCATTCATGGCAGACATAGAGCAGATCAAGCAATTAGGCGCTCGATGTACACGATCGGAACGACGTATCGAGGTAGGTTTAGGATCTGCAACAGGTACAGTAGGCTCAGGTTGAATAATAAGTGGTGGAGCTGTACGTGATCGACATGAGTAAACCTGCAACGGACGAGGGAGAGTACTCAAGGCAAAAGGAATATCAGGAAAGATAGTTAGACCAGGAGATTTTGGGGCGTGCGGAGGAGGAAGAGATGAATGAAAGGCAATATGTTCAAGAAAAACAATATGTCGTGAAACCCGAACACGACGAGAAACTGGATCATAACATCAAAAACCCTTCTGAGTTTCTCCAAATCCCAAGTACATACATTTTATCGATTTTGGAGATAGTTTGTTACACTCACGTGAAGCCAGGTGAACATAACAGACACAACCAAAAACACGAAATATGGAATATGCAGGAGGTAAGCCGTTGAGAACAAAGTATGGAGATTTACTGTTCAAAACGTTGGTTAGCATCTGATTAATCAAGTAAACTGAATGTAACATTGCTTCCGCCCAGAAAGAACGAGGAACACTCATAACACTCATAGCTGTCATCAAGGTGTTGGCAGTTTCAACAATATGACGATTTTTTCGTTCAGCCACCCTATTTTGTTGTGGAGTATCAGAACAGGTGATCTGATGAATAATCTCATAACCCTGAAGAAATGTACGAAAATCGGTTGAGAGATATCCCCCCCTGAGTCAGAGCGGAGGGCTTGAACTGGAACCCGAAATTAAGTCTCTACCATAGAGTGAAATATCTTGAATTTTTTAAAAACCTGTGACTTCGATTGTAGAAAGTAAATTCAGGTGTAACGTGCGAAATCATCAATGAATATAACATAGTATCTTAACCCAGAGAGAGACATAATTGGTGAAGGACCCTAGACATCTGTATGCACTAGTTCAAACATAGAAGATGATTTTGTAATACTTACAGAAAAAGGAATACACTTACTTTTTGAAAGACAACAAGATGAACAAGAATAATCCAAAGATTTCTTATTAAGAGAAACGTTCCCTAACATGCCAGAAGAAAATAACTGAATTAACTGATCGGAATGTGGATGACCCAGGCGAAAGTGCCACAGTTTCCACAATTTATTTGCTGAACAAATATCTGATAAAGATGGAGAAAAGAAACAACGAGCCGGAGTGACAGATAGATCAAAGTCCAGCACGTACAGACAACCATGCCGCCTACCCATCCCAAGTACCTTCCCCGTTGCCAGATCCTGCACAAAACAACAGTTGGGAAGAAATATTACTAAACAGTTATTGGATGTGAGTTGACCAATTGAAATTAAATTGGAGGAGAGGTTAGGGATATGAAACACATCACGAAGTGTGAACTAGCGATGAGCGGAAGGAGAGAAAGTCAATGATCCAACGGACTGAATAGGTAGTTTAATGCCATCCGCAGTAGAAATAGCTTGATTTCCGGTGTAGGGACGAATGTCACGAAGATGGAATACAGCACCAGTCATATGATTGGAAGCACCCAAATCGAAGAACCATATAAAATATGGGGATATACCTAACATACCAGCCGCAGAAAGGGCCTAAATGATTTGTTGGAGATCGCAAGAGTCAAAGGTGATGAAAGACCTTCAACAGAAACAGTAGATGTAGAATCACTAACAGACGGCTTGGAAGAAATAGTGGCAGCAATAGCAAAAAGAGCACGACCACGGCCACGACCACGACCACCACGTCCACGGCCGAAAGAAGATGCATAGGCACGTATACGACAGTCCTGAATACCATGACCAGTCCGGCGACAATAAGCGCACCATTCTTTGCATTGAGCGACAACATGACCCACCTTGTTGCAGCCGCGACAAGTCAAAGAAGTGGAACCATGTGTTGGTGTAGTGGTGGACACAGCAAGTACTATATCAGATAATCCCAGAGTTGAAGAAGGAAGAGAGAACTTCCAATCGTTGTTCCTTAGCCAATAAATCATTAATAACCGAATTCAAAGGAGGACTACGGTTCAAGAGAGCAGTTCGACAATGCTCAAATTTCGGACGCGACTTCAAAAGAAATTGTCGAACTTGCGCACTCTCGTGCATAGATTGGAATATCTTAAAGTCATGAGGAAATATGAGATCCATCATAGCCATCTCTATCCAAATTGTGACAATTTTGGAGTAAAATGATTGAATACTTCGTCACCCTGAGTAAGGTTAATGAGATCCTGTTCCAGGCGGTTTAACCGGCCGCATTACTCTGTTGATAAATTGTCTGGAGATGCTCCCACATTGCCTTAGCAGTGCGATGAGGTGTGAGGCCAACAGCAATGAACCGATCGACCGAATCGAGAATCCAGGTAATAATCCGCTCATTGTTCATTTCCCAATCAGCTAATTTGTTGGCATCTGTGGAAGTGGGAATAGAAACAGATCCATCAATGAGTCCTCACAAACCACGACCCTTGAGGAAGTTCTGAAAATGAATGGCCCATAAAGAATATTGGTACCATCAAAACTACAACGTGGGGCCTATGTGCGTGATGAGTTCTTGTTCATTGATCTGAAGTAATTGAAAGCACGCAAAGAGTTGCAGCAAAAGAAGGTTTTAGATGTACCGTACAACAGGAGATACCCAAGGGATTGCAGTTTCTAGATCTGGTGGAATAACAACAGCAACCGGGGCTCTAGATCTGGCAGGGGCTTTAGATCTAGCGGAATAACAACAGATTTGGATCAGGGGCTCTGGATCTGGCAGAATAACAATAGATCTGGATTTGGCGGAATATAAACAGATCTGGAACAAAGGCCGGACGAGCAGATTGGAACAGCAATAGATCTGGAACAAAGATCGAAGAGCAGAGGGGCGCTGGACGAGCAGAAGGGCCGGACGAGTAGAGGGGCCGGACGACGCAGGGGCGGTCGGACGACGCAGCAGGGGTGGCCGGACGACGCAGGAGCGGTGGCCGGATGACGCAGGGATGGTCAGATCTGACAGGTGGTGCCGGTTTCGGATCAGTGAAGCTTTGATACCATGAAAACTGAGAGGAGCTGAAAGCTTTTTTGTATTTGAGACAACCCAAAGGGATTGAATATATAGAGATTACAGTCATCTATACAAGGAAAATAATAAAATCAGAATCATCTACCTATGAAAATGAATTATACAAGGTATACTAGTTATACAAGGTATGTGAACCTGTTTAACAGTGGAAATCAATTTATCTACTGATCTTTGATGTATAGATAGAAATGGGGTCATCACTCATTTGCTCTTGCATTCAATGAAATTTGATTGCTGATATACTTGAAATTACATTGATGTAGCAGCGAAATACTGCTGCCCACAACCAGTAGCCAATTCAAGCACACCCACAAACACCTTGTGTGCACAATGGACAACTGCCAACTCTGCTAAGAATCGTGTGCCAAGACATAAAAATTACATGGTTCGCCACAACAGGCTACATCCACAGGCAAAGCAACAAGCAAATGAATCAATTATCTTTAGGAAGAAATTACAACATGGTTTAGCAAAAATAAACACTCACCAATCCAACGAAGTACATGCCGAATCACCTCCGCTTCTACCTCCAATGCCATCATAAACAACCATACAATCTCCTTTTTCATTGTAGGAAAGCATCCGATCTACCATCAAGAAACACACATGTGACTTTTATAATTTGAAGGAATAGAAGAGAAATCTTTAGAGAAACTCGAACTTGATAAATCACACCCCAAAGAAATTGATTTTCTTTGCTCTCTCTCTACCCACTTTCTTTTTATTCTTCCCTTACATGCTCCTAATTTGTTTTCACCCCTTTAGCCCTATATAACTTGCCCCATATGATGATGCGCACATGCAGAAACCCTTACTCTATGACCATAACACATTAAAAAAGAGTAAACATGTGAAAATGATTTTGTTATCACACACTAACAATTGATTTGCTCAAAATGGATTTTTTTTTAAATTATTATTACTAATATTATTTTATTTTCAAATTTTTTACATTGCTATATGGAATGTGGGATCGGATCCAGTGCCTCGAGGGAATGGATCCAGCACCTCATTTGATTCAAATACTTAATAGGCCATGGTACAAAATCACTCTATTTGGACAATTATAACCTTATGATTTGTGTCCTAAAAAATGGACCCCTAAAGACAAAAGCCTGCAATGCCCCGTGTTTAGTGAGAAAAGGTCCATTTATTAGATGGTTGGGATAGTCCATTCAAATCAACTTTTGATCAATGTCCAACCAATGGCAGAGCCTGCAGGATATCTAGCTCAAATCATCATACACTCCTGTCCCATGTACACATGATTTGAAGACTGGAAAATACCATGCTGGCAGAGGGCTGTGGATCAGCTCCGATGTAGGTACTTGAATACAAACTTGAAATCCATATACCCAAATTGGTGTGGAGTTTGGTAAAGTCATATTTCATTAGGTGGAATAATTGCCATTTTGAAGCCTATTAAATATCCAAATCAGTTTTGTTCAACCACATTTTGTTCTTTCATTTCATTGATGCAAAAACTGTTTGTTTTAGACTAAGGATTCTGTTAAGAGGAATTGAATTTGGTTTGTCATAGACTCATAATCGGAGGACTAGAACATGGCATCTCCTGCAGCAAAAACGGATAATATGTTTGATGTTTCCCAAACAGGATCATCTTCAGATCTTGATTTTTCTGATTATTTCTGCAGGCTAGCAAAACTCTCAGAAGGTCAACTGATTGATGGGAGATTGGAATGCCTATACCATGGTTGGCAATTCAACAAGGATGGTAAATGCATAAAGATACCTCAGGTCTACTTCATTTCAATACCACATTTGAATTGAGTTCAATGCAGATGAGTTTGATAGAAAGTACAGGAGTCATCGATGAATTCATTTTTGTTATTTGGCTACAGCTTCCCAAGGGAGCAAGAATTCCACACTCTGCTTGCGTCAGAACCTACGAGGTGAGAGACTCTCAAGGTGTTGTATGGGTGTGGATGGCAGACAAGAACAAGGCGGATGCCAACAAGCTACCCTGGTTTGAGCACTTTGCCATACCTGGGTTCCAAGCCGTATCTTCCATCCATGAGCTTCCATACGATCATTCAATACTCCTCGAGAATTTAATGGACCCCGCCCATGTCCCAATCTCACATGATCGAACAGATTGGTCTGCCAAGAGGGAAGATGCCCAACCATTAGCATTCAAGGTAACCGAGCGTACAAATAGGGGGTTTGCAGGATTCTGGGGTCGTGCAAAAGACCCGGTCTTGCGGAGCTTCCTACGATTCGAAGCACCATGTGTTCTTCAATACAGGGGAGAAATCGACAAGAACGGGGAGAAACAATACTTCTCATCAGTCTTCCTTTGTCGACCAACCGGTCAAGGGAAGTCCATGGTTATCATGAGGTTTGGAGCTTCGACGAGACCTTTTCTATTCAAGCTGGTTCCTAGTTGGTACTACCACCAGAACGCGAGTAAGGTTCTCGAACAAGATAAAGGATTCCTTGCATCCCAAAACGAGGTTCTAATGAAGGAGAAGGTCCCCACCAAGGGCTTGTACCTAAATCTACGGTCATCTGACACTTGGGTTGCAGAGTATCGGAAGTGGATGGATAAGGTAGGCCATGGAATGCCTTACTATATTGGGCAAAACACTATCTCACTACCTAAAGACCCTGCTGTGGTTGAACACACCCCGGCAGGACTGATCGCGGGGATTTCTGCTTCCATGCCTGCCAAGGGGGGATTTGGCACCATGCATGTTCCGAATCCCACCAACCGCTACTTCCGCCACATAGTGCATTGCAAGGGATGTAGAAATGCCGTGAAAGCATTTCGAGCTTGGAAGAACATGCTTTCCATATTGTCTATTGCTTCTGCAGCATTGGCTGTTCTAGCGTCGGCAAGACAGTGGAAGGTCCTACTTTTGGCATTGGCGACGGTGTTCTTGGCTGGAGCATATGCGTGTGCAAGTCTAGTTTCCCTCAATACAACCAACTTCATTAGGAAGCACAGGAGATTATGAGCCAATGGATGTATATACAAACCCATTTGGATGAGATTATTTGCCAGTGTCTTTTTGGATTTATGAGCTTGTGCAGCTCACTGATGCATTAGAATGTGAAACACTTGAATGGGGTGCATCATTTCTCACAGGAGCTGCAGTGTAAAATTACTGGATATTCTTTCTAGTATCATTGTAATTATAGAAGACTACAGTTGTTCATATGGTATATTCTTAAATTTTAAATGCAAAGCTTATTTGGCAAATGGTCTTTCAAATGTCACAGTTTTGCTTCTTGAGCAATATGCACCTTCTCTTCCATCTTCTGTGTTTTAGCATATTGACTGCATATGCACTCTCTCTGAGTGTGATTTCCTGTCACCAATAAAAAATTAAAATAAAAAAAAATAAAAAAAAAATCTTCTTTCTATGTCACCAATAAAAATAAAATAAAAAAAAATTTTAAAGATAGCAAAAGCACACTTCAAAAAAATTTTCCCTTCATCTATGTGGAGATGGCAATCTCTTGATGAATCATGTAATTAAAACTGAAACAAAATCCTAAATGAATAACTAGTAGAAATTTGAGAAATAACCATCATTGTCTTGGATTTAGCACAGATAAAAATGTATTTCATGATCTTTGCTTGCTGTTGGCAGTGTAGGCAATTTAGAAAAGGCATGTGGGGCAGAAGCCTAGGCATTTTGGGCCCCAGGTGAGGCAATATCCCAGGTTGTGTGCCTAGCCTAGCGTAGCGCCTGGGTTGTGGGTACCTCAAAAAACAGTTTGTGGGGGGGGGGAGGGGGGGGTAATTATGGGTAGAAAGATGTCTTATAAACCCTTTTTCAAGTACAGCTTCTCTATTTTTCTTTATATAAAGTTTTGATTTCTGAAAAATACCTCCAAATTTTCTTAGATTTTTTTTTTTTCATAAATCCATGAGATTTTCTTCTCGATTTCTTTCTTCTATTAATGTTTTAAACAATGCATTGGACTTCTTAAAAGCAATTTGAATTTCCATTAGTGCCATACAAGAGATAGAAGACTATTAAGGTCTTAAGAATTGCGTTTTACGCAAAATTGTTGTGCGTCATTTCACTGAGAATGACTACATAGAAGAGGTGGAAGATTTATAGAGATTTTAATAGATTGACATGTATCCACTCAAATCCATCATTACACCTATCTATAGTATGTTGTACATTTACACGTGCACATCATTTACAGCACATACATATCCTATACTCTAATACCCCTTCCTCCACAAACTCAAGGTAGTTGAAAGAATAACTTGAATTTGAAAGGTGAAAAGAACACTCATTAAAAAATAAAAGTTAACTTCTCTATTGATGAAATTTGATCAGCGATGAGCAGCATGAGGTAAGCAGACACTTTCAATGACTTTTGGGAAGTGAATCATTGGCACTTCAAATGACTAACGAATAATTTAGTGGCTGGGATTATAACCATTGCTCTTCTTGTGGATACACACTTCCTGTGGCTGAGATTTCAACCATTGCTCTTTTGGTGGCTTTAGAACATTCTGACCGCAAATTGTTAATGGCACCAATTCCCGTTAAAAGTCCGAGAGAGAACGATGTTGATGGTGCACAAACGAAAGTAGGTGCATTGTATTCGGTACACCCACAGAGCACCAAACAAACAAAAGGGAGGGGTTGAATGTGCACTAATGCACTAATTCTATCCTTCATCGTCTTATCACTCATCCATCTCAACATCCTTCAGCTACACATCCTATGAACATGTTGTTTCTTAACTACCTAACACTGTCGCATAAAGCATGGTTGGGTCACATCTCCATTTCTTCCATCTAGCTTGAATTCTATGGGCAACATCCTTCTCAATCTCTCCACTTATGGATTATTGAGCTAAGGTATCAAAAGTGATCATTTTGAGAATCTTCTTGGTCAGCAACCTTCACTAATTCATTATTATTTTCACTCCTATTGGTACTAAAATTGCACACTATATACTCTCTTTTAGTCTGACTAATTTTCAATTCTTTAGATTCTAAAGCACTCCATAAATCTTGCTTTGTATTTACACCCTCCCTCATCTTGTCTCTGCAATTAACATAAACCATGGGATCTCTTCCTCCTGCAAATGCCTCATTAACTCGTCCATAACCAATCGAAAAGGTTTGGTCTCAATGCCGACCCTTGGTGCAAGCCTGCAGTAACTAGGAACTCAGTTAGTCTCTCCATTAATGGTTCTCACCTTGGTTCCCACTCCCTCCTCTTGAAACACTTTTCCTTCCCAACAATATTAGTTTTATTTATTGGTTTAAAATTAATTTTAGAGCTAAAATATTAAATCAATATGTATCTATATAACATATATCATATAAAATAAATTGAAAATGTTGCTCCTAAAATATTCGGCCATATGCCAAGGCACACCTAGGCGTTTTAGGGGCAGTTGCACCTAGCTGCGCCTAGCACCTTTAACTAAAAATGGTTGTGAAAAAGAAAGGGGCACCTTGTTTTTTTTCTGCATCCCTTTATCTTGTTTTGCGACCATAATTGCTCCTGTGTATATTTTGGGCATGTTTATATTCATTGAAGCCAAAATGTGGATATGGAAAACAGACCTAGAATGGCAGAAATGAAAATGTTTGATTCTACAAGAAAAACCGTCATTTGGTTTGTACGGCAATTATTCATGGATTCATGTGAAATGTAGTTATGTTGGTTGGTGGTCAAACAGTCGCCCACCTGCCTTTGGTGTCTTGAAAATCAATTTAAAACCTTCTTTGAGTGACATCCACATTTGCAAGTTCTGTGGATAAGTTTGGAAATGGTCAAATGGACGCCTTCTTTCACAAACAGCAAAAGAACAAGCATGACCTTACTGAAATGGATATCTCATTGATTTCCTATACAATCAATAGTGAAATTCAGACAATATAAACGTACAGGGAAAACAGATAACCTTTAAAGAAATATGTAGTTGAGAAAGAAAGATTTGCTCCATTGACATTCCCATGAAAAATGAGAGAAAGCTCTATAGATATCTCAGTAATGAGTGAGAGCATTTCTGAAATTTATGGTTGTGAATTCGGAACGAGTAGGTGCGGGAATTTCACAAAAATAATCTAAACACTTAAATGGGATGGCAGTATTAATAGGAAGTGTTATTTGGGTAACTAATGGCATTAATAGTTGCATAATCTGCAACCTAATGGGTGAGCAACCAAGTATTGTTCCTCTTGTATATTAATTAAGTTAAGAGGATATATCTATCTGTTAGATGGGCCATCACCACATGGGAAAAGCTTGTTAGGATTTGGGCCACAATCCTCAGGCAAGAAAGAAGGTTGAAGATTATACGCACAGGGGTGTCCCATGCACTTACGATCGTACCTGACATTCCTATGAGACAATCATAATCGCTAAAGCAAGATAAAGAGATGAAGATGTCATTTTTTATCAAATGCAATTTCTCTGATTCATTTCATCTCCACAATGCATGTGAACACATTTGCATCCGAACCATCCCCCGCGAATCATCTACAGCCCAAAAATACTCACTTGAACAGTCCTGTTAGATAATGGACCATTGCCTGTTAAATACGGACCATCACCGCCCTCATCTGTTTTTAACTGTCCATTTGCAGGATAACATTGATATGATTAGGATCATTTTGCAAGAATCCACATGTAAGGTGTAGATGGGAGGAGGACGCTAAATGTTATCCTATGCAGAGGGATAAGAAGGCAGCATGTACTGATTATGAATTCATACAGTATCATGAGGTGTCACAAAAAGGTCAATCCAAATTTTATGAAGAGATTCTGCAAAATAATTGCTAATTTTCACGACTTGAAATACCAAAGAAAGCCACTCTTTTCATTCCTATAGAAATTCACATCATTTCTTCTTTTTTGGGCTATATAAATTTCTGTCAAATAGAACATGTTTTACAATAAAGAGGGGAATTTCAGTAAATTCTCAAGTGTTCCTTGGACATTTTGAAAATGTTACAGACATGAAAGAAAAATAGGAAGTGCTGGAAAAATACAAATGAGAATTTTTAAATAAAATAAAAACTCAATAGTTATGATTATTGCTGCAACAAGATACCCAAGTAACTGATGTAACAAAGAGCGCAGGGCATTTTCATCTGGTCAGCTGCCTCGATCTATATGCATGAAAAGAATCATTTCCTTGGTGTCACAAGCTCTGCTGATCTCTTGTGTTCGCTTCCCCAGCACAAGTTCATCTTATCAGACTTTGCCTTCCTACCGAGATAGCCTTGGCAGTTTGGAGAGCCACAGCAACACTCCACCTTGGACCCGAAATGTACGAATCTAAGTGAAAAAGCTGACATATCATTGTAATTATCTTCTACAAATTATGAAGCCAAAGCAGAGGAGGATCATAACACTGAAACTGAACAGATGCACACTTCTTCTAAACAAAAAATTACGAGTAACTACCCTTGACATTAAACAATTATCAAAATGTGCATTTATCCAATTCAATAAATAATTAGATAATATTAAGGAAACAATTTGAATAATAGTTAAAAAAGAAGGGGAAATTCTCATGCACCTGTAGTCATATGTTAACGGTTCCCCAGCTTCTATTGACTGAGACGCAAACACACCAACACGTGTCTCCCCGTGAACTTGCCTTCAATAGAAAAATAATAATAACAACCAAGTATATTTGATCAAGAAAAAGAAAATAAGTATAATTACTAAGGGCCCATTTGGATTCATGGAAAGCATGGGAAAGGAAATAGTGTTTCCCATGAAACTCACTTTCCATTGTTTGTTAAGCCTTTCTTTGTGGAAAATTGTGGGAAACACCTTTCTCACTTTCTATCTTTGTTGAAAAATAAATTTATTTGTTTTCCCACATCCACTTCTAAGAAATGCATTTTCCCACAGTGGAAGGAAAATGGGTTTCTCAAGGGTTAAAGCCCAAATATGCGTCTATCCATATTCAATCGCCTCACATGTGTCAAATGAGAAATTGTCCATCTTCAGTCATACCTCACACGTGTCACTATGCTACATGTGCCACCATCCATCTTATCTTGTGCCCCACATGTAAAGAACCCCGCTAATGTACCACATGTGTCACCATCCATCTTCTCTTGTGCCTCATGTGCTATTGTGCCACATGTACCACCATTCATCTTACTTGTGCCCTACATGTGCAAAGCACCCCACATGCGCCAATGTGCCAAATGTGCCAATGTCCATCTTCAATCCTCCAAATACGGCACACGCCATTGTCCATCTTGAATTCTCCAAATATGGCACGTGGCAATGGTGCCAATGTGCACAAGTGTCGTCTTCTAGCTTTGGTGCCCACGTGTCAAATGTACCCATGTATGTCTTGTGTAACATGTGCCACTGTACAACTTCAAGCACCTCACATGTACCACACGTGCCACAGTTTAGCTTAAAGTGCCCACATATGTCGTGTATGTCACATGTGCTAATCTAGAACATGCTAGTGACTACTTTAAAAAAATTTCAAGAAATTTTTTTTGTTTTGCCAAACAACAAACTTGAAAAAAGATTCTAAATTTCTACAAAAATCTTGTTGAAAAACAAACAAGGAAAACAATATTTCCTTTCCCACAGTTTCCTAAAAATAAAGTTTCCTAAGAAACACTATTTCCTTTCTCATGCTTTTCATGAATCCAAACAGGCCCTAAAGAATAATGAGAATCATGCCTGAAACTTAGGGACCAGTATCCCTTTCAAGAAAGACGCTGCAAGATTCTACCTTATTATGATTACTGTAACTCATGAACAAACAAGAGAAATATTGCAGGAAATACATGCACAAACCATTTTTCCAAGTTACAGTTAGGATTGCAGCTATGATTCAAGAACCGACAGGCATTTCCCTTGAAAGTTGCATCAATTGTGAAGTCCTTCCGAATTGAGCACATATAAAAGTTCTGATGGCCTGTGCATTTCATGTCCCAAAGTCTTTGCTTACACAAGGTGTCATCAATAACTGAAAGAAAAGGGAAAAAAAAAAAAAAGTAGTTACAATCATTCAATAAACCCAACTTGTACTGTTTGATATGAGTCCATACCATGTGGTGCCCTCTAGTAATTTGAAAACAGGTCATTTCTTTGGATTCAATTGAAAGAGAAACCAGAAAATGCAACCTATTAATTGCAAGTGACATCCAACCTTCCAATAGGTTGGTCCCACCATGAGGATCATCTAATGCAAAAATCATCTCTATCTACTTTTCAGGTGGGCCACACCATATAAAACAATTTCTAGCCATTAATAAATAGCAAAAAAGAAGTGTGGTGCATTCGATAAGTAGATTTTTTTTACAAGGTGATCCTCATGATAAGGCCAACATATTACACAGGTTGGATGTCACACACATGTGAAAGATTGGAAGTTATTGGCTGGGCGGACCATAACTTATAGTCCAACCGGTTGGACTTGTACTATAGATGGAAACAATGTAAGGATGATGGACTTGCTTCAGATTTAATATGAATTTTTTCTCTGTGAGTTTAGATAATGAAATAATCTGAGCTTCACGATAGCAAGAAAAACATAATCATTGCTCATTATGAATCATCTCAATTTCAAGAACAAAATTGTCGCCATAACCCTATTCTAGAGAAATGGGGATCCTTTTAGTTTTAATTTAAAGCTATTTGACTCAGATTTGGACAAGTCCAGTGATGTAGCCAAATATGGTGGTAAAAGACTGCAATGGGACAGCTTACATGTTGGGATTTATACTACAGAATCACACAGAGATGGATCTAGGATAGCAATCCAAGATCACTAAGCAAACACAAGAGAACACAGATTTAACGTGGAAAACCCTTTCAGGAAAAAACCAAGGCACAAAGCGACAGAAATCCACTATGAAAGCATAAATTACAAAGAGAGAGGACTTACCCGATTCGAACAACCTCGAA
Organism: Magnolia changhungtana; assembly: GCA_030180095.1. Classification (NCBI taxonomy): domain Eukaryota; kingdom Viridiplantae; phylum Streptophyta; class Magnoliopsida; order Magnoliales; family Magnoliaceae; genus Magnolia; species Magnolia changhungtana. The sequence goes on along the minus strand of JASAUF010000547.1, from coordinate 3,054,776 downwards.
TCTCACCCTATCTGCACCCTTTTATAACCCTAGAAACCCTTTAGAATACCTTAGAATACCTTAGAATGGCCCTAGGGACTCTTATTTATAGATGGGAAACTCCCACTTACGCACATCCCTAGAAACCGCCTCAAATTTATGCAGTCCGCGCACAAACCACGCACCATCTGCGTAACCCTCGACTAGTCGAGCCAGTCCCTCGACTGGTCTAGAATCTCAAACATCCAAGATTTAAGACATCCTTTTTAACAACAATCTCCACCATGTCTTCAATCTTTTACCGTGTAGTTTCTTGACCTCTTCTCTTATCTCTGCCTTTCACCATAGCTTTATCAATACTTCTTGTGCACACTCCGTCCTTCTTTTACGCCATCGCCAAGCCCAGAGAAGTTGCACAGAACTTAAACTTCTCTGTAGGAACGACCTTGGTGAGCATGTTTGCCAGATTCACGCTGGTGTGAATCTTCTCCAGAGTTACACCTTCTTCAAGCACCTATCGGATAAAGTGGTAATGAACATCAATGTGTTTAGTACGTGAGTGATAAACAGAATTTTTAGCCAAGTTGATAGCGCTCTCACTGTCACAATTAACCAGCACGGCTTCCTGCTGAAGCCCCAACTAATTTATCATGCCTCTCAACCAAACACCTTCCTTAAATGCTTCCGTCACTACCATATACTCAGCTTCAATCGTGGAAAGAGCCACCACGGATTGAAACTTCGACATCCAACTAATTGCTCCACCCGCTAGTACAAACGAGTAACCTGAAGTCGACTTTCTGGAATCCACACTACCTGCATAATCTGAATCGACATACCAAACCAACTTTGCTCCTATCTTCTCAAAAGTAAAACATAGTCTTCTATACCTCAAATGTATCGAAGTAACCATATCACCGCCATCCAATGTTGCTTGCCAGGGTATTTGCTCCCAACACCGATTGCCTGTGAAATAACCGGTCTAATACATACCATGGCATGCACTGCTAACCGCATTCGAATGAGGCTCGAAAGACATAGCCAGCTTTTCCTCATCTGTTTTAGGACATGTACTAAAAAAAACTTGAAGTGAGCAGCGTAGGGAACGCTCACCGGCTTTGCCTGGTCCATCACATACTTGATTAATACCTACTCAAAGTATTCTACCTGTGATTACCAAAGTCTGCTCCTCTTCCAGTCTCTATGAATATTAATGCCGAGAACCATCTTTGCCACCCCCCGATCCTTCATCTCAAATGTCCCACTCAACCGAATCTTTAGTACGTTGATTTCAGACATGACATGATTGGCGATTTACATGTCATCAATATATAATCCCTGACTCACCATGAAGGAATCAAATTTTATACTACTGCCTAGGCGACAGGTCGTACCATGACCTCCTGCAAACTTTCTTCTCAACCCCTTTAACTTCGAACCGCACTGTTTGCTTCATGAAGAACCACTCTTCCACTTTCCCATGCAGAAGTGCAGTCTCTTCATCCATCTATTCCAGCTCAAGATCGCATTGAGCAACCAGCGCCAATACGAATCTAATAGACACCCGTTATACCACCGGCGTGAATATCTCTGAGAAGTCGATCCCTTCTCTCTAAGCATGACCCTTCGCTACCAGCCTCGCTCTGTATCTATGTTGTATCCTTTTAAAGATCCACCTGCATCCAACTGCTTTCTAGCCCACTGAAAGCTCCACCAGCTCCCATGTGTCGATCTAGTACAACGAGTCCATCACATAGTCCATAGCCACCTTCCACTTCTCAGCACCAGGCTCACCTAGAGCCATCTGAATAGTAGACAGATCCCCCTCGCCTGTAATGAGAACATATGCAATATTGGATTCGTCCATGTACCTCGCCAATATCCTGTGATTATGCTGTTTGATTCTTCTCACAGGTGGCTGCTCCACCTGCTCTGTATCTCTGTTCGGGCGTCTCAGCGTTCATGCCTTGCCCGCTCATGTGGCCATGCTCAGCATGCCTCACATGTGTAAAGGTGGAATCCGTTACAGCCACTACAGCTCCACCTGTTGAAGTGTTCCTGATCAACCTGTAAACATTATCGAGTCGTTGCGCTTTCATGATTACACGTGCCCCCTTAGATACTTTAAGGGCACCATCAATACCCATGAACTTGCAGCCCATTGCCTCAAGTACACCAAGAGAAATTAAACTTTTCTTCATATCAGGAACGTGCCTCACATCAATCAGGGTACGCTCTATCCCATCAAATATCTTGATGTGCACCGTACCAACAGCCACAACATTATAGGCAATGTCATTGCCCATAAACACCTGTCCATCATCGCGCTCTGTAGCTAGTGAACCAACTTCAATGAAGAGTCATGTGAAAAGATGCCCCCATGTCTAGAATCCACTCGTCCTTACGATCATCGTTTAAGTGTCCGATCATAGACACAGACAAAACATCACCTTCACATCCACTTGTACATTCATCAGACGTGGCAGCGTCAGCTTCCCTATACGAAGCCTCAGATTCTTCTCTCTTCGAATTAGGATTTGAGCAATCCCTCTTCATGTGTCCCTGCAACCCACAATTCCAGCACTTTACCAACAAAGCATGGCATTAATCTTATCCCATGGCAACAGGGGACAATCCCTACCATGGGTAATAATTATGTTTTTTGAATCCCATCCCACCTAATCCCTTCTTATGCCACCGCCCAAACACGCCCTTAGTGAATGCACGTGGGGCTGGAAATTTTGTTTAGATGCCTAAGCTTTGGCCCGATTCAGGACTCTCATCTTAAATTAGGCTATGGGATTATGCGTCATACAACTCAATGAGTTCTAAATCGAGCCAAGTGGAATCAGTGATTTTGTATACAAACAACCAAAATCTTTATTAACGAAATTATAATGATAGTAAGAGAAGGCAGTTCAAGAGAACATACTTCCATAGCACCAATCATTACGAAAGTCTCTTATTTTGAACTCAAAAAAGAAAAAAAGGAATGGCGAAATAGGATACATGTAACCAACCCCATTTAATTCGGATAAGGCGTAGATGATGATTAACTAATATATGTTTATGGACAACATTTTTAATGTAACATAAAAAGATCTTTGTAATACAAAATTATAGCAAAAGTTATTTATCCCCAAGGACTCCGACCATCGAGGATGGGCAAGAAATCCCCTCCCTAGCAAGAAAACTAGCCTCCCAATTTTCCTCATGAGGAGTAAGGTAGAAAAACCCCAAAGATTCCTACAAAGGTGCAATGTATTTCAAGACCCAAAAAAAAAAGTTCTACACTAAAAAACCTATTAAAACCAAAAGGGTTTTGAAAGCCCTTGCAAACAAAATACAACTAAAGAATCCTAGTGCATATTGGTAAGAAACCTAATCAGGAAGAAATCCCAAGAGTTCAAAAATGTTAGAGAGTGTAGTATTTTATTTTAATTTTGTATATTCATATTCAATGCTCCCTTAGGACACTACCTTTTGTAATTAGGTTCTCCTAATAAAGGAAGGTTAGAGAGCATTTAAGCTCTCTAGTACCAATTTCTCTCCCAAATTCTCTTCTCTCTTTTTCCTTTCGATAACACCACATCATTTTGTAAATGAAGTTTTTTTTTTAAAAGAAGGTACATAAATTTGTGATCAACTTCGAAAAAGATCAAAAGACATAGAACCTCCTAAAACACTCAATGAAATCAAGAGAAAATCAAGGATACCTTCCCCAATATATTCCATGACAAAATCCCCTTTATTAATGGATTCACCTGCCTCTGCTCCCCATCCACAAAATTGAGTCTACCAAAAAAAAAAAAAAATCATCATCATCTAAGCCTCATCCCAATGCAAAAATAAATAAACAATAAAGAATTCCAACAGCATGAATGAAAAAGGCCAATGCAATCAATGTAGCATGAATAAACAAGTAGTTGAAATCCACTATTTATGTTTGCATGCACCAAAGGTCAATAATCAATTGTAAATAATTTTCCCCTTAGCTAAAAAACATAAAGTGAAGGGAAGTGATAATACATTTGGGAGCAAGAGTAGGGAAGCATCTATAGGGAAATGTTAGAAAGCATAAACAACTAAGAGGAGGCATTCCATAACAGTAATGGTGGTCGTAATTGTTAGTGCACCTATTTGTCAATCACGTGAGTCCTATGTCAGTGAGTCGGTTGAGCCCTTGGAAGCGGAAGACCGAATACACATGAGGACAAGAAGCATCAAGGAGTGAAGAACAAGTAAATCATGAGGTGCCTTGGTGACCTTAACCTTAAACCCAAAACAATCTAATCTTTGGATGATCCTAACCTGAATAGGTAAACCTTCAATTAATCATCTTTTAGCCTCAAAAGCTCATTTGGATCATGCTTAGATAGGCTACAGAGGTCCCAAACTACTGGAAACCAAACTGCCCAAACTAGCAGACTCTTAGGTGAGTTCGAGCAAAGCTCGATCGATCGAAGCTTGACATCAATCGATTGGGCATGGCCAAAACTATCCAGCAAGTTCACTAGCCTATTCCAATGAAATTTGATCGATCAACGGCCCTCGGTCGATCGATCGAGATGCCGTTATTCTACCCATTTTAAAGCCGTTGTAAAACGAAATCTATATAAAGGGCATTGGACAAAATAATGGATTTTTAGTACAATTAGAGCTTGGTGATTCCCCACTTATATCTCTCATCCTAAGCCTCTAAATCCATAAGATTCAAGTCATCTTCTTAAGCTTTTTCCACTCTAATGAAGATTTCAACCACCATTAGGAAGATGAACGTGATGCCCACCTTGTTCTAGAGATTAGACAAACCTATAGGCAAATCATTGTTTAAATCCTCTAGAACACCCATCTAGTTGAATCCTTACTAGGAACCAACTATAATCTTTAGTTGTAGGAGATTCAACCATCCTACCATTGCCTTGGTCACCTCATAGGTACATCGCATGCAAGTTGTTTGTTTGTGGAGCTAAACCATCAGCATCAACGAACATGTGAACAATTAAGAAGCTAATTCAAGCACGGGAGAGCACTGAAGAAGCATCTTAAGAAGACGCTACAAAAGAACTCAATTTGACAAGTTGTAGAGTCCATGTCACACTCTTTCCTTGTGTAAGATTGAGTGTAGAGTTTGTGACCCAAACTCGAATAAGTTCTTGTGTAGGACCTAAGGTCTTATGTAGGGTTGAATTCACCAAACACGGGTGTGTACATGTTAGTCTCTATATGAAGCCTCCGGTGTACGTAGGACCTTGGATTAGGACCACATTCACCAAACACGGGTGCGTACATGTTAATCTCCATAGGAAGCCTCCGGCAAGAGTGTACGTAGGGCCTTGGATTAAGATCGCATTCACCAGACACATGTGCATACGTATTAGTCTCCATAGCGAGCCTCCGGCAGGAGTGTACGTAGGGCTTTAGATTAGGATCGCTAGTGGTTGTTGGTTAACCGATAGAAAACCAACTAAGTTTCAGCGGGAGCCAGTGACACGGGTGGAAACGTGTTGCTCTGACATGGGAATGTATGTGTAGTTTAGTGATTAGCCTAAGAGAAACCATTGTAAAGGTTAGAGATGACCTAAGAGAAACCATTATAAAGGTTAGAGATGAACCTGATTTAAACCCTCCGATAGTGAAATTCCGGTATACTCGAAGAGAGTGCGTCCACCAGGAGTGGAGTAGGCAAGTAGCCGAACCACTATATATGCTTGTATTTGGGATTATTATTTGCCCACATTGCTATTTATGCTTGTGAGCTTAATTCGTTGAATTATATGAATGCGTAATTGATGTATGCTAGGTATTGAATAGTTAACACACCTCACACACAAGATCACTATCTTATAGACCAGTTGTTTATATCGTTGCATCTATTGTAGTCTACGTGATTGGAGACCCACTTGGCTTGGAAGCCTAAGTGTTATTTACCTTCTTAGTTTAAATTGGTAAATTGATTTAATTAGGCAACAATTTTAAGTGATCCTATCCCCCATCCCCCCTCTCCTCTCTAAGTCTTAGTCACAATTCTAAGCTCCGCCAAGCAGGCTTCTGCATGCCTTGGACAATACATGCAATTTCAATAATGACCAACATTATGATCAATACGTTACAACCCTATAATGGTTTTAAAAATAATAATAAATAAATAAATATTAAAAAAAAATCAAAAGAAGAAAATGTACCTGCCCCATATCAGACCTATACATGCCTATAATGGCCATTATAGTGTCATTACGAGCCATTTCTTAGAACGGGTGTTACAGCCTCGTATCACAAAAGGGCTCCCAGTGTTAATGTTACGTAACTGTTGACATTGAGTTTGTCGCTCTCTAGAATGGTCTTAGACACATTAAATGGAGCCCTAGCACCCATCTAGTTTGATTCCAAATGCATAGAGCCTAAAAGTCACTCTATGCCTATCCTGCGGATAGTTCCTTAAGAAAGTCTTTGCAGCAGGCATAGAGCACCTAGCGCCAATCTACCAAAGCACAGACGCTTAGCCTCCTCTACAACAAGTGCCAATCTACCTAGTTCCTAACAATCTACGAAATTAAGCTTCCTCTTTAATGTGTGTCAAAATAAAAGAAGAAGAAAGGAAAAAAAAAAAAAAAGGAAAAATGTTTTTCCACCTTTAGTGTGTCAAAATACCCAAAAAATAAAAATAAAACCTTATTTTCAGTTAATTTTTCAGGCAGCACCCAAGTGCATGCCCAAGGACCGCGCCTTGATTGGGGCTTAGGCGAGGCTCAAGGGGCCCAAAACGCATAGGTGTGCGCCTGGACACACACTTGGAATGCCTTTTAACTATGCTGCCAAAAGCACAAAATAAATATCAAAATAGGCATTTTCCCTCTTTTTTTTCTTATGTACATATTAGTTTTTTCATATTTTTTCAATTAAAAAATAATTCAAACTGATTCAACCTTTATGTTAATATCCATTGCTTTATCTTGTTTTGGCTGGTCAATAAAGGCAACAACACTAGTATTTAGAACCTTGATTAGAATCTCCAATCAATGTGGTTTTGGAGATATACATTCTTTCCACAATGGTTTGGACAGTCCAAATCGTCATACATGTACACAATGAAGATGGTATCAAGTACGACCAATTTGAAATGGTGGTGAACTATAACAGAAGCGTAGCATGTAGTATATAGTAAAATTTACACATCATGCCACTAGAAACTAATTCCTAAAACTCCCGGAAAGATGCCAAAAAGAACCATCAAGACAAGAGATCATCATTATCATTTAAGACTTATCCCAATTAATAGGGTCGGCTACATGCATCTTATTCCGCCATTCCACTCTATCAAGGGTCATACCTTTAGACCACATGTCATCAAGTCTTTTCTTACTACATCCATCCATGTCCTTTTGGGCCTTCCCCTTCCGCTTTTAGAGCCATCAGTTCAGGACAAATAGATCAATCTCATTAAAAGTGAAAACCTCTTGGCTTTCCTCTATCCAAAAAATAAATCTTTTATTTCATCCTTGCAAAGGAAACTTAGAAAAATCATCCGAATCAACATTCTACTAGAAGGAAAATAATTTTATGAACTAACCTACCAACTGCTTCTATTAGACTATTGGCTTAGACGAATTCTCATTTAATACAATACTCTTGTAGAAACTTTTTTCCTCCCATAAGTGGTAGCAATGACCACAAAAGGAATTCATGTTTTCTTTTTCACCCAATTTACCAGATATATTTGGATCTCTACCTCAATATGTCTCTCAAAGTCATAAGCAAAAATTAATCTTGCCCTGGCATACTAAGTTTGGCCCGATAGTATCTTCAAATAAAAGAGGGGCCAATGTCTCAAATCGTTGGGCCCATCGAGATTCAAAATGTTTGAATAGATTGAAAGTTTCTTGGTGGACATTTCAAGGAACTGTGAGATAGAGAAGCTGGATTGTTGCTTTCACTATAATTCTAGATTTCAAAGTTGCAAAAAGTGATTATTCTTTTTATATTTTTAGTTTTCTAATAGCCGTCCAGCAAATAGAAAGCGAAACCATGCTACATTCATGTTGAAATGCCTAGAAGTTTAAGACTGTCGCATGCAAGCAGTGTTCGAGTTGTCAATATCACTACAAGTTTCGCTAGCTGGAGATAAAAATATAATATCGTTAACGCCGATAATCGGAAATGCAGGGAAAAAGGGGGAAACATGGAGAAAATGGTGGAATTTTTCAGTGAAACTTCAGGACATGCCTACATACACATATTTACATATTTAGGAATGAAAAACTTGCAAAAAGAATGCATTCAATTAGAAGTTTCCATTTACTGGAGGCCAAAAGGCATGCGTTGTCGTAAGAAATCACTCAAATAGTAACCAAAATGAGTTTATATAATAAAAATACAAGCTTACAACAATTAAGACATGCAAAAGTAAATGAATTAAAAAAAAATACACATTTGTGGCCATGTTTCATCCCCACATAGAGTGACAAGGTGGCTCGTAATCATTGTCCGGATCCCGTGGCAGTTGAGAGTAGTACCGTTGCCCAACATTTTGGCAGTACTGTTCCCAGGTCATCCTCTGCTCGTACCAATTGAGGAACTCTCTTATGTATCTCTAATAGTCATCCTCCCCAAATTGTACGAGTACGCCTAGACGTGGGAATTGAGTGACATACATCGACGACATTTGCTAAGCAGGGTGCTCAGGGAACAGATCAAGTTAAACCCCGACTCCTTGATAGTATTTCTGCCAGTCATACGGGTACCCCAAATATCCTCCAGTCAAAGGGTCATGACTCGAAGAACTATCTTCTGGCTGCATCTACCCATGGGTAGATGAGTGTGACTGAATGTCTGAGCTGTCATGGCCATACCCGTGATATCCCCCATGAGCATAAGGTGGGAGAGAGGTGGAGCTCCCCTTATCTAAACTTATGTCCATAGATGACAAGCTGCGTGTGAGAGCATCAGCCGCAGCGCGTCCGGCTTTCTTCTTCGAACGACGCTCGAACATATATGTGGGCTCTGATGCTCTCACCCTGAATGGTGGACAAGATCCATGGTCCTCGTCCTGAGTGGCATGGTCAAAGCTCTACTCCTCAGTGAACTGGCCAACGAATCGTTGGCTCTGAGCCGTTGTGTACCCCTCACCACTGCCACCCTCACCCCCACTAGTACCACCTCAATTGGACCACATTACAAGAAACAATGTTGAATGAACTTTGACCATTTAAAACTTTTTGGGGGCCATAAAGGTTTTGGAACAACCTGATCTTTGTTTTTTCCCTTAATCTGGGCCTGTATGACCTAATTAACAGATTGGATGTCAAATAAACTATACAGTGGGCCTTAGGAGGATTTAGATGATGGATATCCAATTACTATTATTTTCCTGTGGTGTGGTCCACCTGAGATTTTTATCCATCTCGATTTTGAGATAAATCCCTACAATGATCTGTAAAAATGGATGAACGGAGTGGATAATATACATACATCATGGTGGGGCCCACATACATCATGGCTGGACCACACCGCAGGAAAAAGTTGAATTGCACGTCTACCATTGAAATATTGTTGTGAGCCACAAAAGTTTTGGATATACATCAATTTTGGGTTCATCCCCTTGAATTAGATGGAAAAACGAACGGACGGCTTAGATAGACCACAAACATTCAAAGCGGGCCCAACTAAGTTTAGTCAGTACGATAGGAGCGTACTCCTCAGTCCGCACCAATGCATCCATCCGCTTTTCCTCCCAGGGCGAGAGGAGCTTTCGCATTCGCAAGGTTTTCACGAGAGGGATTTTCCCTCGGCGAAATCCGATTTCCTAGTGCGAGAGCGATTTTCGCTCGGTGCAAAATCCAATTTCCCAGTGCGAGAGGGATTTTCGCTAGAAAGAAGAAATTAAAAAAACCCTAAAGAGGGGAGATGGCGAGATAAGAGGGGTTTTGAGTACACATACCGGCTCTGTCGATTGAGAAGCTCCTGTTCCAGCTCCGTTTTCGACTTCCGATTAACCAGGTGCGAAAATCACTCTGAAATTTGTTTTCCCCAATTTTTACGGCAATTTCAGCCCCGATATTCCCAATATTTATCAGAGAAAAGAGGTAGGTAGCTACAGTTTTCTCGTGGGGTTGGTGGCTACAGTCGATATTCCGAAAATATCGCCCGTACGCCGATAATATCTCCCGATATTTCGTCGATAATGGAGTACGAAATGGAATATTCCAATAATATCACTCATCTCAAAAAAATCGCCGATATTTCGCCAACAACTGGCAGAGAAACGAATATAGGGGGTTTCGGTGTCGCAGCGCTGGCGACACCGATATTATTGTCGATATTGTCGACATTTCGCCGATAACTCAAACACTACATGCAAGTATAACATTTTCGCCATTGAACCAAAGAACCTAGTAAGAGGAAACCAACCTCACTATTGTTAATTGTTTTCTAACAATAGGTTGAAGCTATGGAAGTTAAAACTATATGCAACTCATCCAATAGACTAGAAAATGAGACTCCCACCATGAATGGTTGAATTACATATATCTGCAGTACTAATCAATTATAAAGTATGACACAATATGGGTAGAATCATAATTTAAGATATTATAAAATGACTCTAAACAAATATTCATTGGATCCAACAAAATTGATTGTCATGGAATGGCAAAATCCTACCTTGACAACTTTAACCTTTTTCTTTCTGCGGAATGGTCTGTTTGTGCACATCTCTGAACAATAGCAAGCCTTTGAGCAGCTCATAGATTGAAGCCTATAGGAGTAGGATTGAAGCCAAACAATCATGAGAGTTCTGATTTCGAATATGATTAACAAAATAGGATCCGGAAAGCCAACACCAAATAGCTGGGACAAGGCTATGATGATGAAATGATGATCTCATAGCACTTCAAAGGATCCAATTGAGATGCCTAAAGTACCTAATAATTAAGTAATGTATATCCCATGAACTAAATGATGTACAACAATGTAAACCACCATTGCCAAAGGCCTAACTAAAAGAAGTGGGTTAGCATTAAGTATTTTCTCATATTGGACTTAAAAATTGCACATCTACATGATAAATGAATTGAAAACGTAAACAAATGCACACGATTATAAATTTGAATCATAACATAGGAAGAAAGATATTTAGAGAAAATTATGTGATATAATCACAAGAGAGGCAACACTAACAAGTATCTTCCACCAACATCAAAAATTAATTACTATGAATGAAAGATGCCCATAGCTTCTCTAGTGTTTGTGAATTTGTGTAAAGGAAGTTCAATAGTTTTGATTTCACCATAAATGTTGTACTACCAAATAACCAATCACCAAACATGACAATAAAATGAATTTCTTCGTATTTGAGCAGAAATTTGATATTGATGTCAAGGTTTCCCTAACAATCCATTTGATAAGTCACTTATGATAGAGCAGGAAATTGATATCGATGTCAAAGTTTCCTTAACATTCTATTTGACAAGTCATTTATGATAGTAAAACCATGATAAGAAAATGGGTGTGCCTAGTACATTATAAATCCAATTTAAATAATTATCCCATTACTCTTTGAACATTCTATTGGGCAATTCATGTATGACAATAAAACCATGATGAGAAAATTAGTAAGGCACGTTAAAAAAATAAAGGAAGAAAAAAAAAATCCAATCCAATTCCATCCTCTTCCCTCACTCAATTCTCCCATGATCTATGGGAGGTCCCGTAAAACACCTTCATTCTCTTGATCTAAAATGTTCTCACCTCTTCTCAATTCTCCTTAACCCACATTTACCTCAAAACATTTTCTTTCACTCCAGCTTTTGGAAAACTTCAATGGGTGCCCAAATCTGTGGATACCTGAAGTATCTGACCCAATTTAATTGGATCTAGATATAGATTTCGGTCCAGATAAATGGTGAGGTCAGTTTTGGCTTCATGGATTCGGAACCTATCAGAAATCATGTATGGTCAGGGCCTGACTCAGGTACCCTAATATATGATTTTTTTCCGTTATATCCTTTGTTTAATCATGTTTATTTATTTAAAACCATACAATAGACATGTTTTTGGTATGCCCTCAAATCCATATCCAGACCCCAATATGAGTCAATTCCAAGTCCAAATCCTAATTTGAGCTTGAAACCAGGCCCAATAGGACCTGATGGGATACCCGAATCTCATTTGATTAGATCCAGTGCCTCATTAGGTAGGGGTGTAAATGGGTTGGGCTCAGGTTGGCCCCAGCTCGGCCCTAGTCCCCTAAGCCCAAGCCCTAGCCCTAGCAGAAACACTTCAGGGCATAGCCAGTCCAAGGTTGGCCCTGCAAGGAAAAGATAAATTATCAAAGGTTTGAAACAGTCGAATCTAAGATCTATTTTTCTAGGTGTCCTCCATCTACAATGAGTCCCATCATACAAATGGTTTGGATCATTGAAACATGACCTGAATCCAACAACAATCTTTAAAATACGCATATGTTGGAACCACTCACAAGTGTCTATAAACCGTCCATTCCTTTTGTATAATGGTGGAGCACTTGGTGATTGACCGGGCCATACTTCATTGGCCCGGGCCGTGCCTGGCCTGAACACTAGGCTTAGATTTCAACCCTGGATCAGCCCTTGGGCCAAGTTTAGGGGCCCTCCCGTACAAGGTCAGGCTGCCTAGCACATTGCCACCCCTACCAACAAGATCAAATCTGATTCCCTCAGTCAGGTTTGGATAAGGGTACATAGTACACCAGTACCCAACCCAATTCTGACCAGTTGAGAACCCTACTTCTATCCCTTCTCATTTTATTGGAGATTGTACACTACACGCCAATGTTTTAAAACCCGAGCTGAGAGGACGATTAGAGCCCAGACCGATTTGGACGAAAACTGTCCATTAAGACGATGTAGCTTGCTAGAAACCTAGATAAATTAATATTTAAAATAAAATAAAAAAGGCAACTGCACCTAGTAGAGTTTGAACCATGACCTCTACTTCAAAAACAAGCACCCTAACCACTATGAAAGATGTATTTCATTTGTTGACTCTGTTTTATTTAGTTAATTTTACTGACGTAGATTTTGGAATGGTTCTGACAATTTGCACCTGCGATTGAAGCAAACAGCCCAAGAAAACTGGTTGAGGTCCGATCCAGGTTTTAGAACATTGCTGCAAGCAGGCCATTGATTATTCTCCACAAGTAGAGGCAATGAAAATCTGGCCGAGCATAGCACATGATTGAAATCTGATTTTAAAAGACATAAGAGAATTTGATTGGTTTATCTTTTATAAAATCAGTGAGTTGTCTATGGAACTGAACAAATCAACCTAGAAATTGAAGAAATTTTAAGAGTCAAAATATGATGGTAAAGATGGCATAGCTTGCAGTAAAAAATCAAACAATACTTGCATAATGGTACCTGCATATGCAATCCTCAGCACACATTGACATGGTACTGCATTTTGTGCAACCAACATTGGTATCAGCATCATCAAGTTGCTTCTTGACAAGGTACACATCTTTTTTTTCAGTTAAGCACTGTGCCGTGTAATGAAAGCAGCAGAAATCATAGACCAAAACCATAATGCAGCACTCTGTTGACAGTTTTACCCAGCTTGCAAGCCTGGAACTTCAATATATGGTCCTATAGAGTAATCACAGTTGTCTTCAAAACCTTTATAAAGATCAAATGTGTAGGATACTACGCCTGATATCTATGTATGGAGTTGGCTCCATTTCATTCTCCATAATGTCCTTCCAGATTAAGTCAATCTTAAATTCCTCATCAGTGTAAGGGAGAGGCAAGCGGCAGAATACTTCCTGCAGTATTAGAAAATGAAAATTCAACTTATTAATTTGCAACATTCGGTATGAAATGTTTAACTTCTATTCAAATTTTAACTGTGTACGTACTTCGTAACTTGCATTGTCGAATAGTAGTAGCAGGGATAAAATCCTTGAAGTGTTTTGCTAAAATAATAAGAGAAGTATTTAACATTAGAGGGTCATAAAATTGTCGGTCTGCAAATGCCTATAAGCATGGGAATGGTATTTGTTGACATAATTGGACCATATCCCTCTAGGCCATGGGCCTTGGACCATGGGCCTCTTATTTCCCTTCTATTAGTTCTCTTTTTTTTTGTTCCTTTTTTACTCTTTTCTCTGAGGGGGTGTTTGATTCTCAAATTCCTTGGAAAATACATCCAAATAAGACATCATTACTTCTAACCTATATTTGGCGAAAGATGGAAATCCACAAGTACCTCCTCCTTGAAAATTGGTCCACGAAGGGCTGCCCAAAATTTATGGGCCCCACCGTGATGTATGGACTTATCTACACTGTCCATCTGTTTAACCAGAACATTTTAGGGCATGAGCCAGAAAATAAAGCAGATCCGAAGCTCAAGTGGACCACACCCCATGAAACCGTGGTCCAAAAGACATCCACTGTTGAAATCCCTTTCCTCCCTAGGGCCCACATTAATGTTTGTTTGTCATCTAAACTGTTCATAAGGTCACGGAGACATGGATAAAGGGAAAACAAATATCAGCTTGATCCAAAACTTCTGGGGCCCCCAAGGAGTTTTCAACAGTAAGCGTTCAATTCCCACTGTTTCCTGTGGTGTGGTCCACTTGAGCTTTGGATCTAACTCATTTTTGGGCTCATGCCCTAGAATGAGCTGGCGAAAGGGATGGACGGCATGGATAAGTCACATACATCATGGTGGGACCCACAATTTTTATATTTTCTACCTCAAGTTACGTTAAAAAAGGTGTCTGTCAACGTCACATGGGCAAAGCTGCTGTAATTGCAAATGTAAATAATCATTATCTAATTACCAGCATTTACAAATGGATTTGAAAAAACAAACACCCCTAAGGGTAGTTTATGTAAATTTGCCTTTCACTAAATATATGAAGAGAGATTGGCTGAACATTCAAGTCTCTTTCAGTTTCTTTTCTTCCCAACTTCTTTCCTCTGACGTAAATCAATGATATGTGTACGAACATATATGCATATATAGGAAAAATATAATATGCCCAAGCATTGTGATCGTGCCCAAAGCTTTTAAATGGCACGTGGGACAGTCTCGATCGATGATTGGACATCCATTCATTACATGCTACTATTGGTAGACCATGAAGCAAAAATCACACAGCTTGGATGATTTACAACCACCTCTTTTCTATGGTTAACATCATCTGACCAAAGTGCTGCTCTGCATCATAAGCAATCCACGGTGGGGCCGATCACATAGGCGTTCAAGATTATGATCGGATCTATTTTTTCTTTGCTCAATCATGACCGTCAATTCTGCATGCTATCGATTGGATGGTTAGGATCGTCCAGTTGCTGTAAATTTTGCATCACGACCTGCCAATAGTGATACGGAACAAGTGGAAAGTCAAGTCAATGATTGGAGTCATTGGACTTCATTTAAAATCTTTGGCACAAGGATCATGCCTTTGTACATGATAGTTCTCCATTCATGACTGCTAATATGTCACATTGAGCATGAAATGTTTTATTCGTACTAAAATTTTAGTTGTCATCACAACTTGCATTGTCAAATAGTAGCAATAGGGATAAACCGTTGAAGAATTTTGAAAATAATAACAATAATAATGATGATGATGATAATGATAATGATAAATAAATAAATAAAACAAACAAAAAAAAATGATGTATTTAACATTAAAGAGTCATAAAGAATGCCCATTTGCAAGTGCTTATAAGGATGGAATGGTATTAAATCAATTATACATGTAAACATTCATATGCATGTATGTGTCATTGACTTAATACGTTTGTGTGAAATGCATGGCAAGAAAATCTTGAAGGTTCTGACCTCGATGTCACTCGTTGCAACTGCATGCTGCTCATCCAATAAGAGATGTCAGTACCACCAACCAGCCTAATTGATTAAAAAAATAAGAATGAAGTAACTGAACCCTAAAACAAACAAAATAGAAACAGGCAAAGTTCATGTAAATTGAAAATTGTTTTGCAGCAATCTTCTCTTCCGGGCTATTTTGGATGATGATACCTGAGCACTGTTAGCATGAAAACTGCAAATGAGATTTTTTCCAGAGTAAAGAACAAGACAAGGAAAAGAGAATAAGTGAAGTGAATGCATGCACTGTACCAAAAGAAGCTAGATCATTATGACAGTGCTACTTATTCCAATGTTTACATCATCTTGGTTGATGATTGAACACCAGAACAGCCAAAAGGCAAGATGTTATGCTTGAGGAACAGACTAACCTTCAGAAGTACCTTACACATCTTTGAGTTTGAATACTGGATATGCCTATGATATCATTGAATGAAGTATTAAATGTCTTCAACCCCTTTTTAATCATTAAATCAACAATAGCAATCATCTCTGGCTTGTTAGTAGAGCTAATAGAGACTGTAGTGTGTGTGAGTAATCCAGGGTTCAATCCCTGGTTGTCTTACTTTGTAAGCCTTACTAGTATGAAGAAAAAAGAAGTCAACGGCAGCAATTACCATGAATCAGACTAACAGCTGCCGTAATATGCCATTTTTGCTTCATTATCCCTGGTAACTACATCAAACTTCTGATGACTAACATATTATATGATGATTGATCAAACCAAATGATCTGCTTGGCCTCATTGTGGATGTCTCATGCACCAAACGTCTCCTCCATCAGACGATCTTAAAGATCCAACTAGCGGCCAGAAATGGGTTGGTTTCACCAACTTTTCACTGTCAATGGTAAGGATTAAGGAGTCCATCAATTGCATGAGTAAGATATCTCAACAGTGAAGATTTATGGGCCAGAACTATTCAAGACAAATTCCCCCTGATAGACCATGTGGATAAGAGGAAGGTCGACGCACCTCCGTTGCTGGCCGAGTTGAATACACCATTTAGCTTGGTCAAGCATTATTGGATATTTCACCTAAAAATTTATCTTTCACCAGTACTTATGAAATAAGAATTGGATTTTAGGATTAAATCAAATCATGTTAGTACTCATATGCTTGGACTCTCTCTACACTAGCGGTGGCAATGGGTAGGGTTGGCACAAAGGTCAATTGGTGTGACCTACTGCTGAGGCATGCTTGGGCCAACCTAATTGATAGTGGGTCAGGATTGCATTAGAAAATGTGGCCCATGTAAGTAATGTTAGACAGGCCACATGCCTTGTATAGCCGATTCTATAGATAGACGATGTATAAGTAAAAGATTTTGTATTTATCATTTTACCTTGTATAGTCGTTGTAAAGCTCTATATATTCAACCTTTCAGGGTTGTCTCAAATATAGAGAAAACCAAAAGGAGAATCATTATCCTAAAAGCCTTCATCGTTTAATCCTTGTTTTCATGGTATCAGAGCAATACCGATCCCAATCCGGCATCTTCTTTATCACCGACACCACCATCTGTCAAATCCGGCCCACCTCGTCAGATCTGGCTCCTCCCCTGTCAGATCCAGCCCTGTCCTGCTATCCTGCTGCGTCAATAACCCTCGTCTGGCCTCTCCGCATGCCCCTGCCCACGCACGCCCCTGCGCCCGACCCTGCGATCGACAATAACTGTTGGCGTGAGGCCAACAGCTATTGTCGATCGACCGCACACCCCTGGTCAGCCAACGTAAATATACCAAGGATCTTCTCGCCTTGGCCTCATTAACGGATCAAAAGACTCTTCAAACTCCCTTAGAACTTAACGTTCAATATGGTCGTGATGATGGTGATCTCCTTGCGGAACCCACATTATACCGCCGTTTGGTTGGGAGTTTATTTTACTTAACAATGACTCAACCTAATATTGCTTACATGGTCCAAGTTGTCAACCAATTTATTTCTGCTCCTCAGACTCTTCATATGACTGCATATTGCGCATCTTACGGTACCTACGTGGAACTCTGGATCGATCTCTGTTCTTCTCCTCCACGGCCACTCTGGATCTTTGTGCTTATTCAGATGCTGACTGGGCCAGTTGTACTCTCACACGCAGATCTACCACTAGCTATTATGTTTTTCTCGGCACTTCTCTCATCTCTTGGAAGTGTAAGAAGCAGGTCACTGTTTCCAAATCCAGGACAAAAGCAGAGTATAGAATAATGTCAGTTGCTTGTAGTGAGCTTATCTAGTTACGTGGACTTCTTTCCGACTTGGGGCGTTCATCTCCAAGATCCTACTCCACTCCATGTAGATAATCTGAGTGTCATTCAGATTGCCTCTAATCCGGTTTTCCATGAACGGACAAAGCATATTGAAGTTAACTGTGACTTCGTCCGCGAGAAGTTTCAGTCTCGGCTCATTTCTCTTCCACATGTCGCATCCCATGATCAGCTTACAGACATTCTCACGAAGTCCCTCACTTCTGCACGTACTCATTTCTAGTTGGCAAACTATTACTTATCGATGACCAGCATTAGTTTGAGGGGGGATGTTAGACAAGCCACATGCCTTGTATAGCCGATTCTATAGATAGATGATGTATAAGTAGAAGATTTTGTATTTATCATTTTACCTTGTATAGTCATTATAAAGCTCTATATATTCAACCCTTCAGGGTTGTCTCAAATACAGAAAAAACCAAAAGGAGAATCATTATCCTAAAAGCCTTCATCGCTTTCTCCTTGTTTTCAAGTAAATGGGTCAGTGTTGAGATGTGGAGCCACATCTGGGGGCCGCTCAACCGGTCGTGGCCCATGCTCGACCGGTCGAGGGGCCCACTCGACCAGTCGTGGACTGGTTTGACTCAAAGTCCAGCGAGCATCAGTTTTTGGGTTCCGAGGAGCTCGACCGTTCGTGGCCCATGCTCGACCAGTCGAGGGGTCTGCTCGACCAGTTGAGATTACGCAAATTCGTCTCCGAATTTGATGCAGACTGCGGAAATTTGAGTCGATTTTCGCAAGGGTGCGAAAGGGAGTTGCCTAAACTATAAATAGGGGTCCCTAGGGCTTTTCTAGGTATGATGGGAAATAATTTTAAGGTGTGGGCAAAGGGTTTTCTATGTACTTCCAAAGGAGAGGTTAGTATATTGCCTTGTAATCTTCGTTTTTCTTCATAGTGGAAGTTTGCATCCGTATATTGCCACGTATATCTTGTCTTGTGGTTTATTTGGAATGCTTTGATTCTTTTTCTATTTATATTTCTTCTTGTTTATCGTTTGTGGATGAGACTTGAGATTGGATCTCAGTTCACTGCGTTATTGGCGTGCTGCGCAACAACTGTTATCAAAGCTATTGGTTTAGTTCTATTGAGAGCGATGACAGAAAAAGGGAAGACTAGAATTGAGAAGTTTGATGGTTCAAACTTCGCCTTCTGGAAGATGCAGATGGAGGATTATCTGTATCAGAAGGACCTCTATATTCCTCTAGGAGGAAAAGAGAAGAAACCAAAAAAGATGACAGATGATGAATGGTTTTTATTGGATCGAAAGGCTTTAGGAAAGATCCGACTCTCTTTATCTAAGAGCGTCGCCTTCAATATATCCAAGATGAAAACCACAAAAGAATTAATGGAAGCCCTAGCCACCATGTATGAAAAACCCTCAGCGTCCAACAAGGTTCATCTTATGAAACAGCTATTCAACATGAAGATGTCAGATGGTGGGAGCGTGGCTGAACATCTAAACGAGTTCAATACAGTCACAAGCCAGTTGGAATCCGTTGGCATTGTTTTTTAGGATGAGGTCAGGGCGTTATTGATCTTGTCCAGTTTGCCAAACAGTTGGGATGGTTTGGTGATTGCTGTAAGCAATTCCTCAAGGTCGACAAAGCTGAAATTTGATGATGTGGCCGATCTAATTCTCAGCGAAGAATCTAGAAGAAAGGTATCAGGAGTTTCAGGGGATTCAGGGAATGCTATAAACGTTGAAGAAAGAGGAAGATCACTGAACAAATGAGGCAATAAACATGGGCGTTCTAAGTCGAGGAAGAAGTCCAAGGGACCGAAAGACAAAGACGAGTGTTGGCATTGCGGCAAGAAGAGGCACATGAAAGTGATTGCAGGGCACTCAAGAAACAAGAAGGAAGCTCTCAAGGCAGGAAGGATTCGGTGAATCTATCTGAGAAGAGTGACACTGAGGCGTTGATCTTGTCTCTTGATACGAGGAATGAGTCTTGGGTTATAGACTCGGGTGCTTCGTTTCATACCACTTCATGTAAGGAAGTTCTGCGTAATTATGTATCAGGTGAGTTCCGGAGAGTCTACCTGGGTGATAATGAGCCGTGCAGTATTATTGGAAAGGGAGACGTTCATGTAAATCAGAAAGACGGAACGGCTTTGAAATTGAAGGATGTCAGACATGTACCGAGTTTGAAACATAACTTAATCTCAATAGGGCAGTTGGCCGATACCGGTTATGTGATGACATTCACCAGTGAATCGTGGAAGATCACAAAAGGTACCTTGGTGATATCTCGAGGTAAGAAGGAAGGTACTTTGTACGTGACTTCAGGATCGTATAGTTCACTCGCAGTCACATCAACTGGAGTGAACGGCCAGTTATGGCATCAGAGGTTGGGACATATGAGTGAGAAAGGGATGAAAGTGCTATTATCAAAAGGGAAGATACCAGGGCTGAAATCTATTGACTTGGAATTCTGCGAGGACTGTGTGTATGGTAAGCAAAAGAGGGTAAACTTTAAGAAGACGGGACGCGCTCCAAAGACGCATCTGTTGGAGCTTGTACACACTGATGTGTGGGGACCGGCACAGGTATTATCTCTTGGTGGCTCACGTTATTTTGTTTTATTTATTGATGATGCTAGTAGAAAACTGTGGGTCTATTTCTTAAAACATAAATCTGATGTATTTGATATATTTAAGAAGTAGAAAGTTATGGTAGAAAACGAGACAGGTAAAACAGTAAAATGTCTCAGATCTGATAATGAGGGAGAATACCGTGATAAAATATTTGAGGAGTATTGTGCAGCAAATGTAATCAAACATCAGAAAACGATTCCAGGGACACTGCAGCAGAATGGTGTGGCTGAGCACATTAACAGGACCATCCTTGAGCGCGTCAGCCGTCAGGAGCATGAGGTTACATGCAGGGTTGTCCAAGACCTTTTGGGCAGATGCTGTGAATACTGTCGCATATCTCATCAATAGAAGTCCCTCAGCACCATTGGATGGTGGGCTACCAGAAGAAACGTGGACTGGGAAAGAAGTCAACCTTGCACATCTCAGAGTGTTCAGTTACACTTCATATGTTCACATTGATGCAAAGTACAAAAACAAGCTAGATGCGAAGTCCAGGAGGTGCACGTTTATAGGCTACAGGCAGCATGATTTTGACTACAAGTTTTGGGATGCAGAAAACAGGAAAATCATCAGAAGCAAGAACGTAGTCTTCAATGAAAAAGTGATGTATAAGGACATAGTGCAAGAAACTAAAGCAGAGGAGAAAGAATTCATAGAGTTAGAAGAGTTACCGGACACGGGTGTTACAGCGCCACAGGATGATCATGCATAGGAGCATTACGAGGCAGAGCCGCGGACACCAGTTGTGAGGAGGTCTACTCTGGAGAGGAGACCCACAGTCCGATATTCACCCTCCTTACATTATCTACTGCTGACAGATAATGGTGAACCAGAGTGTTTTGAAGAGGCATTACAGTCGGATACACGGGTTAAGTGGGAGCAGGCCATGGATGATGAGATGGACTCTCTTGAGTTTACTCGTACATGGGAGCTAGTCACTCTACCTAAGGGTAAGAAAGTTCTTCATAACAAGTGGGTTTACAGACTGAAGGATGAGCACGATGGTTCGAAACGGTACAAGGCCAGATTGGTTGTGAAAGAGTTTCAACAAAAGGCAAGTATCAATTTCACTGAAATATTTTCACTGGTAGTGAAAATGTCTACGATTCGCATGGTCTTGAGTATAGTGGCTACAAAGGACTTACATCTAGAGCAGCTAGATGTTAAGACAGCCTTTCTTCATAGGGATCTTAAAGAAGAGATATATATGCATCAGCCGACAGGATACGTGACACCAGGAAAGGAGAGCAAGGTGTGCAGACTGAAAAAGAGTTTATATGGCCTGAAGCAGGCCCCGAGGCAGTGGTACAAGAAGTTCGACAGTTTCAAGTCGAGAAACGGTTTTAAGAGATGTCATGCAGACCACAATTGTTATTTGAAGAAGTTTGATACATCGTACATCATCCTTCTTCTGTTCGTTGATGATATGCTTGTGGCCGGTTCTAACATAAAGGACATTCAGATCTCAAAAGACAACTGTCTAGAGAATTTGCCATGAAGGATTTAGGAGCTGCAAAACAAATCCTAGGCATGAGAATAAAGCATGACAGGGAAAACAAGAAACTGGTTTTGTCACAGGCAGAGTACATAGCCAAGGTACTTGATCGATTCAATATGGGAGGTGCTAAGCCGGTTAGCACTCCATTAGCCAACCACTTCAAGCTATCTAAGGAGCAAGGTGCAAAGACGCAGGAGGAACGGAACTACATGGCTAAAGTCCCATATGCGTCAGCTATTGGAAGTCTCATGTATGTTATGGTGAGCACGAGGCCAGACATTGCTCAAGCAGTGGGAGTTGTTAGCAAGTTCATGAACAACCCCGGGAAGGAACATTGGGAAGCTGTGAAGTAGATCTTTAGATACCTGGTAGGTACTAAGGATGTAGGGTTATGCTATGGTGGATCGGAAATCAAGCTACAAGGCTACGTGGATTCAGATTTTGCAGGAGATATCGACAGCAGAAGAAGCACTACAGGTTATGTCTTTACTCTGGGTAGTGCTGCAGTCAGTTGGGTCTCTCAGCTACAGAAGATAGTATCTATCAGTACGACAGAAGCAGAATATGTTGCGGCTACAGAAGCATGCAAGGAGACGGTGTGGATGCAAGGTTTCATGGAAGAGTTGGGTAAGAAGCAAGCAGATTACAAGCTGTACAATGACAGTCAGAGTGCAATACACTTGGCTAGGAATTTAGCCTTTCATTCAAGGACCAAGCATATTGCCATCAGATATCTCTTCATACGTTCGTTATTGGAAGATGGATCGATTGCTCTGGAAAAAATTCATACAAGTGAGAATCATACGGATATGCTGACCAAGACGGTCACACAAGAGAAGCTGAAGCTCTGTTCAGCTTTGATTGGTCTTCAGGCTTGAAGACAAGGAGGTGGTGCACTTCGAATGAAGAAGATAAAGTTTTATGGCGATGTGTCTCCAAGTGGGAGATTGTTGAGATGTGAAGCCACATCTGGGGGCCGCTCGACTGATCATGGCCCATGCTCGACCGGTCGAGGGGCCCACTCAACCAGTCGTGGACTGGTTCGACTCAAAGTCCAGCGAGCATCAGTTTTTGGGTTCCGAGGTGCTCGACCGGTCGTGACCCATGCTCGACCAGTCGAGGGGTCTGCTCGACCAATCGAGGTTACACAGATTCGTTTCCGGATTTGATGCGGACTGCGGAAATTTGAGTTGGTTTTCGCAAGGGTGCGAAAGGGAGTTGCCTAAACTATAAATAGGAGTCCCTAGGGCTTTTCTAGGTATGATGGGAAATAATTCTAAGGTGTCGGCAAAGGGTTTTCTATGTACTTCCAAAGGAGAGGTTAGTATATTGCCTTGTAATCTTCATTTTTCTTCATAGTGGAAGTTTGCATCCATGGTTTTTTACCCTTGTTGGGGTTTTTCCACGTATATCTTGTCTTGTGGTTTGTTTGGAATGCTTTGATTCTTTTTTTAGTTTATATTTTTTTTGGTTTATCGCTTGTGGGTGAGACTTGAGATTGGATCTCGGTTCACTGCATTATTGACGTGCTGTGCAACAGTCAGGGACGAGCCAAGCCCTACCCAACCCAACCCAACCCAACCCACCCATATAGCTCACCAATGGGTTGGGTGGTCAAATGAACGAATTAATAGATGATAAGTATAGATACACATGATGTATGTATCCACTAATTGAGCAAGGATTGACATACTTTTGCCCCATATTCCATTCTTAAACTTGTGATCATGACAGCTTGGATTGGGTCAGTCAAGCAAGCCTGGTTACAATTAAATGGATTAGGTCGGGTCAAGATTGGGCTTGATGAATGCTAAACGTGTCGATTGGGCCACAGGGTAATTGGTTGTGGGTCAGTATCAGGCAGCGCCTCCCAGTCAAGCGAGTTTTTCAGTTCTCAATCGGATCTTCCACATATTGCAAAGGGCCTAGTTCTTTTGAATAAGGTAAACTTAGGTTATTTGAAGGAGGCTTAGCTCCTTTTCGCTATATGATAGGTGAGGCATCGGCTACTTTGTGATGCCCGCCCAAAAGCTTTGTATACCCTTCATGTTTTGTGAATATATAGAGGGAGTTCGTTTTTTTTTTTTTTTTTTTTAAGTTGGAATTCTTGGACAGATTAGTAAATTGGTTGGCGTCAGGTTAACCCCGGTCTGACCCAAACCCAACCTATTGCCACCTGTACTCTACCTGCAAAAGCTTGAAAAGGGCTGTATAAAGCTCCTATTAGGCACACAATTCCGCAAAATAATAGGACTAAATTTCGATAGTGTAAGCAAGAAAAATATATTCAACATGTAGCAATCTCATGTAAAACTAATCCCTAAAGTTGTAGCATGAAAATATGCACATTAAATTTCTCAGGTTTGCCGCATTTTCTTTTCTTTCTTTTTCTTATTTTTTCATGAAAATATACACCTTAAATTTCTCAGGTATTGCTGAATATTTTGACTTAAAATAGATAAATGTCTAATTAAGATCACAATGTCAAATGGATAATATCAGATCTTTGTTAATCGAAAAGGATTGGTAACCATTCCTCAAGCATGTTTACATCTCTCGGATCAATACATGAAGCAGTTTTTGGACAGGGTAGCAATCATGTAGAAGTAATCATTACAGTTTCAACAAGAAAATATGCACATTAATTTCTCAATTGTGATGCTGCATATTTTGACAAGAAATACAATCTCCAATTAAGATCACAACATCAGAAGGATAATATCAGGTAGCTGTTAGTCCTAATCTCGTGCAACCATTACTCAAGCATGCTAATATATCTCTGACCATTATGTTAGGAGTGTTTGGATGTGCCACCAAATCAAGATTGGTGCGACAGCTGTGCCAACAAGATGTGATTTGCATTTGGGGTGGCAAAGAAAATGGAACCTGCATTAAACAGGATGCCACCTTCCTGCTTTTCCACCATAAATTCAGAGGTTCGATGTGTATGAAGGTCCCAAATATCTTACTTATGTTTTAGCACTAACCCATCTTCTCAGCCTTAAGTGGAAACAAGACGATGTACAAATTTGCTGATTGAGATGAAGTTAATATACTAACTTATGTAATAGGAATAAGATATTTCAACAAAACAGGGAGGATAAGGTGGCTGTGTATCATGCAGCAGCAAATGGCACGTCAAGAGACTCTAAAACCTCCAATACGAAAGATAGTAGCTAGAAACATTTACGAATAAAGCAGAAATTGACCTTCTTTTCCAACCGCCAATCGGTGGGATGCTTCCAACAAACAGCTTGTCGTGGTTGATTGATTGGATAGATAATATTATCCGGCCAAGGTGCACATTTAGAATGTGCTGCTATCGTACATCGGATGCAACGCCAATGTCCCCTTTTATTGCAAATGAAGCAAGCCTATTTGCAGAATCATGTTGCAAAAATGAGCCCTCGAGACCCAGTCCAAGCAAACATATACTCTGATAAGAACATTTCACTAGGAGATAAAGCCCATTTCATTGCAAGGACCACAAGTTTCATAACTATTTAGGAAATATAACATAAGTTCTACAACTAGAGGGAAGGAACAAATACCATAATACAAGAAAAATGAAACTTGCAAGAAATTGTTGAGACAAAAAATAATAATAATAATAATAATAAAATTCTTTTATAAATTCATTGAAAGAAGCAATAACAATATGGTATTTATACAAATATAAAATACATTAGCAATAACTAAACTACCCTTGTATACAACAAATGACCAAGCAACCTTTATATACAACATTATGTAACAAATAGAAGTACTAGCAATGATAGTTCAGGATACCTTTCTATATGCCACATCATCATCATCGTCTAAGCCTTATCCCAACAAATTGGGGTTGGCTACATGAATCCTATTCCACCATTCCACTTTATCAAGGGCCAGACCTCCAGTTAGATCATAGGCCATCAAGTCTTTTCTTACTACCTCCATCCATGTCCTTTTGGGCCTTCCTCTTGGCCTTATGGAGCCTTCAACTTGTACCAACTCACTCCTAATCAGTACGGTTCTTGGTCTCTGTTGCACATGACCAAACCATCCAAGTCTACTTTCACTCATCTTATTACCTATTGGCACTGCTACTAAATTCCCTTGAATGCATTTATTTTTTATTCTATACTTCCTTGTCTTGCCACTCATCCATCTCAACATCCCCATTTGGCCATTTCAGCTACACTCCTTAACTGCCCAACAGTCTGTCCAATAAAGCATGGCTGGTCTTATAGCTATCCTATAAAATTTTCCTTTCAATTTGAGTGGTACACAACAATTACATAAAACTCCAGTTGCCCCCTGATTGGCGCATTTAGGAAAAGGCACACCCATCTGCTGAATCCAACAACTACAGACATCTATGAAGGTATCTCATGATTGGAATCCCAAAGAATCATTTCCCTATTGTTATTTGTGGAAACATTCCCAAGTACATTTTCTGTAATTAAATTGCCTTCTGATCAAAAGATTATTAAAGATGGTCCTGGTGATGGGCGGGACCTGGATTTTGAACTGGTGCAACCCCGGGCTGAGCCATTTCAAAATATTGATTTTGCCTAGCCCATGCCTGGTATTACAGAACTCATGGCTCAACTCTCCAAATAAACTCAGGAAAATCAATATAAATTCAGATATACCTCCATACAAGCAAGGAGGACAAGCGATCAAGAGATTCAAGACCATAAATACTAGTAAGTTGCATTTAGTTAGTTTACCCTGCTCAACCTGCAGAGCAAGTAAGCATTTGCGGTGGATGGTTCATGATTAATTTGCTGAATGCATCCATTTGTGGTGAGAGAACCATGCCTTCCATGCTAAGTGTATTGACAGAAATACACCTTCACTTCATTCTACAGTTTTGCCCATAGTTGCCACATCCATTGTCTGATTTCATTTGAGACTGTTTTGCAATTCATAATTCACTGAATTACTAGTGAATCAGATTCACTTGGATCAATTCAGAGCAAATGGAAGGATGGTTCACGTTGAAGTGACTGTGAAACAATTTGATTTGACCAAATTGGAGTGTGTACGGAAAATTACTGTTAGCATCAATTTAATTTGAAACAATTTTAGCATCAGTCTTAGCATCCATATTGCCTTTAAAATTCATGAATCCTAAGATGCATGTCTCCCTGGCTTTCCTTAAGATGCATTTTGTCCCTTGATTACAAATTACAACTAATTGCAGTGTTGCCTTTCTATAGAGTGATAGGTCTCCAATTCATACTTATAAGAGACAGTATTCTGAGAAACACAAAAAGGTACGCAGGAACAAGAACCAAGATCGGTAGCATGTTACATGTTGAGGGCACTTAAAACTTCGACAGCTAGAAAATCCAAGTCTTTCCTTAGCACATTTTATGTGATAGGCTGCTCGACAACAACGAGAATAGCAAAAGACTCCTTCCCCGGAGTAGATAAATTTACTGCACGAGCAACATTCAACCTGAAATAGATGGAAGACAATTCCAGTAGAAGTCATTCAAAGAGCATAGACACCTAAATATCAAGGAACAAGTATTATACAAGCAGTCAAGCATTGAAACAAGAATAAAGACCAAAAATTTGGCCCGTAAACATGTCTGCTATGAAGATATTCACATAGCAATTACTTTAGAAAAGTGAACTGCGGTAAAAATAATACTTACAATTACAAAAGTTCCAACATGAATAAGGGCAACAGCCGCAAAATGTACAATTAATCCTTTCATCATGTTCTTCATGAGAAGAACTTAGGAGGTCATACTTTAGCCAAGGAGCAGATTAATGGCTAGTGAGTCGCAGGCGCCTTTTAGTCAGGATGCCACTCATCTAGAATCTGATTCCAGCTCCTACTTCCAATCATCCTAATGGTCCTAAACAATGTTTTAAAATCAAAATTGGACCCCGACCCATTTCTTTGGGTGGGTTGTCAACCGATCAACCCATCGTAACCCAGGCATCTATTCTTGTACAAGTCAAACGAGTTTCAAGAAAAACGCTTTTGGTGTAGTGGATTAGATCTTTGTTAGTTGAGAACCTCATTTGCGATTTTCCATAAAAACATTAGCAACAACTGACCCAAGTTTTCAGTGACTTGACCCCTCTTTTGTGCCAATTCTGATCCAACTGTCTGTTCCTACAACCAACTACTACTTCCATGGTTCCACTAAGACTATCTTTTAACTCATTGAGCTCTATTATTTGTAGTTCTTGTAAACCATTTCAAATCTAGATATCTAAGTTTCTACAAAATCAATGCATAAGCTAGGTGATCTTATCCAGTGTGTTTGAAGGCATGGTAGGCATCTCCATGTGCTGCTGCACATGTGGCATGCATGGACAAGATCAAAGGCGTTATTCAGTAGGCCCATTAATGAATGAACCATAGACCAAACATGATGCTGTGAATGATCCTAACCCTTCAATCGGTGGCACACAAATTGACACTAAAAGACCAAAATCAGCAACTTCACACATTCAGTGGGAGAAAGTGCATTTCTTAGGTAATTGGAATAGTCCAATAAGTGAGTGGCCAATCAATGGCAGATACAGGATGCACAGGTTTGCGTCATGATGCATGTGTAACACATTGTTTACAGAATATGGAGGCACAAAATTTCCATGCCTCCAGAGGCATAGGATCACTTTCCATAAGCTAGTTTAGATATTCTAACAATTAAATAAATATTTTAAAGTTCTTAATATTAAGAAATGGTGCCTACTATGTAAGAAGGAATACGTACCCAAAATGAGAAACACCAGTCTCCTGGAAAAGCAAGAAAATAATGAGAGAACAAAATCACGTAAAGAAATGCCTATTATGTAAGAATCTTAGGAGAGAATTATATGGTGTTCGATCAGAGTAATGCGTTCAGTGGGCACCCATCATTGGGTGGACCAGGATGGGTCTGATTAAACGAGTAGTCGAATCCAGTGGCCCACATTGTACAGGCCCTGGTCAGATAGTATCATAAGATTGGGGAGATATTGGGGCAACTACCATTCACAATGTAGCCCACCATCTAACCTGTTTGGATCACCAAAAGGTAGGTCTCACATGTAGAGTTTGCCAGCCTTACTCTTTTGAAAACACTAGAATTATTCCAAATGAATTAAAATACAATGCTGACAAATAATTCAACGAACCAAGGTACAATTCTACACATCCAAACTACAATGCTGACAAATAATTCAACGAACCAAGGTACAATTCTACACATCCAAACTACAATGCTGACATGACAAATCATTCATCGCACAAATATATACACTTTCATAATCAGAAAAGATTTGGAGAAGAAAACGGCACAAAGAAACACCCAATTTACGGACCCTTAAGAAGCTTCACTTGATTCTTGTTCTTGACCAAAAGAAGCAATTTCATTGACCCAGCAATGGTATAAACGGGTCCCACCATTCAGAAAGCTAAGAATTTCATCAAGCAAGCCCCATAATGGGCCCACAGCACTCTTATCAGATTATCCCATCCATCCGGTTCATGGGTTGCGATTGTACAAACACAACCAACAGCCCACATTCAACAGGGCCGCCAAGTTAGATGGCTAGGATAACACGTTCCAGAGATCTTAGGAATGTCGCCAATGGAAGGTGTGGGCCGCAATATGAACCGTTCGCTCTCTAAATGGTGGATTCCCACATGTACAGTTTTCTGGGCCAATCGAACCGATTGATCAAGAAAAACGAGCATTACCATTCTAGGGTCGTTAGAAAGAAATGGAAGCCGGCATTCTCCTTCCGGGACTCCCGACACCACCTTCTTCTCCATCCAAATCCTCACATGATCCTCCAATGCCAATTCCCCCTTCTTGAGTCTTCCCGATCCTTCACCTCGGACCAACCTCTTCCGATTCTTTCTGGCGCTGGTAATTGGGGATTGCAGGCAGCGATCCTGGATGAAATGCCAACCGTCCGAATCTTCTGGGGCTTCGGATATCCCGGCAGTTGGATCTAGATGGTCCTTGGAATTGCAGCGGGAGAGCGTTAACGAAGAAAATGCCATAGGAATTAGGGTTAGAGCATGTACTTGAAGGGTAATTTCGGTATATTTCCTCTTTTTTCTTCTTCTTCTGGTGTGAAGTGTGATGGTGGTGTTTGTCGGAATAAAGGAAAGAGGCAGAAAATGAGAGAGATGGCGGGAAAGAGGGATTTGACTGGGTTTTTAAAAACTTCAATGCTCTGGCGCTATGTAATGGATGATACGCAGGCACTTAAGAGATCGCACACGTAGGACGCAAGTGAAACTCAACCGTTCAAAATTGTGGGTCCCAGTTTAGACGTAAAGTGAACAAGAAAGTACATTTGTCTGTCTCACTACGGTTAGGTGGACAGTTACTGGATGGTTAAAATGAAATATCCATGATCTCATTTCAACGGACAGGTTTCCACGGATGAGTGGTTCCAATTGCTTAACTAATCTGACTTTGGGATGTTACGGTTTCCTTAATTCAGTTAGTTTAATTTGAAATAATATACTACACATATAAAATTTCTAAGTTCCAGAGTATTAAGGGACATACTTGATTGGAGCATCAAATAGCTCCCTACGTTCCAAGGAGGGAAGCAGATTAGATAAGCCATGGCCTCACCCAAGCCAGTGCGGCCCTTACTGTGGGGCCCACCTAGATGGATGTATTCCGTATCCGCCATTCATCGATTTTTTTCTCATTATCCTAAAAATAAAGCAGATACAATTATCAGGTGAACCATACCATATGAAACAGTGGTGATTCAACGACCTACCTTTAAATTTTTCATGGGGCCCACCATAATATTTCCCTACTATTTATTTTCCATATAGTCAAATGATAATGTTGTTGTCAGAAAAGTCTTCACTGCCTTTGACCGGTCGAGACCGGTCGTAGGGATTGCTCGACCGGTCTTAGGGGTCCACATGACCAGTCGTGGCTCGCTCGACTCAAAGTCCAGCGAGCTCACCTTTTGGTGTCCGGGCCGCTCGACCGGTCATGGGGATGACTCGACTGGTCGAAGGGGTCCCACGACCAGTCATAGCCTCGACTCGACTAGTCGTAGTTTCGCAGATTCGTTTCCGAATCCAATGCGGACTGCGGAAATTTAAGTCACCTTTTGCAAGTGTGCGAAAGGGAAGTTGTATAAACTATAAATAGGTGTCCCTAGAGCTTTTCTATAGATATGAAAAATAATTTTAAAGATTTCTAAAGGGGGTTCTAGGAAAATAAAAGAGTGTAGCAAGGGTGAGATTCGAGGTTGTTCGAATCGGGTA
This sequence comes from Magnolia changhungtana, assembly GCA_030180095.1. Lineage (NCBI taxonomy): Eukaryota > Viridiplantae > Streptophyta > Magnoliopsida > Magnoliales > Magnoliaceae > Magnolia > Magnolia changhungtana. Next base: position 3,023,324 of record JASAUF010000547.1, on the reverse strand, counting down.
AGTCCTCTCTCTTGTAATTTCTATTTCATAGTGGATTTCTGTCGCTTTGTGCCGTGATTTTTTCCCGTAAGGGTTTTTCCACGTTAAAACTTTGTATTCTTCTGTGATTGCTTGTTATTATTGAATTGTTATCCTAGATCTAGATCTATGTGATTCCGCAGACAAAATCCCCAACAAGTGGTATCAAAACAATCGTTGGGGCACAAATCTAAATCTACAGGATTAGTAATAATATGAAACGGTAAGTTTGATATTGAGAAGTACTCAGGCAAAAATAATTTTGAGTTATGGAATATTAAGATGATTAGTCTGTTAACCAAACAAGGCGAGATTAAGACTCTTGAGGAGCGAAAATCTACCATGAAATATGATGAATAGGAAAACCTTGATAGTAATGCTTTAGTCTCTATCCGTTTATGTCTTACGGATGAGGTTCTCTATAATGTTTTGAGGGAGAAAACCGCAGCTAGTTTGTGAGCGAAGTTAGAGAACATCTAGGCAAAGAAGTCATCTGAAAATCACCTACACTTTAAGTTACGGTGTTATACCTTCAAGATGGCAGATGGTGGAGATCTAGAAGCCCATATCAACAACTTTAATAAATTGATGTGCAAATTGCTGGATACGGAGGAAGTGGTCAAAGATGAGGAACAGGCATGTATATTGTTGAATTCTCTTCCTGCATTATATGAGTCTTTCAGGGATACGATGTGCACCGCAAGTAAAACCCTAAGTGTTGACACCGTTATCTCAGCCCTTCAAGGGAAGGCTATGAGAAAATTAAACGATGATATGGGGGCATCTTCCGATACACTGATTACGAGGGGCAGAGATTCTAAGCAAGGTACATGATCCTCAAGACCTAGATCCAAATCGAAGGGCAAGGGCAAAGAAAAATTAAAGTGTTAGAATTGTAGGTTGTTTGGACACATGAAGAAGGATTGTAGAAATCCTAAAACGAAGAAAGAAAATTTAGCGGCTTCTTCCAAGAAGGGCCAATGTGGTCACATCTGATGAAGAATCAAGTGGTGGTGATATTCTGATTGGTTACTTGCACGACAATCATAAAGACGAATGAATACTTGACACAGGAGCATTTTATCGCATGACTCCTCATCGGAGTTGGTTTACCAGTTACAAAGAATGCGATAGTGGACATGGGCAATGACAATACCTGTAATATTGTGGCTATTGGCACAGTTAGCATCAAGATGTTTGATGGGATGGAGCGTACCTTGACTGACGTCAGGCACGTTCCTGATACGAAGAAAAGTTTGATTTCTCTAGGTGCACTCGAGGCTATAGGGTGCAAGTTCACTGGTATTGATGGTGTCCTTAAAGTTTTAAAAAATGAACTCGTAGTTATGAGAGTGCAAAGGCAAGGAAACTTTTATAGGTTGATTGGGAGCACTTCAGCAGGTGGAGTGGCAGCAGTTATTGCAAACCCCACGTCTCTACGTATGTTGCATGCTCGTCCGGGCCACATGAGCGAGTGAGACATGAAGGTACTTTCTGATCGATGTTTGATTCCATCTTTTAAAAATTCTGATTTAGATATATGCGAGCATTGTATATATGGTAAACAATTTAGACGGTCTTTTAAATCCGGAAAACATGTTTGTAAGGGAGTGCTTGATTATGTGCACTCTGACGTATGGGGACTATTGCCAGAAGTTTCCATTTGGGGGTCGTCATGGTTTGTTTCATTCATTGACTACTACTCTAAGAAAGTTTGGGTTTACTTCATGAAACATAAATTCGAAGTTTTCACCATATTCAAGCAATGGAAGGCAATGGTGGAAAAACAGTCAGGGCGGAAAATAAAGGTTTTAAGGACTGACAATAGTGGAGAATTTACTTCCACTGAGCTTAATGAGTATTGCAAGGATGAAGGGATCATCAGGCACAACACAGTGCGCCACACGCCCAAGCAAAACGGTGTGGCTGAGTGAATGAATCAGACTCTCCTGGAGAGGGCCAGATACATGTTAAGTAATGTTGCGTTGGGCAAGGATTTATGGACAGAGGCCGTTAACACGGCTTGTTATTTGGTGAACTGATCTCCTTCAACGGCAATTAAATGTAAAATTCCAGAGGAAGTATGGAGTGGTCAGAAGATCAACTACTCATATCTACACATATTTGGTTGTGAGGCTTACTCTCATGTACTGTCAGTTGAGAAAGATAAGCTAAACCATAGGGTCAAAAAGTATATCTTTGTTGGCAATGACATTGGTGTGAAAGGTTACAGGTTATTTGACAAGGTCACACGCAAGGTCATCATTATCCATGACGTTAGATTCGATGAAAGCTCCCTATTTCTCAAGAATGATCAAATGGAGCAAGAGGAACCAGAAAGGGTGATCGTAAACGTCCAGAGTGACACAGATGATACTCAGGCAGAGACAGATGCGAAGACAGAGGTGCATGATTAGGTGGAACAACCACCTGTGAGAAGGAACCCACCGTGTGATCGCAGGTTACCGGTGAGATACAGGGACGACTCTAATATTACATATGCCCTCATTACAGATAAGGGGGATCTGTCTACTATTCAGGAGGCTCTTGGATGAGCCTGATACAAAAAAGTGGAAGGCGGCTATGGACGATGAGATGGACTCGTTGCACAAAAATCACACATGGGAGCTGGTGGAGCTTTCTGTGGGCCGAAAAGCGATCGGATGTAAGTGGTTATTTAAAAGAAAACAGGATAGATACAAAGCAAGGTTGGTAGCGAAGGGTTATGCTCAGAGAGAATGGATCGAGCCTAGGCAGTGGTATAAAAAATTTGATTCTTTCATGGTGAGTCATAAATTTACTCGGAGTGAATACGATCACTGTGTCTATTACAAGACACTAAGTGATGGAAAATTTATCATCATAGTATTGTATGTTGATGATATATTGGTCGCCTGTTATGATATGTCTGAAATCAACATACTGAAGACTCAATTATCAGGGATATTCGAGATGAAAGATCTGGAGGCTGCAAAGAGGGTTCTCGGCATAGATATTCATAGAGACAGGAAGAGGAGTAGGCTTTGGTTATCACAGAAAGAATACCTTGAAAAGGTATTGATCAAGTATGGGATGGATCAGGCAAAGTCGGTGAGCGTTCCCCACGCGGCTCACTTCAAGCTATTCTCAGAACAATGTCCTAAATATTCCAATGAGGAAAAGTAGGTTATATCTCATGTGCCTTATTCAAATGCGGTTGGCAGTTTAATGTATGTCATAGTCTATACAAGACCAGATATTTCACAGGCAGTTGGTGTTATGAGCAGATATATGTCAAACCCCGGTAAGCAACATTGGGAAGCGGTGAAATGGCTACGTCGATACATTCGAGGTACGAAAGACTACATCTTAACTTTTGAGAAAACAATGACAAAGTTGGTAGGATATGTGGATTCTGACTACGCAGGCAGAATAGATTCCAGGAAGTCTACTTCATAATACTCGTTTGTACTAATGGGTGGAGCAATTAGTTGGATGTCGAAGCTTCAGTTAGTGGTAGCTCTTCCACAACCGAAGCAGAATATATGACAGTGACGGAAGTATTTAAAGAAGGTGTTTGGCTCAGGGGGATGATAATTTAGTTGGGACTTCAGCAGGAGGTCGTGCCGGTTAACTGTGATAGTGAGAGCGCTATCAATTTGGCTAAAAATTTTGTTTATCACTCACGTACTAAATACATTGATGTTCGTCACCACTTTATCCGACAGGTGCTTGAGGAATGAGGCGTCACACTGAAAAAGATTCACACCAGCGTGAATCCAGCAGACATGCTCACCAAGGTCATTCCTACAGAAAAGTTCAAGTTATGTGCAACTTCTCTGGGCTTGGTGATGGCGTAAAAGAAGGACGAAGCGTGCACGAGAAGCGTTGATTGAAGTTATGATTCGATGAAGAGATAAGAGAAGAGATCAAGGAGCTACACGGTTGAAGGTTGAAGACTTGGTGGAGATTGTTGTCAGAAAAGTCTTCACCGCCTTCGACCAGTCGTAGAGATTGCTCGACCGGTCGTAGGGGTCCACACGACTGGTCGTGGCTCGCTCGACTCAAAGTCCAGCGAGCTCACATTTTGGTGTCCGGGCTGCTCGACCGGTCTGCGGATGACTCAACTGGTCGAGGGGGTCCCACGACCAATCGTAGCCTCGTCTCGACCAGTCGTAGTTTCGCAGATTCGTTTTCGAATCCGATGCAGACTGCGAAATTTTGAGTCGCCTTTCACAAGGGTGTGAAAGGGAAGTTACCTAAACTATAAATAGGTGTCCCTAGGGCTTTTCTAAATGTATGAGAAATAATTCTAAAACTTTCTAAATGGGGTTTTAGGGAAATAAAAGGGTGTAGCAAGGGTGAGATTCAAGGTTGTTCGAATCGAGTAATTCCTCTCTCTTGCAATTTCTATTTCATAGTGGATTTCTGTCGCTTTGTGCCGTGATTTTTTTTCCGCAAGGGTTTTTCCATGTTAAAACTTTGTGTTCTTCTGTGATTGCTTGTTACTATTGAATTGTTATCCTAGATCTAGATCTGTGTGATTCCGCAGAAAAAATCCCCAACAAATGTCAGCTTAATTTAAAACATTTGTAGCCTATTAATGGTCAATCACCACTGTTTCGTATGTTATGGTCCACGTGATAATGGATCTGCTGCATTTTTTTTATTAATGTCCTTAAATGCTCCTATGTCTAGCATCCACTCGCCCTTAGGATCATCGTATGATCGTCTGATCATAGACACAGACAAAACATTATCATCACATCCACTCGATCCATCTAACGTGGCCGCCTCAGAATCTTCTCTCTTCGATTTAGGATTTTCACAACCTTCTTCACATGTCCTTCCTTCCCACAATTCCAGCACTTTACATTTCATTTGCCCTTGCCCTTAGATTTGGATATAGAACTTGAAGACCCCATACCTTATTCAAAATTTTTACCCCTTGTAAGCAGTGCATCAGAAGATATCCTCATGTCGACGTTAAGCTTTCTCATAGCCTTCCCTTGGATGGTCGAGATAACGGTGTCGAAATTCAGAGTTTTATTCGTTGAGCACATTGTGTCCTTGAATGACTCATAAGATGCCAGAAGATTGTAACGACTCGAAAAATTCTATACAAAGACCCGAGTACCACCTCAGGCAGAAATCACTCAGGACTAAATCTTTTAGGAATTAGACAAAGTTAACTACGTGTTAAACTAGATTAGCTATGAAAATTGCCTGATCCACTTTAAATACGATCTGCAAGACCCAAAACTTGTAGAATCAGTGATGCTGGGTTACCTTAAAATCTAGGATCAATCTCATTACCCAGTTGCTCTCAAGAGCACATTGAAACTCCATATCGGATCTGCACCGCACGTCGGAAGTCCGAATAATACAAAATTATATAATTAAGACCGCCTTGCTGGGCTTGACAACTATCTCAGAAATCAAATCCAGATAGTGTCCCGGGGCTATTAGCTTGAGCCTGGAGTGAACTGTGTGAGAAAACGTGGTTTTCTTTAAAAATTAATTTTAATTTAAGTAATCTGAGACCTGCCACTTGCAGGCCTGTTATAAGCAATCAGACCGTCAGAATCTGACCCAAATACACCCTCGGATCAGGAGAAATTTCATACACATGGCAGTGTACTTGTAATCCTGATCGAGTTTCGGTGACCGTTGAACTGAAACTGGTCCGCCACATGCGATCTGGAAACCCGATTGGAACGAAAACTTAACTCAACCTAGATCTAAAGTCAGTGAGCTTAAGTCCGACCTTTGGCTCAAGGGGGGGCTCCGGAAGTGCTCCGTTGAGCTGAAATAGATGTCATTTGGCTATAACCTAAGTATACCTTAGCCCTAGGGCCGTTTCCATCAGTTTTAAGCCTATATAAGGACCTTAAACCCTCTCTCATTCACCCCATACGAATTTGAGAAAACCCTAGGAGAGAGAAGAGAGTAAAGAGAGGGAAGGTGTGAGAGAAGTGGGAGAAGATTCCTGGTACTCTATCTTGCTATTCTACGTGCCTATTCATCGTTACCTAATCGCTATTTCGGCGATTATGACTTCATTCTTAGGTAAGAAAACCTAACCCTAATTTGCTCTAGGGTTTTTGATAGTGTTAGTTATAAAATGGTTAACCTAACTCATGCTATAAGTTGCAAATCCGCCATTGACAAAGACTTAATGTCTAAAATGACTTTGTTACGCGTTTATCGGTGTAAGGTACGGACTATAGACATATAGGTTAAGGTTTTCAAAGCTTTCAATGTCAAATAATGATAGATTCATGATCTGGGTGTTATCTCACATGTAAAATACGATGTTCATTTTGCGATTCAATTACGTATGCAAATTATGGCATTTTGTGTATTCTGTATATTTGTAGAAAATACCGTATACGTACAAAATATGAAAGTGTGTTTGCCATGATTAAGTACTGTATGTATATGGCATATATGTGTATAATACTTACTCGGCGAAAGGATTCGCCCTAATACATGTTTTGGCTAATATGCGTTATGTATGTTAATAAGTGTATTCTAAGTGCTTGTGAAAATGCTTGTAAGAGTAAGTACTTAGATGATAGTGCTTAGGGTAGGTGTTGAGATAGGATTCTCAACTACCTTAGAGATGTATATGATTTCCTCCATGTTAGTTGTTTAATTTAATCGCTTACTTATGAAATGTATGTGTTTATATTTCCTGTTTATATTGTGTTTTATAACATGCTTATTCACATGTTTGAATTGCTTTGTTAATTCTGCTTTGACTACTATACATGCTTCCTGGTTAGGGATTGAATGTGATTGAGGCTATGTTATAGTCCAGGCAATCGGTAGCCGGCTTTGAAGTCGTGGCTGAGATTCATTCGCCACGTAGGACGTGTTTGACAAACCCGAGTCGTGTGTTGGTCGTCGGCAGTACTTAAAAATGTGTGATTTACTACTTTATCATTACTACTTGACTGAATTGATAACATGCTAACCTTTGCTCTATTGTTCCATTGAGTTGATCACTCACTCCCACGTTACGGGACGGTATTTTAAATACTAACCAGACTCTATCTTGATTTCAGATGATGGCATGTGGACTATGATGATTTTCTTTCGAGCCAGTAGAATGTTTTGATGAAAAGGCAATCATTCTACATTATTGTCATACGACGATCGTCGATGAGTACTCTTACATGCAGTTCTCGGATGGCTTCGCTTAGGCTCTTCTGGTCGGCGGGGCTACAAGGTTTTATTACAGTTGAACCATTTTTGAGACTTTTGACTTGTGTAACATTACATCTAGTATTTCAGGTACACAGTGACTCAGTGTTATATTCATACTCTGGAAACCAATCGTAATCTTTTGACTTGTATACATTTATATATATCTTTCAGTCTTTCGCTTGCGTTTTACAACTGATCTGGAGTATGAATTACTGTTTGGTATAATCCCACTCATGAATAATGCACTAACACAGACAACATTGAATCATAAGCATATATGTTGCATAAGTGATGTTTTGGAACTCGGGAGTTGAGTTGCTACTCGACCCTCGATTTTCAGGGCATTACAAGTTGGTATCAGAGCATGATTTAGATTAAACTGGACTTGGGTTATAGTCACACACCTTACGCTGACGCAAATTTAACTTAGGTGGGTGCGAGAAAATGTAGAAACAGTCGTAGGAGTCCCGGTTTCACCAATTGGCGAAGTTCACCGAAAACAATCGCTGAGATCGAGTCTGTACACCTCCGTGATCGCATGAGGTGACCTCGGATCACTCCTAGACCATCAAACGACGGGTCTAAACCACAGATTACCCCTTCTCAGCCTTCAAAAATCCCTATATACAGCTATATCTCAGCAATATACCTGAAAGGCCCCGAAACGACTCGAATCGGAGTCGGAGGGCCAAAACGATCAATTCGGTGGGACCCAAGGTAGGCCCCACATGGTTTTGGACCAAGGGGGAGGGGAGGACCTCGCTCAAGGGGCGAGCCCTCACCAGTTGCTCCAGGGACCGGCGAGGGGCTCGCCAGTTCAGCGAGGGCTCAGCCTGGCGGGCAGATCGAGCCGATCGAGTTTTAGGGGTAGTGTGGCCCCCTGATGCATGCGGTTTTGATTAAAACTCTTCCAAACCCTCCTTCCCTTCACAAATCACTCTCCCAAGCTTTCCTTTCTCTCCCGAACTTCTAATTTTGCACAAAAATTGCCCCTCCAACCTCTTCCTCTCTCGTTTTCGTATACCACACGCACCACCCTGCTGTAAACTCGTCTCCATTGTTGCCTACCCTCTCCATTCTCTCTGATTTAAGCTCTTGAATCCCCCATTTGAGGCTCAAATTCGTGTACCCCAACTACCCACCCTCTTTCTTCATTTTTCATGTTCATTCCCTTTCATTTGAGCCTTTACACGCCCCTTGGAGGTTCAAATCCGTGGAGACCTAACGACTCTATCTCTTTCTTCCCTTTTCTTCACTTTCTCCATTGCTCTTTTTAAAGTTATTGCGGCCATTTTCTCCTTTTCTACCATTTTTCTCTCATGGGAAAGAGAAAGGGTGTCGTGAATGAAACCGGGCCTAGCTGCCCTACTCGTTCGAGAAGATCGCGAGGCGCCACAGCAAGTATGGGCGTTGAGCATGAGATACGGACGAAGCGGGACCTCGATCCCCAGGCTCCTCTCCCACAAGCTCTACTGGCGGAGTTATCCCATGGAGTTTATGAGGGCCGTAGGGTCCTTTTTGAAGCTCAGGTGGATGAGCGGCTCTTTGGAGAGTATCTATTGTTGGAGCGCCTGGATGAGGCCGGTTGGAACCATGTGTTTGAGGGAACATATCGCCCGAATGTGGGTACTGTCCGTGCTTTCTATGCCCATATTCAAGAGCTGACACTGGATCCCTTGCAGTTCAAGATTCCCTCGGGAAGAGGTCGGGAGGCTATAATTGACGCTGGCCTGATAGCTCGACTCATGGGAATACCTCTTGGCCAAGTTCACGCGAGCGAGACGAATCTGAAGAGTGCACGTAAAAGAGATCATCGTACGCATTTTCTTTGTAGTCAACTGGTTCAGTGGCAGCTGAATAATAGTCTCCTAGCGTCAAACATGAAGGATGATTTTCGCCCACTCCACCATATCTACACGTTTAACGTCTACCCCAGGTGGAGCAATCGCAGTGAGTGTACGGGCTTGATGGTAGACTTTCTGTATCAAGTGAGGCTAGGTGAGAAGTTGTGTGTGCCTACATACGTTTTGCGATAGATCGTTCTGACCGCACGCTCAAACAGAAGGACTGATTCGCTCCCATTCGGTCGGCTTATATGCAAGATTGCATGTGAGTTAGGCTACAGTCTGGGCGCAAAACTTCCAGTACCGCAACATTTCATCAATGAGACCACTCTCAATCAGATGGAAATCGGGCCACGACAGTGACAAGCCTGACTTGAGGAGAGTGAGGATGAGACAGAGAGTGAGAGGAGCAAAGTGAGGATGAAGGCGAAGCTAAAATAGAAGAGGAAGAGAGCGAGGAAGAAGAGGAGGCCCAGGACACGGAGGAGAGCTCCCCTCCTACGACACCGGAGTAGGACGTTGATCGGGCTGCTTGGGATGCCTGGTTAACTCAACTTGAGGAGGGTTAGGCTGCCCTACGCCAGGGTCAGGCGGTCCTACGACAGGATATTATGGATCTTTGGGGCCTTATGAAACACAAGTTCAAGAAAGTGACTCGTACGCTGAAGACTATCCTGTGCTGTCTGCAGGATAAGGGTGCCCCTCCTCCATCGCCAGACTCGGATGCCTAGTCATCCATGCAGTTATCCTGCAACTTGTTTTGGTTACTGCTTTAGGTTATATTTGTGTTCGTGTTGCTGGACCTAGTAGTGCAGTAGTAGCAGCATGTTTTCAGTGTTTGAAGCTTTGAGTTGTATTGGTTCACATGCATCTTCTGTCATGATTCATGTAACTCTGTATTCCATGTATTATGACAAATTTTGGTGAATGAAATGCATGAAATTGCTTTAATTTGTATATGAATGTTGCGTAATAAATTTGTGTGTATGTTGAATCTGACCTGAGTTGCACCCTATGTCATCTAGGGCATGCCACGGAAGGTCACGCAGAGCACAGCACGCCTCGCACTTACTGATACGATGGATCAAGCACCTCCACAAAGGGATGGTCATATGGACCCCGGATTGGGCCATGTTCGTGAGACTATTCCTGAGTCTCAGCCTTCTCTTGGTCCTGCAATTGGACCGTCACCGTACACACCACCGGTTCGTGAGCAGAACCGTGCGTCATCTTCGACGCAACATGTATCTGAGCCTGCCCCACCTGCTGATAGTTTGGAGCAGTTGATGATGATGATGCAGCAGCAACACCAACAGCTCTTGGCTACTATTGCAGGGGCCCTGGCCCGGGGTGGAAGTGCTGCTCCATCTTCACCATCTGTATGTCCTGCTGAGACAGTAGGGCCTTCTGATTAGGATGAAGGTGTGCCTCCCCCTGCACCTGCTATATACCCTATGGGGAATCTGGGTACGTGTGGTCTACTCGAGCGATTCCAGTGCTTGAGGCCTCCTACCTTTACGGGTTCTCACAGACCCAAGGAGGCAGAATATTGGCTCGACCGCATCTCCAAGATGTTGAGGATGCTACACTGTACTGAGCAGGAGCAGGTCGAGTTGGCCACTTTTATGTTTGAAAAGAAGGCTAGCCTGTGGTGGGATAGTGTATTGCGGACTGTTGCGGTTGAATATATATGGACCTGGGTAGATTTTGAGTTTTGCTTTCATGAGAAGTACTATCCCCAAACGTACTGGCACAAGAAGGAGAATGAGTTTTTGTGCCTCAGATAGGGAGGCATGACAGTGACAGAGTATGAGCATCGGTTCACGGAGTTGGGCCACTATATTCTTACGATCCTCGCCGACGCACAGATGCGGATGCAGTGTTTTTCCAAGGGCCTGTGCTCTGACATTCGCTCGAAGATGTGTTGTGCTAGCATACCCTCCTATGCTGAGTTGGTACACATGTTTATGTGAGCCGAGTAGGACGGAGATCGATTGGCACGTATTCGTGGGCCTATGGTCCCTAGGCCTCGACCAGATATACCGAGCAGGCCATTCCTCGGCAAGAGGCCTCGCACAGACTCTCTTCCCAGGAGTTCGGCGCCACTAGTTCCGATGCGGTGACCAGGTGTGACTTGTACCTACTATGGGAGGTCAGGCCACCGAGCGGAGAGCTGTTTCGCGTGTATGAGAGATAGTGGGTTCTCGCCACAGCAGAGATTCGACCGCACTCGCCCTCAGGCCATTTCAGCACCACCCCTGCATACTGTCCCTGCACATCTATCATTCTGACCCCTTGCACCTCGATTTAGACCGCCTCAACGACCTATGATGCTCAGCCCAATCGACCTCAGTAGGCACATGTTCATGCCCTTACAGTAGAAGAGCCAAAAACAACATCATCAGCACCTATGGCCTTCGAGGTCACTACACATGTTCAAGGTACTCCTGTCTTTTTATTGGTGGACACTGGGTCCACTACCTCCATCATTTCATGTGCGGCAGTTAAGCATCTAGCTTTACATACTACTCCTACGAAGGGAGTGAGATTCGCTACTGCTACTGGGACTTTTTCGGATGTCACACGGACGTGTGAGGGTTTCTTAGTAGACTTGGGTAGCAGGACGGTATTTATTGGCTTCATTGTCACCCACTATGGCACTACGACATTATCCTCGGTATGGACTGGCTCACCGAGATGTAGGCAGAAATTGATAGTCATAATCGGGTCGTGATAGCTAATAGACCTTATGGCACAGTCTTCACTTTCCTAGTGCAGGTTAGTTGGTCATGTCGTGTTGGATGTTACGCTGCTTTACTTAGGCATGTTGATGGGCCGACGTTAAGAAACATGTCAGTAGTTCAGAAATTTTCAGATGTGTTCAGGACGATCCCTGGATTACCTCCTCGACGCGAGATCGATTTTACTATTGATCTTGTGCCCGTTGCGACCCCCATTTCATTACCTATGTATCGGATGCCTCCTTGTGAGATGAAGGAACTGGGAAACAGATTGACGGACTCGTAGAGAAGGGCTTCATACGACCCAGTGTGTCTCCTTGGGGAGCACCGGTGTTGTTTGTCAAGAAGAAGGATGAGTCGCTACGATTATGTATTGATTACCGTAGGTTGAACCAATTGACCGTGAAGAACAAGTATCCTTTGCCCATGATAGACGATCTGTTTGATCAGTTGAAAGGGGCGCGCTACTTCTCGAAGATTGATCTACAGTCAGGGTATCATCAGTTGCGCGTCAGGGATGAGGACGTGTAGAAGACGGCCTTCAGGACCAGTTTTGGGCATTACGAGTTCCTTGTGATGTCATTCGGTCTTATGAACGCACCGGCCGTGTTCATGGACTTGATGAACCGAGTATTTCGGCCATTTTTATACCGATTTATTATCGTGTTTATCTGGCATCCTAATATACTCTGCGAGTCGGGAAGAGCACGAGGAACACTTACAAGCAGTCTTAGATACTCTGAGGAAGAACCAATTGTTCACACAGTACAAGAAATGCTTCTTCTGGCAAGAGGAAGTCAAGTTCTTGGGACATGTGGTGTCCAAGGAAGGGATAGCGGTGGACCTTGCTAAGGTAGCCGCGGTTCAGGACTGGAAGCAGCCTAGTTCGGTTATTGAGGTGAGGAGTTTTCTTGGTCTGGCATGCTACTACCGACGATTCATTCGGGATTTCTCGAAGATAACCAGACCGTTGTCTCAATTGACACGGAAGGATCTGAAGTTCGCCTGGAATGAGAAGGTAGAAACAACTTTTCGAGAGCTGAAGGATAGGCTGATGTCCACCCCCGTGCTAGTATTATCAGAGCAAGGGGTCAAGTATACTATATACACCGACGCGTCTCGCGTTGGTTTGGGCTGTGTCCTTATGCAGAAGGACAGGGTGATTGCATATGCATTGAGACAGTTGAGGAAACACGAGGAGAATTACCCCACGCACGACCTCGAGTTAGCAGCGGTCATATTTGCATTAAAGCTCTGGAGACATTACCTCTACGGAGAGGAGTTTGAGCTTTTCTGTGACCACAAGAGCCTTCGCTATATATTCACTCAGCGGGACTTGAATATGAGGCAGCGCCGATGGATGAAGTTCGAGGTTTCCTACCATCCTGGCAAGGCTAACCCTGTGGTTAACGCATTGAGCTGCAAGAAGGCGATAGTATTTGCGGTTCCGCTGATGGTTGAGGAATGACACATGGTGGAGTTCGTACAGGACTTCGAGCAGAAACTCACCGTGGAGGAGCCATTCGTGAGTGTCGCGCACATTCGGGTGCGGTCACTTATGGATGACAGGATTATCAAGGCCCAGAAGGGCGATGCGCGACTGTCTGAGCTTCGAGAGCAAGCTAGCAATGACGAGGACTCCGAGTGGAGAGTTGACACAGATGGGGGCCTACGATATTGTGGCCGCCTATGCGTCCCAGATATCCGTGACTTGAGACAGGATATTCTCGAGGCTGCCCACATGTTGAAGCTTGCGATGCATCCTGGTAGCACGAAGATGTATCAGGACATGAAGAGATCATACTGGTGGGACAACATGAAGCTCCACATAGCAGAATATGTCTCCCGTTGTCTCACATGCCAGCAGGTCAAGGCTGAACATCGCCGACCTCCTGGCCCGCTTCAGCCCATGCCCAAGCTGAATGGAAGTGGGACTTCATCTCTATGGATTTCATATCGGGGCTGCCGAAGATGAGGAAGGGACATGATTCCATCTGGGTGATCGTCGACCGATTGACAAAGTCGGCTCATTTTCTTCCAATCAGAGTTTCGAACTCCGCAGACGAGTTGGCCAGATTGTACATAAAAGGAGCGTCTGCATGGATTTTCCTTGGAGATTGTGTCGGACAGGGACACGCGATTCACATCTATCTTCTGGACTTGTATCCAGGAAGTGATGGGTGTGAAGTTAAAGTTCAGTACCGCATTCCACCCACAGACCGATGGGGAGACGGAGCGGGTGAATCAGATTTTGGAAGATATGTTGCGGGCTTGTGTTTTGGACTTCAAGGATAGTTGGGATGACTGTCTCCCGTATGTAGAGTTCGCCTATAATAACAGCTTTCAGGCGAGTATTGGTATGACTCCTTACGAGGCCTTGTACGGCACCCTTGTCGAGCACCACATTGCTGGACAGAGGTTGGCGAGCGCAGTTTGATTGGCCTAGAGTTAGTACAGGCGACCTCAGAGAAGATCGATATTATCAGGCGTCGACTTCTTACAGCACAGAGCAGACAGAAGAGCTATGCCGATACGAGGCGGCGACCGCTTGAGTTTGAGGTTGGAGACCATGTATTCCTCCGAGTTTCCCCCATGAAGGGAGTCCTTCGGTTTGGCAAGAAGGGGAAACTTACACCGCGGTTCATTGGCCCATTTCAGATACTTGATCGAGTGGGTGTGGTGGCATACCGCTTGACTTTGCCCACTCCACTTGCGGGTGTGCATAACGTATTTCATGTTTCCATGCTAAAGAAGCACGTTCTTGATCCTTCCCATATCATCAAATGGGAGCAGGTGCAGTTGAGCGAGGACACTACGTATGTACTGCATCCGATGCGTATCCTAGACAGGAAGGAGCAGGTGTTGCATAGCAAGGTCATCCCACTTGTGAAGGTACTGTGGACACATCATACTAAGGAAGAGGCTACTTGGGAAACTGAAGCTGAGGTCAGAAAGAACTACCCTCAGATTCTCGAGGAGTACGAAAATGTACTAATTTCGAGGATAAAATTTTTCTTTAAGGGGGGTAGATTGTAACGACTCGAAAAATTTCATACAAAGACCCGAGTATCACCTCAGGCAGAAATCACTCAGGACCAAATCCTTTAGGAATTACACAAAGTTAACTATGTGCTAAACTAGATTAGCTGTGAAATCCGCTTGATCCACTTTAAATACGATCTGCAAGACCTAAAACTTGTAGAATCAGTGACGCTAGGTTACCTTAAAATTTAGGATCAATCTCATTACCCAGTTGCTCTCGGGAGCACATTGAAACTCCGTATCGGATCTGCACTACACGTCGAAAGTCCGAATAATACGAAGTTATATAATTAGGACCGCCTTGCTGGCTTGACAACCATCTCGGAAATTAAATCCAGATAGTGTCCCGGGGCTATTCGCTTGAGCCCAGAGTGAAGTGTGTGAGAAAACGTGGTTTTCTTTAGAAATTAAATCTAATTTAAGTAATCTGAGACCTGTCGCTTGCGGGTCTAATATAAACAATCAGACCGTCAGAATCTAACCCAAATACACCCTCAGAACAGGAGAAATTTCATACACATGGCAGTGTACTTGTAATCCTGATCGAGTTCCGGTGACCGTTGAACTGAAACTGGTCCGCCACATGAGATCTGGAAACCCGATTGTGACGAAAATTTAACTCAACTTAGATCTAAGGTTAGTGAGCTTAAGTCCGACCTTTGGCTCGATGGGGGCTCCGGAAGTGCTCCGTTGAGCTGAAATAGATGTCATTTGGCTATAACCTACGTATACCTTGGCCTTGGGGCCATTTCCATCAGTTTTAGGCCTATATAAGGACCTTAAACCCTCTCTCATTCACCCCATACGAATTTGAGAAAACCCTAGGAGAGAGAAGAGAGTAAAGAGAGGGAAGGTGTGAGAGAAGTGGGAGAAGATTCCTGATACTCTATCCTGCTATTCTACATGCCTATTCATCATTACCTAATCGTTATTCCGGTGATTCTGACTTCGTTCCTAGATAAGAAAACCTAACCCTAATCTGTTCTAGGGTTTCTGATAGTGTTAGTTATGAAATGGCTAACCTAACTCATATTATAGGTTACAAATCTGCTGTTGACAAAGATTTAACGTCTAAAACGACTTCGTTACGCGTTTATCGGCGTAAGGTGCGGACTATAGACGTATAAGTTAAGGTTTTCAAAGCTTTCAATGTTAGATAATGATAGATTCATGATCTAGGTGTTATTTCAAATGTAAAATATGATGTTCATTTTGCGATTCAGTTACGAATGCAAATTATGGCGTTTTGTGTATTCTGTATATTTGTAGAAAATACCGTATACGTACAAAATATGAAAGTGTGTTTGCCATGATTAATTACTGTATGTATATGCCATATATGTGTATAATACTTACTTGGCCCTAGCAGGTGATGGGGGAGTAGTGTAATGATTTTATGCAACAGCCCTACCGGCCCTAGACGTGCCCTTTGTAGTGACCTTGAGCATACTCTGAGTCTACGTGGAGGCGACAACCTTTCTGTAGCATCTAGAGTATAAACTAGGCTTGTAATGATTTGGCGACGAGCCATTGCAGCTACCTAGAACCATAACATCGTATGAGATTTCCTAGGATTGACGACCCTAAAATGGATCATTGTTTGGAAAATGAAATAAGGGAGGTACCTTAGTTTCCCAATCCTGCTGTATGAAAAGGGCTAATAAGAACTTGGTAATCATATGCATGCACTGCGTTACGCGTGCGTTCAGGCATAACAGGTCAAGCACTGAGGCAATGTTGTCATACGCAAACGTGAAATGAAGTCGTTGAGGGAGCGTAGGCGAGGGCATGCATCATACTTCCATACCATTCTTGCATTAACAAGAGTACTTAGGAATGTGTGATTTACTGCTTTATCATTACTGCTTGACTGAATTGATAACATGCTAACCTTTGCTCTATTATTCCATTGAGTTGATCACTCACTCTCACGTTATGGGACGGTGTTTTAAACACCAACCAGACTCTGTCTTGATTTCAGATGATGACATGACTCCTGAGGCGGAGCCTGATTATTACAACGATCAGGACAAGTACTCTTACATGCAGTTCTCGGATGGCTTCGCTTAGGCTCTCCTGGTCGGTTGGGCTACAGGGTTTTATTACAGTTGAACCATTTTTGAGACTTTTGACTTTTGTAACATTACATGTAGTATTTTAGGTACATAGTGACTCAGAGTTATATTCATACTCTGGAGACAAATCGTGATCTTTTGACTTATATACGTCTATATATATCTTTCAGTCTTCCGCTTGCATTTTATAACTGATCTGGAGTATGAATTACTGTTTGGTATAATCCCACTCATGATTAATGCACTAACACAGACAACATTGAATCATAAGCATATATGTTGCATAAGTGATGTTTTAGAACTCGGGAGTTGAGTTGCTACCCGACCCCCGATTTTCAGGGCGTTACAAAGATAAGTTAGCAACATACATGCTTGTTCTTCATCTTTCATCACTTCCTCCATATCCAACAATTTGTAAACCAATTTATTAAAGTTGTTGATGTGAGCCTCCAGATCTCCGCCCTTCGTCATCTTGAAGTTATACTACTACCGCTTCGAGAGCATGCGATTTTCAGAGGATTTTTTCGCATAGACATCTTCTAACTTTGCCCATAACTTAGCCGCAGTTTTCTCCCTCATGACGTTGTAGAAAACCTCATTCGATGATAAAACCTTTTTATCAAGAGTATTCTAATCATCATTAGTCACAGTAGACTTTTGCTCTTTAAGAGCACCATCTTCGCCTTGCTTGATTAATGAACTCATCATCTTGATCTTCCATAACTCAAAATTATTTTTCCCTGAGTACTTCTCAATTTCATACCTAGTGCTTCCCATTATTACTAATCCTGCAGATTTAGATCTGTGCTCCAACAATTTCTCTGATACCACTTGTTGGGATTTTGGCCTGTGAAATCACACAGATCTAGATCTAGGATAACAATCCAATGACACTAAGCACACACAAGAGAACACAAAGATTTAACGTGGAAAACTCTTGCGGAAAAAAACCACGACACAAAGCGACAGATCTCCACTATGAAAATAGAAATTACAAGGGGAGAGGACTTACCCGATTCGAACAACCTCAAATCTCACCCTTGTTACACCATTTGATAACTCTAGAACCCTTTAGAATACCTTTAGGAAGCCTTATAATTCTTTAGAATAGCCCTAGGGACCCCTATTTATAGTTTAGGAAACTCCACTTACGCACCTAGTCCGGAAAAGTCCGGAAACTGCATCAAATTTGTGCAGTCCGAGCAGGATCTGCGTAACCTCGACCGATTGAGTCATCCCCTCGATTGATCGACCATCACGGACACCAAAAAACCCGAGCTCGCTGGACTTTGAGTCGAGCTAAAGACTTCTGACAACACACAGTCTCGAGTGAGACTCGCGTCTCACCAAATGAGTAATGATTACTTGGGGCCGTGATTGTGAACGTGGATTAGCTATTCAATAAGGAGATTAGCTATGAAGTGACGTCACCAAGTTCTGTGGGCCTCACCATGATGCGTGTGTTGTATCTACATTGTCTATTCATTTGATTGATGATAAGCAATGGTAATTGGAATCAATGTGAAATGAAATGAAGCAAAATCATGTGAATTAAAATAGTCCAAAAAAGTTAAGGATCAAATGCAAATGCTCAAAATGATTGGATTTTTAAAAGTGAGTCTATTTTATGGTCCACCCAATGCTTAGAATTTATTTATTATTGTTAAAGTATATATTTCAATGAGCTTATTACAATTATTACATGAAATGTTACATACATTATCACGAGTCCTTACTCATGCCATTCACACGAGTTTCAATATGAGGTCATGTTCAAGTACCCATTGTGGTGAAAATCGACTATGGCATGATTGCATAGGTGTGAGTAGATGTTTAAAAAAATAAAATAAATAAATAAATAAATGAATGAAAATAAAATAAAATTGGATTATTAAAACTAATTTACTTAATGCATTTCAATTACAATAATTCAAACACAATTTTTGAATTTATGCGTATTCTAATTGCAGGCATTTAAACATAATTAAAGATTCAAATTGAATCGATTCAATTTACCATGTTATTTGAATTTCAGCGTATTCCAATTACAAGTGTCCCAACAAGCCCTTATGGCATGAGGCAAATCGAAAACTCAAGTGGAACCCACCACACAAAACAGTGGGGACAATAATGCCCACTGTTGAAACCTTCCTAGGGCCCACCATGATGTTTATTTGAGATCCAACCTGTTCATAGGTTAACGCAAAAATGGACGAAGGGAACACACAAATATCAACTTGATTCACAACTTATGTGGCCCCCAAGATGTTTTTAATAGTAGGCATTCAATCTCCACTGTTTTCTATGGTGGGTCTACTTGAGCCTTGGATCTGCCTCATTCTTTGGCTCATGCCCTAAATGATCTCTCCAAATTAATGAATGGTGCGGCTATATATAACACATACATCATGGTGGGGTCCACAGAACTCAGTGACGTCACTTCAGCACGAATCTCACTGTCAGTAGCTATTCAGCATCCTGTGATTGTACTATGAGTTCACTTACAATTAACTACAATGATTACATTATACTATTGTTTGCCAGCCCTTGGGTATATAAAAAATGTACTGATCATATCTTTCATTACCTACTTTATTTTTGTGTGCATGCATCTGACTCTCATTTTTTTTATTTTTTATGCCATAATTCTCTTAATCAAACATTCTGAAAAGATAATAAAGGCTCAATAACATTAAATTACATTGAGAATTGGAACTGAGGGCAATAAATGTGGCATTGGGCTGGGTGGCTGGATGAGCCCGTCTCACCTTTCTAAGGACTTGGACCTATGAGCTTGGACCACGGCCCACTCTTTAGGTCCCGCGGCCCTCTCAATTTTCGTCCCAAGTGAGTGGGAGTTATTTTAGTCCGACCTAGCTTGGTCTGCCTAACTACACATGTGCATGTGTTATATCTTACAAGAATCCCTGGATCCTTTGCTTGCCAGGGATTTCTTATGTGTTGCAATGTGATTGGTCCACATCATTAGCGACGTTGTTAGCATTGCTGCATTAAATGCAGTCAGTGATGACATGGCCCCAATTAGTTAGGGCCTGTTTGGGAGTGTGGATTTGGAACCCCTAGATTCGGAACCCCTTGGATTCAAAATCCTCCTATTATGTTTGGCACCCTGGATTGGGAATCAATTTTAATCCAAAAGTAGTTATGCATGGTATATTTACAGGAGTTTGAGTTTAATTACTAAATCAACTTTAATATCTCTAATTAGTGACATATGGACACAATGGTTGTAATAAGCCTGATGAAATATATGCTTTGCTCGAAAATGATGAAATTCCAAGTCTCGGATGGGCCACAAGCATAAGATCATGTCCGAGTGACTAGCCAATGTTTTTTAACCGTTGATTTACATGGACAACGTTTGGATGGTGTTGATCATCATATTAAAGTAATTAATAGTGATGCAATGGTTGTAATAAGCTGCCCATGAAATATAATCCGCTTTGCACTTGCAATTATTGAAAATGATGAAATTCTAAACTCTCGGATGGGCCAAAGAGCATAAGATCTTTATGTCCCAAAGTGACTAATCCCCCAATGTTTTTTAACCGTTGATTTACATGGACAACATTTGGATGGTGTTGATCATCATATTAAAGTAATTAATAGTGATGCAATTGATGATCTAATTATTTTTTGATATCATTAGTGGGCCATGTGCCCAATAGAATAATAATCCGCTGACACACATATTACACTTGCAATTATTGAAAGGATTTTAGGTGTAATCTAAACTCTCCTATGGGGGCTATGTCAGCTCAATCTATGATTTCAAAGAGCCGAGGGCCGTGCGAGAAACCTCATGTTACTTTATATTGCCAAACGGACAACCAGGGGTGCGGGTTTGAAATGTACTCCTCAAATTCCCCCAAATCTATTTGCGAGTGTACTCACACTGCGCCTTTTCATTTTAAACGAGAGATGCATCCCTTCCTATTGGTCGCACCTGTTGGGTATCAAGTAGGATACACCACTCGACCGATTCCGCTTTAAATATACGAAAATACTCTATCTTATAAAACTCTCTCGATACTGGATTTTTAAGCATTTTATTATTGAGTTCATCGTTGAAACTCAAGACTTTCGATTAAACTGAGGATCACCGCGGGACCGAACTCAGTATCCTATAATTAGAAAACAACCTATGCATCTTGGACCTTTGGTTTCATTCTTCAAAGTTTTTTTTTTTTTTTTTTTTTTTGGTTCTCGATTTTAAAGTCTATTTAATTCAACCAAATATTCCAACATCTTGGACCTTTGGTTTCATTCCTTCAAGTGTCCATTTCTTTTTGCACGTGTGCCCCACTTAATCAATGGATAGTCAGGAAAATTCAGGTAAGAATAGTAGGAAATTTATCAAATTTCTAGCTGAATTGGATCGGGCTGAGTTGGGCCTTTAGCCATTTGGGATTGAGCCTACTATGTTAGGCCCATGTAAGGCTTGTGTCAGGTCATCCCTTGCACCTATTACGCTAGGCCCATGTAGGGCTTGTATTAGGTTCAGGCCTTGGGCCTTTGCCTAGGTGCACCTTGAGTCGAGCTCAACCTGAACCCGACCAGCCCGACCTTTGAAGCCGCGTATCAATGTTATTAGAGTTGTATTTTGTTGTTGAGAATTGAAATGGACAGGTGTGAAGTCCAGCAGAAGCAAGAAATGGAAAAAGAGTGAGTAGATTGACTGAAGAACTGGGGAAAACAGAAAAGTTATCGCTAACTTACACTACTAGGACTGCAGTCCACGCCAATGCAAGCTATCATCAATGGTATCAACATAAGTGGAGAGGACAATAGAAGCTTCAAACAACTCGATCCCTTAGATATTTAGGTTTTTTTTTTTCCATTGTCACTTGGTATGTTCGGATTGAAGGCACCGCAACTGACAGACAATCCTACGTTTCTCCAAACATACATGGAATGCAAAAAAAAAAATAAAAAAATAAAAAAATCAAATTGAACTGTCCAAATTCTAGGGTCATCAAGCAAATATTACACTTATTTTATTAGCTCATTGTCTGGTTGACTGACATTTATTGGACAATTAAAATAGAAAATATCCAAACCATCCTTTTTCAACAAACAAGCACCTGCAAATCAGAGGTTAGAAATATTTGGAACTGTGACTTAGTGATGGTCAATCCCACAATCTATTCAGTTTAATTTGAATTAATGTGAGCCTTAAGAGTCTCGAACACGAGACTTCCCCCGCGGGCCCCAAATCACATGGGTCACCCACCCCGAGTGTGTCCACGCATCCCATGGGCTACCCCACTCGAGCCCAGTGTGAAAATGCCCCTGCATTACCTAATGTGGGACTTTTCCTGTTGGATGTAGACTGCTGCCAACATATTTTCTACTAACCATTTGTTGACCATTGATTGAGCTATTTTCCCCCTGTTTGTAATTCACTGAAATGATGTAATTGTTCTCTAATGAATTTGAGGATTCCATCTTGCAATCTAATATTATATGGTACAATATCATTGGCTAATCATTAATCAGTAGACTTAAAATGGATGGTTAAGAAATAAAATACAGCAACAATCCACATTGAATGGAGAAAAAAGTGAAAGTTTGAAGTGTTAGGATCTTCCAACAATTCTGAGGCACTGTACTCCACAATTCCTCAACAATAGGAACCACAACGTGCTCAATCATTAACTGTAAAAAACATTGGTTTGTCGTCCTCAATGTGAAATTAAACATGGTTGGCAGCTTGATATATATGAGGACATGAAGTGCAAATATTGTCTAGGCCTGCATAATCAGTTTTTTCATCCTTCTAGTCTGATCAGCTTCCTTTATTGCATAAATATATTTGATGAAGCAAAAAACCGGAATAATGGTTTAAAGAATTCATGGAGAAAATGCCAGTTCCTTTTGCTTGATTCAAGTGATGGGGTTTTTTCCCCAGGCTCGACTGGTCATGAGCTTCGCTCGACCGGTTGAGGGCTGGTACACGACCAGTCGTGGATTGGCTCGACTTGTTTTCCAGCGTGTTGATGTTTTGGATTTCCGAGGTACTTGATCAGTCGTGGGATGTGCTCGACCGGTCGAGGACTCTGGACGACCAGTCGAGCTTATGCAAATTTGAGTCTAGATCTTGTGCGGATTGCGGAAATCCGAGGCCCTTTCGTAAGGGATGCGAAAGGGAGGTTCCTAAACTATAAATAAGAGTGCCTAGGGCTTTTTTAGGCAATGCAAGAAGGTTTCCTAAAGCTTTGCAAGGGTTTGCCAAAGGGTTTAGGGCTATCAAAGGTGTGTGTGTGTGTGTGTGTGTGTGAGAGAGAGAGAGAGAGAGAGAGAGAGAGAGAGAGAGAGCTTGTGGAAGGGAGGTTATGCTCGTAGAGGTGATCTACTATATCTCAGCGCTTCTACGTCCTCGTAATCAGTGA